>WARS01000037.1:1317500-1625135 GCA_008933995.1 Datnioides undecimradiatus
TAGAGAAATATCCATATACTGACTATTTACAGAATACGTTGTTAATGTTATTTTAATATTGTGTCTTACTTGTTAGGCAAGGGACACTAACTGTGCAGTGCAACTTTAAAAAGATAAAAAAACTGGCAGGATGAGTTCTGTGTTAACTACAGTATGTATTGTGTATATATAAGCTTAATGTATATGTGGCTTTACCTTGACTGGTTTACTTTTCTCCCCCTCAAAGATGGAATAGTCCTCCTTCAGTCTGTGACAAATGTCAGACAGACTGACTGACTGATGGCTGGACACAGGATCCCACACCAGATCTACATAGGCTGAAGATGGAAGAAAGAAAGACAAGGAGAATGTGATATTTCTGTAGTTTAACAAACAACAGGCTTACAAATCAAAAAAGTTGTTAAAATAGGCATATAAAACAATTTTTTATATTAAACATGATAAATTATTTAGAAAAGGTGGAGGAACAGAAAACAGAGAAAAGGAATATTTTGTTCTTGGGCTAATATGACATAAATAAGGAACAGGTACAGCACAGAGTACAAGTCAGTTTTCAGTTTATAAAAATATAGCTCCACTGCGCTGTAAATATGTTGTGGATATGCAAAAGTGTAAGAACGACAGCGGGAAAAGTCCCAAAGATCATTTAAGAGTGTCTGCGTGTTACCTGTCATTTTGGGTAGGACAGTCTTTTCTATGACATTAGACAGTGTCTGTCTGTCTGTGTGCTCCAACTCTTCATGGCCATGACCATGACAAAAAGTTTCCACTGCTGTGAACCATGGGAGGTTTTCAAAATTCCCACTATCATCCTGAAACACACACACATACTTCATTGAAGCCAAATGTGGACGTGTTGTGTGATGGCATCTGTGTGTATGTGAGAGTCTCAGTACCTTCAGTGGGTTCCACGGCAGCAGCTGGTGTCTTACGATGGGGTTCAACAACTTGGGCAGACAAAGAGAGATGTAGGCACTGTGGTATGAGTCAGAGTAAGATGCTCTCCATTCTTCAAAGTGGGACAGAATCTTCTTAACATCGCAGAACTCGTCCTGGACGTCAGAAAACACTGCCTGGGACTTCAACAAAATGTCCGCTAGAAAGGGAGGAGAGAGGGATAGAAAAAGTCAAAGAAAAGCAACAACGTGACTAGATTTATAGTGCAGCCAGTATAAAATCTGTAATCAGGGTTCAACATAGCTGATGGCCTGGGGACCACAAAGGTTTAACTGAGATGAGGTGATTGGCCAAGCTATGGCCCACTATGCACTCACTATGCGAGTTACATATGGCACTGCAACTTTCACAAGGGCCCTGCCTCTCCCTCCTAAACAGGTGCCAGTGTTTATTTTCTTGTATGCTGCTGGCCCTGGGTACGTATTTCGTTTCTCACTTGCTGATGAAACGACAATAAAGTACCTTGAAACTTGAACCTTGAAATGATGAGAATAGGAGGAAACAGATGTTTGTCCAGGTCGCAAAAGAAGAAATCAAAAAATAAACTAGGTGAACGTGAACTGGATAAACAGCCATCAGGTTAACTTGCATTCTCTCCAGGTTTTAGTGTCAGCAAACAGTAACGTTTAACTTGTTGTACCATCTTCTGCATTTCTCTAGACTGCCTGTTTTCTAACCAGTCTGATCACTTATCTCTTGGTCTTTCAGTGTCTTGCTTGCTGGCTTCCGGGCTGTGTTTGTTTTGTGACTTTGAGTCTGACAAATAAGACTGACATTCAACTATCTAAAGATTTGATGAATACCAACAGAGGGAAGTTATTTTCACACTTAGATTGAGGGGCCAGTGAAAATGTGTAAGGGGCCAGTAAAACTCTGGTCTACCTGTCAAGTAGAACAGAACAAATATGAATAGATTTAATTTCACTTCACCTGTCATCTTCTGCAGCTGCTCCTCCTCTTCTGCTGAAAGCTGTGTGTCTTCAGGTATATCAACATATTTCTCAGTTTTAATATCAGCCTCTGCCTTTCTGCAACATATAAAGCAAAGATTATCTAATCAGTCTGTAAGAGTGGAGTGGAATGCCTATCTTACAGACCATAGTTTGTAATATTTGTAATATTATAATATTTTTACAAGATTCAATTCATTAAAGAAAAAAAAATAAGTTATAGTTTTATTATACTCACCCTTCAGTTTCTGTTCCATTGGCAGAGTTTTCACTCTGGTCATCTATGCTGTCTAAAAAAGATGAGATGAAAAATATTGTAATACAGTTATTCCCTCAGATACAGTTTGATCACAGACATACAGATGCTACTCACAGCTGAGCTGCTGCAGGCGGTCAGCCTGCTCTTTGGTCCTCTGTCGTCTCTGAGCCAGCAGCGCCGCCATCTGGTCAGACAGCAAAGAATGCAATTCCAATTCCAGAGAGTTGATCTCTGCAACCTGTCAAGAGTCAACAAATCATCTTCAGTCAGCAAATTACATATTTTATCTTTAGAAGGGTAGTATTAACTCTGTGCCACACAACTGGTTACTGCAATAAAACCAAAGCTTTACATTGAGAGAGCAATAAAATAAAATGAAATAGTATTACGTAAAGTTTGTTAAAACACTCTTACTATCATACCTTGATCCCACCAGAAAAGATTATCAGACATCCATTACTTCATTTGGCTATCAAAACCTAAAGGCTACAAATCTGTTCTAATAACTAAAATTAAACCTCACACAAAGAGTGTTTGAGACAGAATATATACTGATGTAAAGACATCAATCATCCATGAAAATTACAAATTTAAGGTGAAATTACTTTAATTTCATTAATTATTTGACCCATTTGCTTGTATGTGAGAGTGAACAGTAAAGAACAATTGAACGGATTTACAAATTTCTCACCTTCTCCCGCAGACACTCCACCAGGTTGTGAACATAGAAGGTCATTTCCCTGTAAAACTTCAGCTGGTTTTCTGAGGAACTTTCTTCCAGAGTCTCCACTGAGGTTTTAGCACTCTCAACATCACTCTCCATCCTCCTTAGCTCTGCCTGCCGAGCTCTGTGCACCTCCTTCAGGGAGTCTAGTCTAAAGAACACAAAATAAATGAGAAATAAATGTATAGCTAGAAACATACAAGAAATTAAATGTTATCATTATTCTCTAATGGCGTGGTGCAAAATTAAAATAAGTAAGGCCAGAAGAATCTTACTTTCCAGTGATCCTTTTCTTGACCACTGAAACACTGACGGAAGGAAGAGTCTTTGGGATTTTGACTCCTGCTGATCTCTTCTTTTGTCTTCCTCTGTCTTGCATGCTGCTGCAGCTGTAGCTGCTGGATTCACTGCCAGATGGGCTCTGAAGAGAAGAAAATAGGAGGATAATGATTGTCAAATCAGCAGTACAGCAGGGAGTAGTTACACTGATAAAAGACTTGAGTCTTCACAAAAGGTTGAGTCTTTAGCATTCAAGAGCAGACAGTTTTGTAATAAATGAGACCAAACACAGAAAAATAACACACAAAAACAGAGAGAAACTGATATATAAGAAAAATTATTTTAAAAATGTGAAGGAGAGAAAGATGTCTGGCTCAGTCTGTTCCTACCTGTTCTCCTGGACATCTTTTGACTCCTTTTCCAATTTGTGTCTCCTCCCAAAGTTCCTGCTCTTCTTCATCAGTCCCTGAGAAGCTTCCATCACTTTCTCCTTAATTACACACAAAAACATAAAATAGTACATCTTAAATTCCCACACTTCTGTGCAAACCTCTACACTACATCTTTTCTTTCTACCTCCCCTTCCTACCAAGTTTCTCAGCAATCCTCTCTCTGATGCTCTTCAATCGTGGGGCAAATTCAATTCTTCTGTCATGATCATCTGGCTCATCATCGTCAAGCCTGTCTTCATCATCATCTCTGCTGTAGTGATCTGGAGTGCTACCAGCAGAGCTTTGACCATCTCTACCCAAGGGGATGTACTCTTTCTGGGCTCGATTGGCACGGCGCTTTCTCCTAGCTGTCTCGATCTCTTCCTCATTAGGGATAACTACTGCAAAAACAAAAAACAAATTGACGGCCCATTAATTGATACATACACAAGGAATATGCTTGACAGAAAAAATAATACTGACTAAGTGTAGATGATATGATATGATATGATATATGATATGATATGAGATTAGATTAGATTATAGTAGTAAATTTCACTTGTAATAAGTAAACATGCATACTGAATTTCAAAACAAGGTATTGATGCAGAGACACTGCGATTACAGTCTGAAAACAACATTTGATAATGGCTTATTTATCACAATAGCAAAACGTTATATTTAGGTTTTTTAGAGCCTAGGAGTGAAATGCTAAAATGGTTGCACAGTAGTACTTGGTACGTAGCCCTTGTAGCCTCCTTGGTGACTGTTGATTTAGTCTATTCTCTAAAATCTTTAACATGCAAACACACAAAAAATGGCATAATTCAGACACACAAACGCACATATTCACTCATTCCCTGAGATTATTTTTCCTGGAACAAACATTTAAAACATACACCAATAAAAACAAAAACAAAACACATACTTGGTTTAGGAGCAGAGTGACTGTAGTCTGAGGTTGAACTGACTGAAGGAGACCTGACACCACCTTCATCACTGTCACCAACATCGTTAGTGTTGCTGTCATCTTCATCGTCAACATCACCATCATTACTCAGAGCATGCGGTGAAGCCTCGCTGTCATAATCTTGCCTGAGAGAAGCAGATGGTGGGATGCCTCCACCTGTGGAGGCTGGGAGAGAGGACCGGGAGACATGCCAGTGCATAACATTTCACAGTTTGGTGACACTGGCTAAAATTCTAACATTATTATCTAGATAACTAATAAAATAAGCTAAAAATCTTAAAAATTACTTCAGTGACCAAGTCATGATGAGTTTGCAGCACCTTTTTGAGACCAAAATAACTACACCAAATTTTCTCAGTTTTAGCCAATTTGGCATGAAACCATAAATAAATAAATAAAAGTGGGACATTGATCACAGTTACTGTAAGTGTGTAGAGGTCGTGAGTGTTGCTAATATTAATCAGTCTAGTACTCACCTGTGCTGTGGGTGATCTTGGCAGGTGAGGCCTCCTTCTTCCTAACTTGGAACAGCACGGCTTTATCAGTGGGCTTCTTCAATTTAAATGTTGGTCCCTCAGCTGAAACAGTAAAAAGACAACTTAAAGCAAAACTCTTCCCATAATCCCCCAACTACCACCTTCTGTGCAGTTTATATATCCTGTAACCTTCACGTCCCTATGAAGTACGGTGCACACAGTAGTCCACAAACATACCTAGCATATTAGAAACCACCCAGTGCACCAATGCTTGCGTAGTCCTTCCTAATCAGAGATTTTCTGTCAGTCACTTTAAGACAAACACAACTTTCTACACAATTTGTCACACTATTATGATTAAACATTATTATAAATGTAACAATATTATTTTGAGCCCTTTGGCCTTAGAAATCCTCGTTTCTGCTGGCACTATCAATTGTATTTTATATTTCTTTTTACAAACGTCCTTCTAACGTTTGTAACCAACTGCCGTTGAGTGACGTAAGGTTAGCGCAGTAAACGTCTACCTGGGTCCATCTTTGAAAACTTCACAACGCGACAGTTAAACTTAGCTACCTTCTTTGTCGTCTGAGAAACTGAGGATGGAGCTCGTTTTCTTCTTATCCCCATGTTTATCTTTCCTCTTCTCTTTTACATCTTCCGTCAGTCCGAACGTCTCCCCATCCTCTCCGTCACTGCTCTCCGGCTTAGGAGGCGTCGATTCCCGCTTGGAGCTGCAGGAGATGCCGCGGCTCTGGGCGAGACTGAACGGCTTATTTACCACAACCGGAGCGCTCTCATTTTTATCTCCATTTCCGCTTCTCTTCTGCTCGTCCTCCTCGTCACTGGAGTTTTCTTTTCTCTGTCGAAAGTTCCTTCGCGGCTTTTTGTTAAACATTTTGCCTGACTTTCTCCGAGGTAGCAACGGTAGTAGTACTAAATCGCCGTACGTCAGGCCAGAAAGTGTATAATGATGTCGCAAACTGTGGGGTAAATCAGCAATGCACTATGGGTTATGTAGTCAGCATATTGGGCTCTAAACGAGCATAAATCTACGCAGTTTATAATTGATTTACATATTACAGACGTTTACAGCAACATTTTCAGTTAAAGTATATTAATATATGTCAAAAATATGTAATGTCGGTCCTACTATTTGCCAGTCAGGCCATTATTGCCGGGGCCACCTGTTCTCCTAAGGAGGCATAATAAACGGGGAAATTAATAATGCATGGCTGTTTGCTTGGGGTATTATATTTAGTAAAATATGAGCCAAAATTATGTGAGATGAGGCATATACGTACTTATTTCGACATTATAATAAAGCTAAAGCAGTCGGTGTGAAAACTAAAGCGTATGTAAAATTTCAAATTAGAAAAAAATTTGTCAGTACTTTCTGTGTTGCCCTCTCTCTTATCTTTCTTTGCACCAGCTCTCGCCATCAATTGTTCTCCCTGTCCATCTGTTCAACTTTTCCTCCTCCGCGCTACACTCCTCCTCCCACCCGGTGGACGGTCAGACGTTAACAGCGCCCCGCAGCCACCGACACACAGCCACCACTCACTCGTCGTCAGCCATGTTGTTGGTGTGACACACCGAGCTGTCAGCAACAGGTTCTCTGAGTACTCAGACATTTCTCTAACAAATATCGCTTCTCTTTTGGATAATAAACCCCTACAGCGTGTCGGGGAGACCGTACAGAGGCGGTGGATGATAACCGAGGAGCCATTCAAGAGCTCGGAAGTGGATGTTTTTGCGGCCGCGGTGAGAGAGGTAGGCAAACGAAACTGCTTATCTAAGCATGAGTGTAAGTTTGATATTGTTGTGTTAATGTCTCTATAGATGACTTTTAGTTTTCACGTTAGACTCGCGGCTACGTATACTTTCAACTGTTGGTGTTTGTTTTGAGTTGTGATTCGGGAATATAAAAGAAAAGTATCTTTGAAGCGAGGGTGATGCTTCTCTGCTGGTCTGTCCTCAAAACATCCTGGGATGGAGAGTTGTGTTAGCTGGCCAAGTTACGTGTTCATCAGATGTTACTGTATGATCGATACTTGAGCGCGAGGCGTTTATTGGTACACCTGTAAGGCGAGCGTGCATGTTTAAAAGTAAGTTGCAAAGGCAGATTTGCAGGAAAGTCTCCTTAAATTCCTCTCGGTTCAAACAAGTTATGCAGGTTGCAGGCAGGTCTAAGACTGGCTATGACAAGCGATCAGGGAATGTTACTCTATCACTTTATTATACAGACACAGAGGGACGCTAGGTTAGATTGAAATTGTAAGTAAAGTAAATCTGATCTCCACAATAGAATACCACCGCTAATGTGTCTATTTATTATGAAATTTTGTTCTTGGTCTCTTGCTCTGATAGCTGCCTGAAGTGTCATAATCGAAGTCACCACTAAATAAGCATCACTTGCAAGCCAGGAAGCCAGTTTTAGCCAGTATTTGAGATATAATTGCCTCCTTCAGCTGATACTAATTCATACTAAACTAGTTCTTTATTTTGTTGCAGTACCACCAGTAGGATTGTGAGGCATCAAATTGATATTTTTGTATGGGCTAGTGTTTATTTTTTGTATAAAGTCTTTTACATATTTTTCCACTCTAATACAGCAGCACAAAACCAATGCATCATCAACATTATTAGGTGTGCACATGGTTCGGCCATACTTGCCTAGTACTTACAAGCTGACTGAAATTTTACACCTCCATTTTGCACCTTGAAGCCTTTTCAATATTCCTGTCAACATGAAGCAATCATATTAGAGTATGTGCTTGGTAAATAAGTGTAGGTGTAATGTGCAGAGAGCTGGATAATCATTCTGTTGGAAGGACCTGATGTGAGATACACGTTGAAGAGTATGCCCCAGGACAGGGACTATCTGCTGCTCTGTTGAAAGAGAATGATGTATTCAAGCAAATAAAACCTTACAGTTTATCATTGGTGTTGATGCTTTTATATTTGCATCAGTATTTAGTTTTTAAGTTTGCCTGGTTGTGTATTATTGCTGTGACACACACAAATATGTTAATAGTTATTCACATAGCTCGGTCCAGAGTTTGAAGGCAAGTGGAGCTGCATTTTATGTAGTGACTGTATCACTGCCTGTAACAGACTCTGTAGTGTTGGCAGGTGTCTCTGTATAATTTTAAAGCTGAACATGAGCTTTCTTTTTGTTTTCCTCCTTCATACAGTCATTGTGTAATTAAAAGGAACATTGCCCTTCAACTGATCAGTCTGGTTTTGGCCTCTATGTTTGCAAACTTCGGCTGCTAAAGAGTAGTGCTGTTAAGAGACTGAGCATCACCTCAGACCGTTCTGTAGGTTAAAAGATATGTTGACATTATTATTAATACATTGCTAACATTACCATTATGGCTATGATAAGACGAATCCCAATTTTCTTCCATGCTACTTCAGATCATCACTACTGTTACAAGAGTGACCATATGACTCAGAGCAGCACTTGCAACACTATCTCAGCCTCAGCATGGCCCACTATTGGGTTTATAGACAATTTATTCAACAGATGTGAGATTTATCCCCTCTTCAACAGATGCCCAAGTATGCACAGTACTACCAGAAATGTCCTATTCTGCCTGTAGTTCAGGCCATGAAGTAAGTACTTTCTCCACTACTGACATATCTTCTTGATTTATGGACATATTAGGGCGGCCAAAACTGACTGAAGGAGGGAGAGGCCTGCCATGCCTCTTAAGAAAACAAAACCCAGTACTGCAAACAACATTACCCAATCTGAATCCCTCCAAAAGGCCTTTGCAGAACTTTCTGAATGTGTGAAGTCCACAGGTAGATGGTGTGTTTATGGCAGAGTGGGCGGATGTGTTGTTGTGCTGAAATATCAGCTTATTAAGGCTTGCTCAGCAGTTAACTGGATGATGGTTATGAGGCCGGGGGGGTGATACATAAAAGCAGAAGAGATGGAGAATAAGTGCTGAAGGATAGCCAAGTGATCATGGGTAATTTTATTGTATACAGAAACAAACAGAGTGATCTGGGTGAGAGAGTTGTGGATGGAGTTGATGTCACTAGTGTTAGGTCAGCGAGCCAAGCAGCTGAAAATCAATCATTTCATAGAGTAACAGTCAGCCCTTGTTTCAGAGCAGGGTAGAAATGAGGACAGGGTCAGTGTGACACAGCTGGCAGGGTATAGATGTAAGAGAAGACACATGACACATGGAAAGAAAGAGAGAGAGGTGAAAAGGACAAAGAATGAGGAAATATACAGAGTAAGAGAAAAGAAAAGGTTCAGTTAAAATATCTGTGACTGCATACCTTAGTCTCACCATGAAGGACCTGTCTGGTCCTCACTGTGTCCTCTCTTTCCTTCTGTACGTGTAAAAGAGAGTTTACATGGCAGCAAAGTGCAGCATCAGAAGTGGGTACTAAATTGAGCAGAAGGGACATAACACAGACAGACACACTCAGAGTGCAAGAAAGGGGAGAAATGCATGATTGAAAGCAATAACGGAGGCAGCTAAGGTCAGCAACAGCCACACTACTTATCCAACAGTTTTCTGTATTGTATGTTCTAATGGAGAGGCGGAAATGTCCCAACGAGGACCAAAACAGACCTGGAGCAGGTGAGGCCTGTCAGACACAGCCGATCTATAAATGAAAAGACCAAATCGCATTCTGAGGAAGTGTGCTGTTTCTGTTACCACCACACTGCTGCCTCAAATTAATTTAGCATTAAGATTCATGTTGACATTAAAAATCAGTTCACCACAGTCATTTTGTTTAGTTCACAGTAAATGCCCAAGCTGAAGAATTTTGCAAATATCCACTGGTTTAAACTAAAGGCCCGCACTCAGGCTGATTAAGCAGTACTCCCAAACATAAAGCTGTTTCTCTCATAAGACAGCAGGAAGATCAGATGTGTCATTTATGATATTATAAGGGCTGCACTCCATTTAGCTTTAATAGACTCTCAGCCATGATTCTGTTATGCTGGCTCAACACCGAGGCTACAAAAAAGACTCTGGGAATAGAGTCATTGTTTATTGTATTAATTACTGTAATGGTCAACGTAGGCCTTGATTTGTCTTGTCAGACTTGGCAGCTGAAATTTGGTGAAGAAGCATAATATAGCTAGCTATGGTTATTTCTGTCATTAAAGCCTATCTGATGTTAAATTATGCTGCTGAGATCCACAGTGACTCAAGTCTGCTTAACGACAACTTAGTGACCAGGGGAAAAGGGAGAAAACATTAAGAATGATTTTGTATAAGCTGTTTACCCTTTACATTTTCAGACAGAAGACTACTACTTGTAGTTTCTTGCTGGGCTAGCTTAAGCTTGCAGAGTTTGGTGACCCATTAACCTGCTGGGTGGATTTTCTTTTCTTAAGAATGTGGTCACACTTTACAGATTGCATTTACACCTGGCAAAGATCCGATCACGATGCACTATAGGATGTCTACATGTTGGTTGCACATTGGGGTGGGCAAATATTTTTGACCAAATGTCTCTATTGATATTGCAATATTATTATCAGGATGACTACTGGTTCTTCCACAAAATATTTACACAATGAGATTTTTGATAACTAGCCAGTATTGTGGATATAATGACTTAGTGGGTGAAGCCAGTTCACAGTGCAGTTTGAAGTCTTATGTAGTCTTTACAACCAGGAAAAGACAACATGTATGTTATATCACGATATTAGAATACCCAAAATCCAAGACAATATCCAGTCTAATATCACAATATCTATAGAATATCTATGTATTTCTCTAACTTTATTGCATGCAAGGTATAAATGTCGCTAGGTAAACACCACACAACACACAAGTAATACACCCAGACACAAATGCCCCCGGCATATAGTTGGCTTGCCGTCAGCATCAGTATAAATCAGTGTACTCCCAGACTGGACCAATCAGACTTGTGTGGGTGAAGAGAAATAACATAATGTCAAGGTGCTGCTGACAGCTGTTAGCAACTAAATACCGTGTATGCTTCCATGTTTCACCACCTCTGCATGGCTGTGAAAGAGCTGTTTCATAAACTACTTGGGACCCAACATGACTCATACTGTATATCTATTTATGTTTTCAACCTTGACAACAGTGTGTGTGTGTGACCACCAGAATGGGCTTACACATTCCCAGCATTGGTCTTTTAAAAGTGGGAAAACACAAATCTATCCTAGTCTCAAAGTCTTGCTCACGGGGACAGGGTCACACAGCTTGAACATGTGCCCTCCAGTTGCCAGTCTCCATTCATTCAATCATTTATTCATTTATTACAAGGATCTAGTGTCCAGACTTTCAAAGGTTTTTCTAAAGTTATGAAAATTGCCCAGCCCTTTTGTTGATCATGCAAACCTGCAATGAAATCTTTGTGTTGGCTGTAAATGTATCACTTGTGCCTCCCTCCCTATGGTGTAGACTGTAAAGCTATCAAAACAGTGCATCGGCTTTCACTCACAGCAGCTTTCCTGTAGCTTCAAATCTGTTTTCAAACCCCATTTTTAGTGACTGTGAAAGAGGTACAAAATTTTACTTTGAGGCTAGGTGCAGCCTTCACAAAGGATTTGCATAAGGTTTGCACAGCTCAGTCTACCACTAAAGTCAGTCCTTTTGTACCAGCCAAGTCAGTCTTTCATATGATCAGTTAGTCAAGCAGCAGCCATCAAATAGGGAAAAGTCAGACTCCTCTGTCTCTCTGGAAACAGTAAACCTTAAAGCCAACAGTCCACTGCTATCTTTCATTTATTCATTATAAAGCCTACAGGGTTGCATTACCAGAGTTTACACTCTATGCCTAAGCCTGACCATTACTGAATGGCTGAAGTCAGCTTACCGCTCATACAGTATGTTGTATTGGCAATATAAGTTCTTGTGTATTTAACCACATATGGTTTGTCTCCACTGTTTACAGTAATTTTATTCAATATGCACAAAAAGGAAAGTGTCTGAAACAGTGTTACCACTAGTTTGTCAAAATCCACTATTTACACCCTTACATTGCAACATCTGAGCCAACAGGCATATGTTCAGATTAGCACCTTTTTATTATTTTAGCATTAAAAAGTATTCGATCTTATTTTTTACTCTTTGCTGATAAAATGTAATGAGTTCTTGACATAAATTTGTTTATGTCAAGTGTTATTGTTTATGTATCGTACATACAAAAACTGGTGGCCAGGCATAATTCCAAATTGTGTAAATGTGGTAAGTGTAGTACAGACAACTGTCTTTGGCCAAAACATTGTGTTAACTGGATTTATGTATGTATGTTGTTTTCTTCCAGCTACTTAAATTGTGTGAAAGGTGATATGACATCTTTGTTTTTCTCCTGATGATACTGGAACCTTGCAGTATATGTGTCAGGACTGCTGCAAATTTGACTTCCCATTAACTGTTTTAGTAGGAGAGGTGTCCACATGTACACGTTCATCCTCCAATATGTAGAGTGTGTACATGAAAAACAGTGGCAGAATGAAAGGGAACATGGCAAAAACTGAGGAGAGACTCTGGGACTGTGGGAGTGCGACAGATGGCAGGCAGTAGATTAGCAGTAGCCCTCCCTCACTGTTCTTTGCCCTTGTGAGGGTATTGACCAGGCCTCTTTATCTCATTTGTGTTCTCTTTCACAAAGCCGAAATCATTAGGCGGTGATCAGTAATTTTGCTTCCTAAAAACAATCGTCAGTCTTTGTACTGCACGAGTTATGACCCATGCTCTGATTCTTGATTCATGTTTTGTGGCATATCAAAGCTGTCCCGCTGCCAAACTCCATGATCGCTTCCTGTCAACTGACGTTGGACAAGGAAATGCTTGTGTCTGTGGGTTACCGGGCAGGAAGTGTTGAGCAGAAAGATTGGAATTTCTCTCCTCCTTTTCCTCCTCCGACAACATCATGTGAGCCTGACTAGCTGATGGAAGAGAGATAGTGAAGTCGTGGAAGAAGCAGGTGCTCTGCTCGTCAGTAAGAGAATGAATTTGAGAGCTGCAGCGCAAGCGTGATGACGCTGACTCAGTGTCCACAACTAAGATGCCGGAGTAAAGATGAATTCAGCTTTGAATTTGATGTTAGATTATGTATATTAACATCAGTTGGTTAAATGGCATGCTTAAAATGTATCCTTGGCTTTTGTTTAACGGTCTGGACTGTCTGGACCTCCTCCAGATCTATGAGTTCAGACTCCTTATCCCACAGCAAAAAACTGTTATATATCTAAACAAGACAGTTCTGTGGAGGTGGATCAGTGCTGCAGTCACAGACCTATAAATATGATGGCAGACCCAGCATGATACAAGTTACTAGTCTTTTGTCAACAAGGAGCCCATGTATGATACATTTAGTCTGTGAAGACATAGTGTACCACATGTACCTTAAAGTTCCTCCCAACCAACTCAAGAAATATTAAAGTTACAGTTATCGAAAATGTTGTTTAATTTAAATGAAGATACAAAAATGCAAAGGTCTGAAACATTCTCAAGGCATCGAAAAGAGTTTATTTATATAACATCATTCAGACACAAGACAATTTAAACTGCTTTACAGAAATAAATGAACTGAGAATAAAAAATCAGAATTGCATTTAAAAGATACTGATCACAAACACTGCATATCTAAAAATTAAAAAGCTATCTTACTAGCGCGCTCTGTCAGCTGACCACAAAACTGCTGCACGCCACATTTTGAAAAATTTGTTTTGTAGATGGCAGAAAAACCTGGCCTTTCAGAAGAAGTGGGCCTCACTGCTTCATAAAACAGGTTTGTGTAACAGTGGTTCAATTTCCACACTAGCTTCACATGTGCATGACTCAACAAGAATGGGTTCAAAACATAATGCAACAGACTTTGAGAAAGGCATAGTCATGTGTGACAGGAAGGCAGGTTGGAAGTGACTGAGAGTGTAGGGTTGGTTGGATGACAGCGTTGATCCGTCTGTCAACACTTTGGGCAGAATATCTCAGCGGCTGTTTAGATTTGCAGTACAGTTTGGATATTTTGTGTCAGTATTTGTCAAAAAATACTAATTTGTCAATTTTTTTAGTTTACGACTGATTTCATGCAAAACTCATGACTTTTCCTTTAGCCTCAGTTGTATTATATGTTTATTGCTTTTTAGCAAATGCATGCTAACATACTGAAATAAAATGGTGAAAATTAGAGACCTGCATGTCTTCTTTGCATTTTCAATGTAAACATGTTAGGAAACTGTTGTTAGCATTAAGCTCAAAGCACCTCTGAAGTACAATAAAACCTCAGAGAGCTGCTAGCATGGCTGTGCTCTCTTGTAGGAAGTGGGTAATCTCAGTGTATTTACAGCGAATAAATGAGAGCACGAAACGCTTGTTTAATGAGGTGACCGATGGGAAGTGGATGTTGGTGATGTTTTTATTCTCATCCTTGATGGCACCAAATTTTGCATCATAGTGCTGTTATGAAGTAAAAACCACCAGTTTCACAAGTGCGTTGCAGTCTTCAAAACAGTTTAGCAGCAGATGATTCTGTCCACGCTAACCCATTGATAGTGTTTTCAGCAGGGCTAAGGGGTGATCATGAATGCAGCATCTATAGAGAAGACCATCTGCCCATCAAACCTGGGCAGTGGCATGAAAGCATGATATCTGTTAAACACCAGAACACTACAGGTATTTTGTCCTGTCACTGACACAACTTTTGTAAGCTGCCATCATAGCCGTAATCTGGTTCAGGGACTTTATAGTGGGTTGTATTTATATGGACAGAGAGAGTAAAGATCTCCTTATGAAGGCTTATCAGTGTAGCTTGTGTAGCATTGGTGTCTGGCCACTACAGAGTCAGTGTGGATAGTATTGGAACATGTCCCAGTAGTTTAAAAAGCTTTGGGATGTGGCCAGAGTGCTCCTGAGAACAGGAGGAGCCCTGTTCGACTCTGCTGACTGACTAAAATCTCTCGCTCTCTCTCTCTCCCCCCCCCCCCCCCCTCCCTCCCTCTCTCTCTCTCTCTAACTCGCTCCCCCCTCTCCGTTCCTTTTTTTTCTCTCCCTCCTCTCAGTGACACCACTGTCCCGTCTTAGCTGCAGTATTGACTGATGACTGGGCTGTGACTGTGTGTTTTGCAGATGTCTGCGAGCAGTAGCTGAGGACGCCGCCGGGAGTTCCCCTCTCTGTCCCTTTCACCTGCAAATATGAATGGTAAGACCAGTGCAGTTTGTGTGTGAGAAAGTGGTTGTGCAGGTGGGATGTTGCGTGTGTGTAGTGGTGTGTTTTGTTTGTTTTATCCCTGCAGGTCTGCTGCATTGCCAGTTCTAGTAACAGTTCCCATTAGATGCATGTGCACACATATCTGAGTCTGTCTGAACACACTCTGCTGTAATAAATCCCCCCATCATTGTTTCTTTTTGCTTGTGTGAGTGAGCTTCTTCTCATAACTTTTAATCCCATTTTTAAAGCTGTTGTGCTCCCTCGTCATTTTGAAGGCTCCAGCTTTGTTTATAGTGCCAGTCACAGGACTAGTTACAGGAACTGTGTATATTTTGACATGATGAAGTCGACTGTCCATTCTCTATGTCTGCTGATGGACTGTTGAGTAAACACTGATGTGTAGTCAGCCTTGCTGGGTAAATACTAGTGCTGTTCTACCCTCCTGTCCGTACAAAGTGACACAGCATCACAGACAACACTGCGCTTCATTATCACTTTGTCAATATCAGTGCATTCCCAACTCCTGACTGCCACAGAGGCTTTCTCAGGATTCTCTCTGATCTCATGTGTGTATGTGCATGTTTGTCTCTGTGTGAGCATACAAAGCATATGCTGTATGCTTTGCTGGGATTTAGTTGTTGTCTGTGTGTAACATACACTGGTGTGATTTATTTAAGCAGTGAGATAGTTAAACAGCTTTATCCCTGTTCAAGGAGCAGGTTTGCTGAGTAGAACACACAAATCCCTCATATCAGATACATTAACTCATAGAAAAAGATCTTGATTTATTCAGCAAAGTGCTTCTGCATCTTAGAACAGGCTGCTGCTGATTGGATCAATATTCATCTAATAATAATGGCTCTGTCTAATGTCTGATGCCTCACACTGTCTTTTTTACATTTTTCTGACCCTCTGACTTCTTTGTTTTCTCTGCAGGTGGTCCAAGTATGTGGGCAATCTCTCCAGAGGAGAGGAACAAACATGATCAGAAGTTTGATACCCTCTCCCCATCAATGGGCTATGTTTCAGGTACACGCTAACACACGTCATCAACATCACAGACTGTTTGCGCGTCATTCTCACAGTGATTTTCCTGCCATCACATTCATAATACAACCTTGTCCTTCAGTCTTTACAATCTGAATTTTCTGTGTGGATCTCTTTCTGTAGGGGAGCAGGCAAGGAAGTTTTTCCTCCAGTCAGGGTTGCCCGCCCCAGTGCTGGCTGAAATATGGTGAGAAACACAAGTACACACACACACACACACACACACACACACACACACACACACACACACACACAGTTTTCACTGAAATCTACACAATATCTTTTAACACTCTTTGATGCCTCTTGGAATCTTTTTGTCTCTCAGGGCTCTGGCTGATATGAATAAAGATGGGAAGATGGACAGGTTGGAGTTTTCCATTGCTATGAAGCTCATAAAGCTAAAACTCCAGGGTACATCGCTTCCTTTGGCACTGCCAATCATCATGAAGCAGCCTCCAGTGCCTGTTCCCACCCTCAATAACCCCACCTCAACCATGACCAACCCAGCCTATGGTACATGTTTATATGATTGATTATATGAATCAACATCAAAATAAATACTTAGATTAAAATTTGTGATATTTTAAATATGTGATAATAATACACAAATGACTCATTTTTTTATTTGAGCTATTCACATGCAAATCTAATCTAATCTGCTGTTTTATCTAAACTGTGTACCTGTGGTGTGTGTTTGTGTGTCCCAGGTATGGGTGCTCTGCCTAACATGTCCATGATGCCAGGGTCAAACCTTGGCATGTTGACCCCTATTCCCATGGCAACCCCTGGACTCTCACCTTTGACACCAATTACTGGCCTCACCCCTATGGTTACTACAGCAACAGGCCTGAGCCCTCTAATAGCCCCCACTCCTAACAGGCCTATGATGCCCACTGTGGGAAATGCCACCCTGCCAAATGGCACCATGGGAATCTTCCAGCCAATCCCAGCTGGACCTCTGGCCACTGGTATACATGACTTTCATTCATAACTTTCATTTATCTGTTTCCTCTCCTCTTTTTCCTCTGCTGCACTATTGCTATTCTGCCACTGCTTGAAAATGTAGTACTGTGAAATACATTCATCTGTCCCTCGACTGACACTTGCAAGATGCTTGTTTCCTGTTTCTTTAAGCATTAAAACTATTGGGGAGCAATGCCCTGCTCAAGAATATATACTGTATATATTTGCAGCAGATTATGAAATATTTCTGTAGTTTCAGGCTGAAAAAGAATAAATCCTGCCCTGGTTTTGCAGAGTCAGGGCTCTATGTCTCATCTCCATACAAATAGCCTCCCTGTCCTTGACAAGGTTACAGCAGTGGCTCAATGGCAGTATGTTACTGACCCACGACAAGACTCCCCTTTCCTTTCTGAGAACTGTAAAACAAAGAGTAAAGCTATACCTTGGCAGCATAAAAATAATGTATGGATAGAGGCTTCAATAAAATAGCATCATAATGTTGCAGATAATTATAAGAGAGGCTGTAATGCATGTGTGTATGCTTTATGTTGTCAGGCCTACCTTTCCCTGCATCCTCCTACTCCTCTCCGCTAGGACCCTCCTCTGGTGCTCCTGCTGGGTTGAACAAGGCATCATCACTGCTGGATCTAGGATCTGTCAGGTAACAGAGAGCACAAAATTAATACTCTCAAAATTTTAAATAAATTTCCCTCTTTTGCAAGATACGTCCCTTGTTTGTCTTGTCAGTTGATGTGCAAAAACACAATGGTTTTGCTGACGTTCGGTGTGTTCAGATTGTGCTTTTGCATTGAAATCTTTCAGCTCTGCTTCCTCATCCCCCTCTGTGATGTCCCCCATGGTAACCGGTCCCAGTGACTGGGCTGTGCCACATGCCTCCAGGCTCAAATACAGACAGCAGTTTAACAGCTTGGATAAACAGATGACTGGATACCTCACTGGTAAGATGTGTGTGTGTGTGTGTGTGTGTTTGTGTGTGTGTGTGTGCACCCGCACACGTGTGCTGTGTGAACACTTTGTCAGTCTTGCAAAAAACCAAACCAAACTATGTGTAGAATGCAGGCGTGGATGTTCATGGGCAACAGCCACTGATGATTTCATAATGGGTGACTCCCTCTTTCTTTCTATATGTGTTGAGCCTTCACTTACTCTAAAAAAAAGGGGCAGCTGTGGGTGTGTCCAGACACACACACACACACACTCTCACAGTCAGCCAAGTATGCGTTTGCCTTTTCAATCTGTTACTGCAAGCCTTGCTGGACCTGTTCTCTTGAAATAGCCATGATACAGTCTGACAACAATGCGCACACACCACACACACACTTTAACCAGACTTGCAGATAATTTCGTCACAGGGTGACTTTACAAATTATACACAGGCCAGCACATTATATAAATTTCATGCATGGGTATTTTCAGTTTTTTTGAGCCCATGATTGAATCTCTTACAGCATTATAGTAGATTTAACATACAATTCCAAACACCTTACACAATATAGACAAGAGAACTGTCTGCCAAATCAACCAAAACCTGGAATCAGTCTCAGAAAGCAGCTGCAATCCCTCATTCAGCTGGCACATTCTAATGTAATGAGTACAGATTCGACACATACTGTACTAATCCATACACACGGCCATACACACCCTTGACCAGTTCCTGTCCCCACCCCACACATCTGTGCTGTGCAGGTGTTCTGACATTTGTTACTCTTGTTGCCAGGTCAGCAGGTGAGAGGTGCAATGGCAACCCCGATGCTGACTCAGACACAGTTGGCTTCCATCTGGTAAGAATTTCTGTGTTTGCACTGTAAGTGTGTGTGTATGTGTTTACTTGTCCAGTGATTGATACAGTGTTGAAGAACTAAAGTCAGATTTGGTAGCCAGAAGGACGAAATGTCATTCCTCTGTAGCCACCATGATAGTAGGCCAAATTGAAGCTTGCCCCAAAATCCTTTGTCTATAAAAATGAATCTTAGTGGCATCCCACCGCAGGATATTAAGGACTTCGGTGTGTTGATATGTGAAAGAATGGTATATATATGGTATATATATATATATATATATATATATATGGTATATATATACCTAACTTATGACATTAAAAGATAATATACGGTTTGTGTGTCTTTATATACACTATTTGATATAATAAAGGCTATGAAAAGCTCCAGCTAATGAGTGTTTTCATTGAAAAAGGTGTATTAATCATATAATCCCTATAACTGGACAGCGCACGTTCTACCCTTAACCCCCTTGTTCAATAATCATTCAGACATAGCTGTGGTGAAGATAGCTGGACAGAGAGTTGTGAGCATAAAGCAGACTTTGGTTCTCTAAAGGTGCAACATCTTTCCCATTTGTCTTAAGCTACCCTTCTATCTTATATGTAATTCTGCAGCATCAGAGGTTATATTGTATAAAATCAAGTAAGTATAAAATCAAGTGAAAACCTTGACGCTCCAAATTGCAAACCTCTTGCAGGAATTTAGCTGATGTGGATAAGGATGGCAAGCTGAAAGCTGAAGAGTTTATTTTGGCAATGCATCTTGTGGACATGGCAAAGGCCGGACAGCCACTACCACTAACACTGCCAAATGAGCTCGTACCACCCTCACAAAGGTATGTAGGAACATTTGACTCAATTTATTCTATATAGTAAAAAGTCTGTTTTTACATGCATGCAGTGAATTAAACATGTACAGCATTAATCTATATGATTATATATATGATTATGTTGTGTATTTAAACTAGTAATTATTTTATATGTATATTTCAGGAGTGCAGTCAATGGATCCAGCTCTTCCCTCTATGCAGCTCTGACCGATGACTTGGACATTGAACCTCCACAGAAAGCCAAAGCCAATTGTAAGAATTCACATTTACCAACCCTAAACACAGAGTGAAGCTTTGTTCAGCTGCTTGTATTCTCTGCTGTAAACGGCTTAAACAGTTGTAGCCAAAGATCACTCAGTACAATCATTGACTGGATATATAGTAGCATAAACATACACATATTATTGTGACACCAAGTACACAGTGGCTACTTGCAGCAACATGAAATAAAGCAAGTCAGGAGCAGCCTAGTGGCTCTCAGTAGTGCAGGGCTGCACACTTTGGTGTTGGGTTTGTACACACTATCGTCTTACATGGTCACAAGGCGCGTTAGCAGCTAGAATGAAAGGTTATATCAGGTGTGTTTTTAATATTAGGTTCACAGATAAATGCTATTTTACAAACCCAAATGTCAATTACAATCTTGTAATAATGTCTGTCATTAATTTTCTGTGGTAGGTTCAGTGGAACAACAAGGTAGATTTAAATTCATACACTTTTTTGTTATACCTGTCCTTAACCATCCTTTAATAGCCTGCCAGCTCAACTAAGTCAATAATATTTTCTAAACAGATAAAGTTAAACCAGGACTTCAAGTCTGTGTAATCATTACAGTGTTTAGTGGACACACTAGCAAATGTACTACTTTAAAAGACAGGGTTTTGTTGTTAATTTTGAAGATACTTGCCTCTAAAACATTATTTAGCAATTCAATTAAAGTAAACAGTTGCAGGATTTGACTAAACAGTTCCAGTATAATAAGCTACACCAACACTGACTTCATCAAAGCTTTTATTTGTCTATTTTCAGATACATTCGAGGATAAATTTAAAGCTAACTTGGAGCGAGGAAATGCCGAGCTGGAGAAAAGACGACAGGCTCTGCTGGAGGCAGAGAGGAGGGAGCAGGAGCGACGTGCTCAGAAGGAGAGAGAGGAGCGAGAGCGTAAAGAGAAGGAGGCTCGGGAGGCTGAGGAGAGGAGGAAGAAAGAGGAGGAGAGGAGGCTGGAGCGGCAGAGAGAGCTGGAGAGGCAAAGAGAAGAAGAGCGACAGAGAGAGATAGAGAGAAAAGAGGTGAGGGTTGATTCTGTTTATGAGTGTTTCCTCCTTTACGAGAAACATTTCTTTACTTTCAGTGTTGGTTTATTTCAGGCTGCACAGCGTGAGCTGGAGCGCCAGAGAAAGGAGGAATTGGAGAGGAGGAGGCGAGGAGAGCTCCAGATAAAGAAGGAGCAGGAGCAGGATGATATCATCAGATTGAAAGCGAAGAAAAGGAGTTTGGAGATGGAACTGGAGGCTGTGGTGAGTGGAGAAGAGACACAGGGGAGGTTCATTTCACTGCTACATGCATGTAGACTGTACAGTATATGCTACTGTTTGTCCATTGTGTCTCACCCATCATGCTTACATTAAGGAGAGTTCGTAATGCTTCTGTCATCATCCAGCTCTCTCTCTCTCTCTCTCACTGTCTGTCTCTCTCCCTCAGGGTAACAAGCACCGTCAGATCTCAGACAAACTGCGTGACTTTCAAAACAAGAAGAAGCATCAGAAGACAGAGCTGGATCTGACTAATCAAAGGATAGAGACACGCCAGCAGGACATTAATAACCTGCAGAAACAGCTAGAGGTGTGTGCATGAGTGTGCATCCAGTGTTTTAGTTTAACACTATTTTACCATGGAAAAGTAGCCATATCAGTAAGTAATTTATGTTTTTCTTTTGTAGGTTTGTGTCATCGCAAGCATTTTTGAAAGAATTTGCATTTATACTTACCAGATATTTTCCTCCACTTACACATTTCTTGTCACTTCTGACACATTTTCCTTTGCTCAGGAGTTCCAGAGGAAGTTGTCCCAGCTGACTCCAGAGCAGAAGAGACTGACTGAGAAACTTAAAAACATGGCTCTGAATAACCTGCCTGGTTAGTATTAATGGCTGAATTGACAGAGCTCAAAAAACAGCAGCGTATTATAATGTAGACATTAGACTGTTGGATGAATGTTGGATAAAAGGACATGGTCACATTTCCATGTTGATGGGAAAATTTGGTACTTATTTCACAGTAAATTCAGAATATGGATTGATCTAATCTAATCTCATCTAATTTAGTGCAACAACTGCTGCAAAATAGAAATACTACTGTTTTTCTAAAAGTACTTCCTACTGTTTTAGCACTAATTTTCACTGTATTTAAAATTTGTTGGTAGTGTCGACCATGTCCACCCTGAAGGTGGGCGCCTCAGAGAAAAAAGGGTCATGTACAAAACTGCGACAGCAGCTGGAAACTCTGGAGAAAGAGACTGCTACCAAGCTGGCTGAGCTGGACCAGTATAACAAAGATATGCAGGTAGGAAATGAATCCATTGACGTGTAACAGTAGTGGTTCAACATAGAATCACAGAGACATTTAGGTTAAAACCTTCATAAAGAGCTTGTTTTGTGTTTTATCCATTGTGACATCCAACGTGGCACTTATGACCTAAGTTTATGAATAAATTAACAGAGTGCTTTGTTTTCATTTTTAGATTTTTAGATTTAATTCCAAGAGAAAAAAATAATAAAATCTAAAGCAGACCTGTAGTCTGAACAGTTTATTTTTATCTTTATGTGAGGAAATGTTCAGATTTTATTCTGTCAACCATTAAAATGACTTTTAAGACTTTTTCTGAAACTTGCGGATAGCCTGTTGTACCCTCACTGACCCAACACCCTGTCTTACAATCTCAAATTCACATTGGGAGCTGCCCAGTAAAACCCAATCACATCACATCAGTGTTGACTCAAGTTGCTTGCAGAAGTGCAGTGTCAGTGTTTGTAAGGGTTGATGGACCATTAGTGATTTACATTGCTCAGCCTGATTGTTCCAGTCAGTTTGGAGATTCACAGATCCATCTCTCTCTGCTGGATCCTGCTGCCTCTCACCTCTGATCAGAAGGTGCTCTTCAGCTTTTAGCTTGTTTGCTGAATCATCGCAGCCAGACTTATGATCAACTACAAACAGGCTAAATTACTTGATTAACAGTGTGATGCAGGACTTCTGCCTGGGACCATTTTAGTACACAATATATTATTACAGAGCTTCTTGGGTTTTTATTCTTTGTCTTTTTTGTCTAATAAAATAAACTCAGATGTGTCCGATAAAGAAAAGGAAAACTACTTTAACAACTTTTTGAAGTGTGCAGTGCTTGTTTTTAAGTTTTACTACTGCAGCTTGGCCCTTGATGCCTCTTTTTTCCCTTCTTCCTCCTCTGATCACAACCTTCCCTCTTTCTCTACTTCTTATACTGATTTCTGTCCTCTGTCATCTTAACTTTTATTCCTCTCTTCAGCACTCTTCCTCTGTTGAAAATGATGTTTTCCTTTTTTTGCATCCTGGATTCTTTTTCTCTTTTTTTTTCTCCTTTGTTTCTCCTTCTCTCCCCTC
Source organism: Datnioides undecimradiatus (assembly GCA_008933995.1). Lineage (NCBI taxonomy): Eukaryota > Metazoa > Chordata > Actinopteri > Lobotiformes > Datnioididae > Datnioides > Datnioides undecimradiatus. The sequence continues at coordinate 1,340,999 of WARS01000037.1, forward strand.
TCACCCATCTCTTACCCCTTTTCCCCCCAACTTTGCAGTATGTGGGTGCAGAGGACTCAATGCTTCAGGCTGTCTTCTGTCTGCTGGCCTGCCTCCGTAACCTCTTCTACCTACTAAAGGTTTTCGCTTTAGGTCTCTTTATTGTTCTCATCTATTTTTTTCTTTCATCTCCTCTGCTAGTTTCTGTTGGACATTTCTGTGCTTATATTTCCCCTTTGTGTCTATGCTGTTTTAGCTTCAGTTGTTTTATTCATGTATTTACACACATCTCACATGATGACATATCTTTCTTTCTCCTCTTTCCTGAAAATTGCTCAGTATTCATTGTGATCTTTTGTTTCTGCACGATGTGTGTGTTCAGTCCTTTATCAGCACATTACATCTGTCCAGTCAGCTTTTTGTTGAATTCAGTCACTTATTTTTCTCTGTGCTAAAAAAATGGTGCGTGTCATTTTTATGTGTGCTCCAGGAACTGAGAGAGAGCCAGAGGAAACAGCAAGCAGCACTAGAGAAACTACGGAGCATCAAAGAAGACAAGCGGTGTGAGCTGATTCGAAGAAAGGAACAGGAAGAGGAAAAGAGAAGGAGGGAGGAGGAGAGGAGACAACAGGAAGAGGAAAGGAGGCAGAGAGAGGAGGAGGAAGCTCAGAGGTATTTGGCTTTCACACAGATTTGTTTTTTTATCTAAGTGTCATGTTAAATCAAAATGTAAACATTTCTTTTCAACTTGATTTAAAAAAACTTTTTCATCTTTAATAAACAAGATTTTTAAAATATTTTCAATGTTTGCTTCACACTCACAGGCGTATTAAGATGGAAAAAGAGCGTCAGTGGCAGGAGAAAGTGAGAAGGGATGAAGAGGAGCATCAGAGGAGGCTTCAGGAGGAGAGAGAAGCCAAAAAGAAGCAGGAGGAGGAGAGGGAGAGACAAGCTCTCATCCAGGCTGCCAAGGAGGAGGCAGAGCGAGAGCTCAGAGCAAGGGAGGAGGCTGAGCGAAAGAGGAGAGAGGCAGAGGAGAGGAAGAAACGAGAGGAGGAGGAGCGGCAGAAGCAAGAAGAGAGACGAAGGCAGGAGGAGGAGAGGAGAAAGCTGGAGGAGGAGAGGAGGCAGCTTGAGGAAGAGAGGAGGAAACTAGAGGAAGAGAGAAGGAAAGAGGAGAAAAGACGGAAAGAAGAGGAGGAGAAACGAAGGAGGGAGGAGGAGAGGAAAAGGCTAGAGGAGGAGCGGAGAAGAGAAGAGGAGCGGAGAAGAGAGAGGGAGGAGGAGGAGAGGAGAAGACAAAGGGCGGCTGAGGCTGCCATCCGAGATGGAGAAGAGAGGAGAAGGCGAGAGGAGGAAGAGAGAAGGAGGAGAGAGGAGGATGAGAGGAGGAAGAGAGATGAAGAAAGAAGGAAGCTTCAGCAGCAGCAGGAAGAAGAGAGGAGGAAACGTGACGCAGAGAAGAAGAGGGTGGAAGAGGAGAAGAGGAGAAAGGAGGAGGAAGAGGAAAGGAGGAAAGCAGAGGAGGACAGAAAGAGGAAGGAGGAGGCATCTCGGCAGCAGCAGCAGCAGCAGCCAAGTGGAGGAGGAAAGGTGGATATTCAGGAGAAACTGACGGCTCTGCTGAGAGGACTGGAGGAGAGGAAAGGTAAGAGACACACGCTCACACAGACACACACTTCCTGTCTTCCTGTTCTGCGTATTAAAACACATTCACATGATCAACTTTGATGTGCTGCTCTAGGTGGGCAACCCAGGGCCACACACCACAGGAAGTCGGCAGCTCTCACATCCTTCAAAGCACTCTACCCATTCACTGCACGAAACAACGAGGAGCTCAGCTTCAATGCAGATGATCTTATCGAGGTAAGACAGGGAATTGTGTCACATAAAGCCCTGAAAGAACCTACACCTGCAGCCGGACAGGTGAATTACTGTCCTCGGGATCAGGAGACCAGTTATTCATCAAATGTCTCTTTCTTCTTCTCTTACTCTTTCTTACTCTTACTTTTCACTTTTTTCACTTTCACTTCTTCTTTTTGCTCTTAAACTTCCCCGTTTCCCCCTATCAGGTCGATGAGACGACAGAGAGGGAGGAGGGTTGGTTGTATGGCAGCAAACAGGGGAAGATGGGCTGGTTCCCAGAGAGCTACGTCGAGCGAGTGGCCCCATCAGACAAAACTAATAATAATGCTGCTGGTGCTGCTGCTGCTCCTCCTAAATTGCCGCTCCAGTCACAGCTTTCCAGTGCCCTCGAGGCTGCCAAGGTGGCAGGGACAAAATCTGCCTTCACACCAACACACTCTCCAAACCCTGCGCCCTCTGAGACACAAGGACAGGTGAGAGGTTGCATCACCTAACATGACAGCATGGAAATGCTCAAATACTCACTGCACTGCCTCTCTTTCTCTCTCTCTGTGTCCCTTTGTCAGCAGGTAGTGGGTAACCTGTTGGCTCAGGCTCTGTGTTCATGGACAGCAAAGACAGACAACCACCTGAACTTCAACAAGGATGACGTCATTCAGGTGCTGGAGCAGCAGGAGAATTGGTGGCTGGGAGAGCTGAACGGTGAACAGGGCTGGTTCCCCAAGACTTATGTCACACTGCTGGGAGAAGAGGAGAGTTCAGAGTAAGCCTGTACACACATTTAATAACCGCAATTGAAGTGAAAAGAACAGCAGCATTGTCTTTATTTTGAACTATCATGTTTTCAATTTTGAAATCCTTTTGCTGGTGAGGTCCAATTCAAACAAGTCATGAAGGCAAATTACTGGTTCAGATGGCAGAGCAACAGCACTTACTGAAACATACACAGCTGTGTATTTCACTTGCATTAATTCTTCAGATATACTTCAAACATCCAAACTCTTTTGCATGTGCTGCACGCAATGAAAGCGGAAGAAAACACACGCACGCACACACGCACGCACACACACACGCACACACACACACACACACAGACACACACACACACGATACTCACATTTTAAATTCAGGGTGACATTTTTCATCATCTCCTGTATCCATCGTGAATATCTTTTGCCACAACAGTCATTGGTCATTATCCATCATACATCTGTCATATTTCTTTTATAAACATAAACTCATTAGCCTGGAGAACATATCTGTCCACATTCCACAACAACATACTTGTAGCACAGTTGGGATGTTTTTTGTTTGTCTCAAGGTTATTCAGTGAAAATATGCATCAGTCACCTGACGATGTCAATGTGTCCATGAGTGTAAAGGTGTGGTAACTGCTCCAGTATGAAAGGTATTTAGGCTTCCATGCTCTGTTAACAGTGTCATACACATCCAACCTTCACCTCTGATCAGAACGTTCACTTAATAACCAAAATGCATATTGTTTAGAATTTATCATTACAGTTTAAGTGTTTCTGCTCTGTTTGGGTATAATATGAATCCTTACTGTCCCCCAGGTGGAGCTGAAGGATGTGGTTGTGAAAATACACTTTGGCTCTTCTTTGCTCATGTAGTTTGCTGCTTAGCACATCCAAAAAAGTGTTTCATAGATGCTAATGTGGTCTGTCTGTATTTACAGTATGAAGAGCTCCCCTCCTGATGCTGAGTCTTGCGATAGCCAGCAGCTTGAAGGTACAGTAAAATATGTAGCTCAGTTAAGCTTTCATTTGTATACTTTACAAACACCATACATTCATACACTGCTTTTTGTAACCATAACTACTAACAGACAGTTCAGCTTCAGCTACTGTTCAACATATGTTTTCTTGTCCCCACAAGAATTTGTGGCATTGTACACCTATGAGTCTCCGGAGCCCGGTGATCTGACGTTTACAGAGGGTGATGCGATCTTGGTGAGCAACAGAGAGGGCGAGTGGTGGAGCGGCTCTATAGGTGACCGCACAGGAGTCTTCCCCAGCAACTATGTCAAACCTAAAGAGACAGATGTAAGAGCACTCGACACGTACTGACCTACAGGGGGAAAATACTTAATTCATTGTTAGTGTTGGATTGCATTTTGTCCGAAGATGTTCTTGTAATTCTGTCCTCTCTTTGTAATGATGATGTAATTGTATTTTTTTCAGACATCAAGCCAATCTGGAAAGAAGAAGCCCGGTAAGCTCAGTGTCTTGTTTCTTAGTGTCTGACTCTCCCATAAGACATTTCCTGATTTTGCATTTTGCTGCGTTTTAAAGTTGGATCTTTTGTGTGCACAGAGGTTGCACAGGTGCTTAGGCCCCACTCCTCTACTGGCCCCGAACAGCTGAACCTGGAAAATGGCCAGCTCATCCTCATCCTCGGCAAGAACGCGTCTGGCTGGTGGCTTGGAGAACTGCAGGTCAGTGCATCACTGCTGCTCAGAGTGGTTTTTCAGCGGGTCCTTAGTGCTGTTGATGACTACAAAGGGTCTGTTTCGATTCATCTTTTACCTTTCAGTACCTGCGGCTTCACATCACTGTCGCAGCCAAAAGGCTCCGCAGTTCTCTGCATTGTTCCCTACAACAGTGAACCAATGAAGTGCAACCTGTCACCTTTTTCATATGTGTTTTATATGTATAATTATTAGTGCCCTGTTCAAGTCAAATAATTCAGGAAATTGCAATAAACAATAATGTTTAGAGGCAAATCTCAGAAATAGCTTCAGCTTTTCTATTCCGTTCATAAACTTGCAATCAGTCAAATTCATTTTATGAACCCCAGCTTGAAAACAAAGCTGGAGATCTGCATGTTTGGGGGTGTGGACGTTTGTTTGTCAGCATCCCCGATCTCTGATTAAAACCTCATTAGTCAAGTTTCTTTGTGTGTCCTGACTCTAGGCCCGTGGTAAAAAGCGTCAGAAGGGCTGGTTCCCTGCCTCGAATGTCAAAATATTGGGATCCAGCAGTGGCAAGTCCACGCCAGCACCGCAAGCAGGTAACACACAGACACACACACTTCTGCAAATCAGAAATGAGCGATATACAGTGCTGCTCAAAAGTTTGTGAACCCCACAGCGATGGTCAGATATTTTGTAAAAAATACTAAAACAACCTTATTAAATATTAAGCAAGACCCCAATCCACAATACTGACATTCCGAATAATGGACTCAAACAAAAGAAATGGTGATATTGTCATTCTTTATTTAACAAAAGTGGTTGATTTAAGAAAAACTAAGATTTCATGGGTGCAAAAGTATGTGAACCCCTTCAGTTAATAGGAGTATTAACCCCTTCAGTTAATAGGATATTGCACCTCCTTTTGCAGTAATAACCTCAACCAAACAGTTTCTGTAGTGACTTTTCAGTCTCTCGCTTTTACTTTGGGATATATTATAAATAGTCTAAGTAACTCACACAGGCTGTCCTTGTATCTCTCAGTCTGTCAGATGATAGCCATATACGACTACACAGCCGCCAACGGTGACGAGATGAGCTTCTCCAAGGGTCAGCTGATCAATGTTTTGGAAAAGAATGATTCTGATTGGTGGAAAGGAGAGATCAATGGGACCATTGGCCTTTTCCCCACTAATTACGTGAAGATGACCACAGCGGATTGTGACCCCAGCCAACAGTGTAAGCACCTTAGATGTTTGTAATCATGAATTTTCATGACGTTAAATGTGCCTGTTAAAAACACAGAGACACTCTTCTTCCATGTTGCTTTAAGCCACTGTGACTAACTAATACATATCCCGTGTTAATCTGTGCATCCTCCATCTACCAGCATTGATATTTTTCTCATCCACCATCACTTCATCTTTATATTCTTTCTTCTCACTGTTTCACTTTTTCCCGTTTTTCCCCTCTTCCTCCCTCTCCAATCTGTATTCCTCTCCTTCCTTCTCTCCTCTCATTCCTCGGTTTCTGTCTCTTTCTCCTTCTAGGGTGGTAGAAAGTCCTCTCCTTCCTCCTCCTCCTCCTCTCCTACTCCTGCCTACAGAGAGACCCACACTATTGCACACTGCTTTGAAGGGGCAGAGTGTCTGGACTCCCTATCTACTAACTTCTCCTACTCAACTAATATTATGGCATGTGTGAAAGAGACAGAGAGGGAAGTGTAACGCTGTATGTGTGAAGAAAATAAAAGTACTGCGTTGCTGTAAATGAATCAGGACCTGAAACAACTTGCTAATGACTCTCAGTGCTGATTCAGTGAATTGTTAAAGCCTCGGTGCCTTTATGAATCCCTCTACTCTTGTTTTAAATGTGAACTGATGCTGAGTCATCATGTGATTGATGCATCTTAAGCAGAGCGATAGTGGGTCTCTCTGTGGCTTACCCCCTTTTCTTTCTATTTGTTTGTCTTTTTTCATTTTTCTTCACACTACTTCAACCTCTTCTCCCCTTTTTTACTCTCCAATTTTGAGAGTTCAGCTCGCACAGAGCCCACTATTTGTCTCTGTCTCTGCAACTTTTAATGTCACTTTCTAAGCCTAGTTATTCAACCTGCAAGCCTGTGGATATATTGAGAGATTATGTATCCAGCACCTTTGGGGGAGAAAAAAAAAAAAAAAAGCTTGAAATGATACATGAAACGGCAAATTTGACTTTCGAACTTCGTATGAAAAACATAGTTAAAGTAAATTAAAAGTAATGCTGTTGATATGTTCAGGATTGACTCAGACACATGAGTTGCATCTGTTACTGCTACATCGACTTAAACATATGTTTAGTGAATGCAGCATTCAAATTCCTCCTGTCTGCTTTTCTCTTAAGTGAACCCTGGTAACTGTAACCATTTTGCAGTGGGTCTTTTGATTTTATGCCTTTTAAAAGCTTTCCTTTAGCTTAATTTGGACATTCAATGGCACAAGCAGAAGAATTCAGCTTGTATCTACATTTAAAAGCCATAATTGGGACAGCTGTTACAGAGGGAACATAAGGGACTCGTCACCGTATGACTGTAACTGCTTCAAAGCCACTGACAGACACAAACTTTGCCTTAGGCAGTGATGTTGCAAACTGCTGCTGCACCTTATACATTAACTGAATGCTTTTTTGCTGCTGCTCTGAATGTTTTTGTCTATTGATCGCGTGTCTGCTTAGAGGTTGTGAGCAAAATCAGAAGAATCATTATTATCAGGGTCTGTGGATACATTTCATTCAGATCAAGAAGTGTGGAAAAACAAATCTATGCAAACTCCCGTGAAAACTGAGGCACACCAACACAGACGAGTTATGTTAACATGGTTAAAATGCTACAATACAGTGATACATGCACTGAAATGCAACATAAAAGCAAACTGCTGCTAAAGCACCAAATCACTTTTTTCTTTCATTGAATTCAGAGGTTTCCTGGCTCATTTCACCACAAACCTTCCGCAGATCTGTGAAAGGCTGCAGTAAAATTGGATGAACAACACTAGCAGAAAGCTGCAGAGTTCATGCCTTAGCAGATGGAGCTGTTAGCACAATGGATTTATTGACATGTATATAATGTCAATATGAGAAGATTTGCAATACAACATGGTGAAACTATTTTTGAAGATGTGTCTTAATATATTTTCTCATTCTGAATTAAAACCTAAAAAATAAAGGTTGGTTTGAGATCACTGTAAAGTGTTTCATTATTGTTAATGAAATATCTGGCTACACCTCTACTGTGTGTGTGTGTGTGTGTGTGTGTGTGTGTGTGTGTGTGTGTTGTATGCAGTGTTTGTACTGTAAACACAATACACATGATTAAGATGCACTGATAGACAGTATGTGAGCAACCTTTTCAACCTACACTTAGCTTAATGCAGATCACAGGTTGCTAAGGGTTAGCCTCTCCTGTGGTAACATCAGTGATTTGTGAGCTGATCAATCACTTTTCCCCCAGTTATTTAAATAGCAGAAGTGATCAAAGTAATTAAAAACCTACATTGTTTTCTGAGCGAAGGATGAGAAAGCAGAAGAATCCCTCTTCCTGTTTTGGTACAAACAGATTTGGTCTTGGAAAAACTTTAGTCTGATAACAGCAACAAGAAGATAACAGCACAAGACAAATGAGACAGGCACAATAACCAGCCCTTGAGCGAACACAACAGAACTGGCTAAAATACTTCAAGAGCCAGAATCCAAGTCTCCACGATGACTTTACAGAACAGATTTCACTTTCTAAACCTTTGGGATGAGGCAGACGATGAGGGAGAGGAAAGAGATGTGTTGGTTAGGGCTGAACAGTCAGCAAGTATGGGACCCTCACAGTGGGCAAATGGGCATACTGTGTCAGGTAAGTAAGTGTGTGTGTGTGCGCGTGTGTGTGCTGATCCAAATTATAGTCTTATCGTTCCTTTAACATCTCTCTTTTTCTTTTTCTGCTTTGTTGTCTTCCTCCTCCTTTCTGAAAGCTTCAGTAATGTGCACAGAGACATTAGAGACTCAACAGTACCACCTTATTCCATTTGGATTTTTTGTCCGAATACCAGCAGGAGGTAGTCAGTACAGTGCTGAAGTGTTGCTGTGCCATGGTTCAAGTGGTGTCTTGTTTTTTTTGACTGTTTTTGCGATGGAGCTCAGTTGTTGTATATTTTTTACGCACAAGTCATAAAAACCCTCCCTGTGTGTTCTTCCTCTCCTGCAGGGTGTGCAGACCTGAACAGCCTGGACTCACTGAGTCCACAGGAGAAGAAGAGACAGGGTTACATCCATGAACTGATAGAGACTGAGGAAAGATACGTGGAAGACCTGCAGATAGTGCTGGAGGTAATGGACACTTGTCCTACTGAATAACTAATGCATAAATATATAAAGTGAATCTACAAATACAGTTACACAGCATAGTTAATCAGTCATCATTGTCAGGATGAGGTGTGTCAGGGTGCTTTTTCTCGTTATCACATTCCTAAAAGTGTGTGTAAATCCTTCATTTTCCTTTTCTATTGTCTATATTCCTGTCCTGGTGTGCGTATGTGTTTGTGTGTGTGTAGGTTTTCCATAAGCCTATGTTAGAGTCAGGCCGGGTGAAGGATTCAGAGATGGCCATGATCTTTGTCAACTGGAAAGAGCTTCTGGTCTGCAACACTAAACTACTCAAGTAAGGAACCGTCAGTCTGACGAAGTCAATGGGTCTTATATCAGCACGGCTCCTGCCTACTGTAAAATAAGCAGCCACTGGTGTTTACATACATGCATTAACGTGTGTGCAGAGCATTACGTGTACGTAAGAAGATGGGCGGGGAGAACATGCCGGTGCAGATGGTCGGAGACATCCTGGCCGCGGAGCTGTCCCACATGCAGCCCTACATCCGCTTCTGTTCCTGTCAGATCAATGGAGCCGCTCTGCTGCAAACTCGCATCGACAACGAGCCGGACTTCAAGAACTTCCTCAAGGTAGGAGTAGAGGAAGCAGTGAGCGGAAGTGAGTGAAAGGAAGTCAAGGTGTAGGCAATAAAGACAACGTGTTGTCATGTCTTTGCAAAGAGAAGCCTTTGAGTTGTACTTCATTCCTTATATTTGCCACATATAGAACAGAAATGCTCTCCACCTGTGTGTTTAACTTGACCTAAAACCATTTTCACATAGTATTTTAGAAACCAGGCCAATGCACAGTGGTGAAAACAAGATTCCTAACGTTTCTCACTAACATTGTCTTTTACTCCGATCAGAAAATTGCCACAGACTACAGATGTAAGGGCATGCCACTGTCCAGCTTCCTGCTAAAGCCCATGCAGAGGATCACTCGCTACCCACTGCACATCAAAAATGTAGGCCATCGTGTTCATGAGCGTGTCTCAGTTTGAACTCCTCATTAAGCGGTTCAAATATGGACCTTACTGTGTGTAATTAGAAAAAAGGAATCTTTTGCCCATGTGGGTGCAATTACCTTGTCTGTGTTATATGTATTTGTGTGTGTTTAGATCCTGGAGTGCACTGCAGAAGGCCATTCTGACCGAGGTCCTCTGAAAGAGGCTCTGGAGAGGGCAGAAGAACTTTGTCAACAGGTTTGTTTCCTCATTGACCCTTATTTATGGCCTAATCTTGTTTGGATCTTTCTACTTTGATGTTTCTCCTCCAACCAGGTAAACGAGGGTGTGAGAGAGAAGGAGAACTCTGACAGACTCGAATGGATTCAGAACCACGTACAGTGTGACGGTGCTGCAGAGGTATTGCACTTATTTAATGAATGAATCAAGATATTATTAACTATTTATAGATTCAATGAGTATTAGTTATAAGTCAGTATCAAAAGAGAATTGTATAATTCCTAATTGTAAAGTGACTGTGATTGATCTCTCTAAATTTACTTTCTTTCAACAGAACCTGGTCTTTAATTCACTCACCAACTGTTTGGGCCCCAGGAAACTGCTCCACAGTGGCAAGGTGAGTAACACTGCGCTGTGTCTGAAACTGTGAGAAGAACCAGTGTCATTGAGCCACTCTGGTTGGAAAAAAATTAACATTTTATTCATTTTGCTGAATGAATCTTTTAAAATCTAAAATGTTAAACAGAGCGGGCAGATGGGGAGAGCAGGGAGATGAAATGTGAGACGTCTCAGATCTCTACATCTTTGTGGTTACGAGTCAGAAGCCTCAGACCACAGAGTAAAACCTATACAGTAGAGATCAGTGAGCTGCTTCATCCCAGCAGAAACCCAAAAGAAGGACCTCAGGCTGTGTTATATAAACTTAGATGTTTTGGTTTTTGGCTTGAAATTTAAATGTCTTCCTGATGCTGAAGAGTCAGCAACAGTTGCACCATCTTCACAGAGCAGTGCAGCAGAAAAAACTTACTACAGTAAAAATATAATTTAAATAATATTTTATTTAATTGTTTAATTGTTGTAAATACTTTTAATGTAAATCTTGCTGGTGTGGGTTTTTTTTAGATGTACAAGGCAAAGAGCAACAAGGAACTCTGGGCTTTCCTCTTCAACGACTTTCTGCTTTTGACTCATGCGGCCAAACAGTTCACCTCCTCTGGGCCTGATAAACTGTTTAGCAACAAGAACAATGGACAGCTCAAGATGTACAAGCCGGTAAAGCACACGCAAACACACACGTTTTAAGTTTTAACATCTTCAGGCTGACACTTTCTCTTTAATATTAAATGTGCATTTTCCTTGTAATTTTGTGTAATTGTTGTGTTTAATGGTGTATTATCTTTTACTTCCTGTAGCCTGTTCTGCTAAACGAAGTCCTGGTGAAGCTGCCGGATCCTTCCAGCGACGAACCAATCTTCCACATCTCACACATCGACAGGGTCTACGTACTTAGGACTGACAATATCAATGAACGGTAACAACACACACATACACATATACACTTTAGGTGTGTTTGGTGGCATTTACACTTATATTGTGTGTGTTTGTTTGTGTTTTCAGGACAGCGTGGGTTCAGAAGATCAAAGCTGCGTCTGAAGAATTTATTGAGACAGAGAAGAAAAAAAGGGAAAAGGCCTATCAAGGTTTGTCTCTGCACTCACACAGCCATGCCGATGGGAACTAATGAGACGATCTGAGGATTAATCAACTGTTTGTCTTTTTTGTGTGTGTATTTTTGCAGCACGGTCTGTGAAGGCTAGTGGAATCGGCAGACTCCTCGTAACCATTTTGGAGGCCACAGAGCTCAAGGCGGCAAAACCCAATGGTGAGTATGGCTGTGCTTATGTTACAGGATGTCCTAACATTTCAGTGGATTAATAAACACACCATGAATATAAAACTGTTTTAATTCCTACTCAATGAAACATGCACTCAGTACTTAATGGGTCCAAGATAAAACCACATTGAACTGTGATGTGTCTGTAGCCCTTTTTCAGTCAGAGGCCTTTCAGTGTTCTCTGTTTTACAGTTTAACTTGTCTCTATGAACAAAATGTTCACGCTGTCTTATTTTACGACACCTAAGTTTTCTTATTTTTTAATTGACTTTGCTTTATTGACTCTTTTCAACAAGATCTCCATCCTCCTCCTGTCCCTCGTCTCAACTGTCTTCATGTCTTCCTGCAGGTAAAAGCAACCCCTACTGTGAGGTGACCATGGGAGCTCAGATCTTCACGTCCAGGACACTGAATGACACTCTGAACCCAAAGTGGAACTTCAACTGTCAGTTTCACATCAAAGACCTTTACCAGGATGTTCTCTGCATCACCATCTTTGAAAGAGACCAGTTTTCACCTGATGGTCAGTTACCTACTTATTTCCCCCCTCGTCTTCTCCTTAATTAAAACTCAATTGTTTCTCTTTGAAACTGCAAGAAAAAACAAACAAATTAAGCAAAGTGACAGGTGCAGATTATCTCGTATCTTGATTATCTTGTAAGAGGCTGCATTCACTTTGTGTGTCTGCTTATATCAGCCTCTAAACATCATGTTTTTATCATTAAGCTGTGATCAATTAATCTGTCTTCTCACCAATTTTTAGTCTGAGCTCTTTCAAAATGCTCTTTTTCTGTTTCTGCCCCTGTATCAGACTTCCTGGGTCGGACAGAGGTTCCTGTGGCAACAATAAAGAAAGAGTTTGAAAACAAGGGACCACAGACGCGTCGTCTCCTGCTGCACGAGGTTCCTACAGGGGAAGTATGGGTCCGCCTTGACCTGCAGCTCTTCAATAACAAATAGCCAGACAGGATGAACGGAAATAATAAAGCAGTCTTCTACAGGGAAATAAGGATATTTTCCTCCTGCAGAGTAACCAAATCAGAAAAAGCTGCTCCAAGTCACTAAACAAACTCTGATGGACCCCCCTTCATGCCTAATACAGACTTTGATATCAAACAAGACACACCTGAGCTGTGTTTTACACATTATGCCTTAAAATTCTAATATCAACCAGCACTAATAATACCTCTGAACCTTCTAGTAGGCAATAAGGATGTGAGTCTGAACCCAGATGTCACCTTTTTTCATGGTTCATGACCAGAGGGAGAAAGAAAGCTGTCTGCACCTGCGCAATACGTACTGTATACTATGGAGGAGTTAAGAGGAAGGACCACAGTCACGGTGGAGACACAGTGTGTGGTGCAGCTGAATCTGGGTCCTCTACTGTAATAATTCATAACCTTTAGAGGGAAGAAGAACTGGACTATGACCATTTAGAAGCAAAAATCCTTGCATTAATAATGAAGCAATACAGCCATAAATATAAAGGGTCTTATCTACTCCACTATATCACAGCCCTGTATCTCAGTTACAAATGTTGTTTTTTAAATAATCAGTGATTTAGACACCTTTTGCCAAGTCTGGTCAACCACGACCATTTAATGAGTTGAAGTAGTTTTTGGGACAAGTTCTTGACTGATGGTTTTGAAGAGACTGATGTGTAGCGTCTCCTCGTGGTGACATTAATTGCGTCATAAACAGTAGACGGCAGATGATGGACAGAAACACGGACTCTGTCGAGACGACCTCTTTGTCTGTTGCTCTGGTCTGGAGTCAGTTTACTACTATAGATCTCAGGATATGTTGTTCTGGGTTCAGTCTGTGTTTTGTTTATCTGCGTGTGTGAGTGTGTGTATATGCGTGCATGTCTTTGGAGTGTAGAAGTGTAAACACATGTAACAGTTAGTGAACATATGTAACATACCAATATGTTCAGCTGAAGGCTCTTGATGCTGCAGCTTTTGGAGTTAACTCATAACTTCCTGCCTTAATGCAAGTCTTGTTTTTAGTCTTGTTTCTTTGCAAATCAGTTTTTTGGGATGACGTCGCTCTTGGGATGAATTTGGTAGCTTTTTTTTCCTTTTTGTGCGCAAAATCAGCCAAGCTCAAACAGGTTGAGTGCAAAATAATGTAGGTGGTAAAAGAATGACGCAGGTATGAAAAGCTGTATTGATTCATTGACGTTTCTTTCTTTACCAGCTGTTCCCGCCTTCCTCGTCAGTGCGGAGGATTTAGGGGTCGTCAACATTTTAAGGCAACACAGATCAGCAGTTTGTCAGCCATAACAAACAGTATTTTCTTCACTTGTATTTTTGCTCTTTATACTTTTACCCTGCCTGAGAGATTTTTAAAGTGTCACTCTCCATTCCCACCTCACTGACAGCAATATTGTTCATCTGTTGCCTCAAAAAGTTCCCCTTTATAAACACCCGCCATGAAAACCTTCAAGGATTTGGAGCGTAAAAGCTTTTTATTTATGTTGTTGGTCAACTTTTTGGTGTCTTTCGCCTTGTTTTCACAATTTTTGTCCTTTTTGATCTTGTTTTCTTTTCCAACTTGGAGCGGATATTAACAAAAGAGTTGTATTTATTTCTTAATTTATGCGTGTGTGACTATCCAAAGGTTTGGAGCAGCTCTGCTGTGTCATCTTGGATAATCTGTTGGTATCCACTGGGTTTGTTTTGATAATATCTGACATTACATGTAGTAACATCAGACATTAAAGTTGTGTTCATCTGACACATGCTGATACTGTCTAAAAGGCAATATAACATCTTAGATGATTGAGTTTTACTGTAAGTAGGCTAGGTCACTAGTCATTTGTTAGCCCTGCTGTTTTTTGCTCTTTTGTTCTATTCGTGTCGTTCAGTCAACAAAACTCTATTTCTAAATCCTGTTTTAACTTTTATGTTTTTTTTATGTTGTGGAAAATGTGCAAAGAGACTGGACTACCTTCCTTGTCCGTTTAGGGGTGTTAAAAGTTTGTTGGTTTTTTTTTTTACTTTTTATTTTCCTGCAGCCTTTTGCATTTGACTGCTGCTGTGCTAACTGAGTTCATGGCTTCTCTAACCCAGATTGTCTGACCAGCCTGGAGTCTGTAACCTGCTGTTTGTACTCACTTTGGCCTCCACGTGGCACTCTCCGAATCAGGGTTTCTTAAGTCAAATTAAAGACATTAAAAGAGAAAAATATTGTCAAATTATTGGAAAAGTGACAACTGACAACCTGCTGCAGCGGTGCACGACAGATGAACAGATAATCCCGTGTTATTTCTTCCAAAAACCTTCAAAATGGTCGAAACTCATACACAGCGTACTTATACACAACACACACAGCCTTTGTACATAATTTACAGCATCATCAGTTACAACAGAAGACAAGATATTTTGTGTGAAGTGAATATGTGGAAATCATGATGCAATTATGTTTAAAAGTTGCCTGCAATGAAGATGAATTACCTGTTTGAGAGCTAACATTCAGCGCAGGGGAGCACAGAGGGTTTTCCTTTACTACATTACAAGGATAAAGTGTGTTTTCTATTTGATTGGGGAATATTAGACAATGTATTATTTAATAAGACTGACTGTAGTTAAAATTGCTATATAAATCACAAAACCAGACTCAATTTCAAGGAAAACTGATAAAATTAAAATTTATCATAAAAATAAATTAGTATAAGGATTTTATTTGAGTTTTTCTGGTTTTCACTGTTGGTGTCCAGCCACAGAGTTCAGTGTAGACTTGTCAGTGCGCACCAATAGACCTCATTAAGTCCTTCTTCACCCTCCACTGACTCTGGGTCCACAGGAGCAACAGTCATTACGTAACCACACTAAGTGGCTCTGCGAGAGGCTGACAGCAGCACACACACACACACACACACACACACCTACAGCTGAGTAACTGAGTCGACCAAGTCAGCTGGACTCAACCTTCTGTAACAGAGTGCCACAGTAGTAGTAATGGATTTAATGCAGTGGGACTGTAGTGATATAAATGCTGCTAAGTAATGGTAATTCATTCTTTTGATTAAGAACAAACATGTCACAGACAAATCAGTCGTGCTTAAACATTTTTGATTTTACACAAATTGAAATTATGGCTCCTAATTATTATTGTCAATGACTGATTATATGAAGATATATAAATATATACATTTGTATTTAACATAAATAACTAAGAAATATTCACATTTTGTTCTCCATGTTAGATGCAAACAAATTAGAAAATATAAAATTATGTGATATTGCTGCACAAGAATAAACTATAAAATGTAGATTTAAATTACCTTTACACTGTCACACTTGACGCACAGAGGATGCATGACACAGATATAATACTGCACCACTCTAAAAGATGCTACCAGTGAGACAGAAAGTGATTCGACAGTGTAGAAAAAAAGAAGGTTAAATTCAGCTGAAATGAGAGGCCATGTGTACTGTGTAAAGAGAAACAACAACAAAAAAAAAAACAATTGGAAAGCTTTAAAAATATTAATTTTCCTGCTGTGAATGTCTACAGGTCCTGAAGACTCTGAAGGGCATGTACTGACAAATACTGAAAATCTTCTCATGCATCTAAACTCTCAAATAATCAAAATAATTGCACTCCATAAATAGGAGAAAACAAATATCGCTGTCTCAGATTTTAATTTGCCTGATTTGAGAAGAACCTTCTGTATCCAGCCCGAGGTCATCTGTTGATTATAATCAAAGTATATATAGTAAATCCTGTCAAGGTTTATACGCTGAGTCTATATTGGCATTAGTTAATACCGTAAAACAAACTTCACATCCAGAATCTGTCGTCTTTGTTGTTCACTCTGCGATTTTAAAACTGCTTTCAACAGTATTTTTAAATTAAAAAAAAACTGATCACATGACCACTAACCCACTGAGAACCATCAGCCCTCCTCAGCTCGATGGAGCTTTTTGGCATCATTGTTTTGTTTGGGCTTTGTCTCATTGGCACCGTTTTCAGCCACAGCAGGCACCTGCTTGCTGCAATAAATGTCCAATAAATTGAGTGTACACCGCTTGCCCAGCATTGAACAGCAGACAGACAGAGTTAGCTTTCAGCTGATGAATAAAGTGGAGCATTTAGCAGCTAAAGAGCCAAACATTTCCTCCGTCTGTTCAATATGGGAGAAATGTCACTTTGTTGCTGGTACCAAATAAAGGGAGGAAGTGTGCGTTACTTCAAGTTTGACTTGGATTTTATGTTTCTTTTTTAATATTTTATAACTTTCATGTAAAAATAAAGCATAGCTCATCTTATAAGCCTATAGGATTTTTCCTTACAAATAAAGGTATAGTAAGTGTAGAGGCCGGAGGCAGAAATGCTGAGGCAAAGAGGGGGTACCGATCCAGAGAGCTGGAGAGCAAAATAAAGTATAAAAGAAAAGTGCAGTAAAGCAGAAGAAGAGTGTAGTTTAGAGGCAGGAGGAGAAAAAACAGAGACAGAAGGGAATAAACACATATGGAGACAGAGGAAGAGAGTATGGAGAGAGAAAGAGAGTGACATGTGCATGGAGGATGAGTCTAAGAGGCCCTCAGTTCCACTTGACTCAGTCATGGGAATGATTTGATTATCGCCACATGAACAGCTGTCTTATGTAACACACACACACACGAAAAAAAAAAACTAAAAAATAATGAGGGGCCTGTGTTCTGGCCAAAAACCTACGCTGTGCAAAGGTGGTCTGTAGCAACAGAGAGTAAAAGAGGAAGTCCGTATCAAAGAACACTCACAGTGTCCGAAAGGTCTCTTCATATTGTCAAATTAAATAAATAAATAAATAAAATAAGTGGCAGTTGAGATGGGTTTACATTTACATTTTCAACGCTGACTGTTAGTCAGTTATGTCACTGACAGCGGGACTGCGTATAACAACGCCCATGTTTCGACATAAGATACAAACAAGATATGACTCACTTCCCTACTAGAAGTCAAAAACTCTGCATGGTGCTTATAAGTTAGTAAAATACTAAAAATACTCTTCCACTATTCAAAATGTCACTGACATTAAAGTAATTAAGTTTAAGTATTATTATGTGAAAATGTGCTCATAATGCAGCCGAACTGTAAGTGTTACATAATTATATAGTAAATTATTAGACTTCTTATTACTGGTATCACTGTATCATGTATTATGTAAAAGCTGAATTTGTACTTTTTGCTAAATCAACACAATCATTCATTTCAACTTATCATAAAGCTCCAAGAAGCTTGGGGGAGCTGTAGGTTCTGGTGATAATTCTGTGATGTTTAACTGTTTTTGTGTTGTCATTTGAAACACTGCTGCATTATTGCATCATTATATTAATATGTATGTAAAGATTTGTATCTTCAGCACCAGCTAACATGTTGTTTTTGTCTTCTAATGGTATGTGTTGACCATAATTAAAATACAGAATACTGGCAGTATTACCCTGTTGTAACTGTTGCTCTTGAGTAGACACGTTTACACACATTTCCTTGCTGACTTTTTTTTTTGACATATATGTTGCTCTGTTTTGATAATTTGATCAGTAAACTTAAATTACTTTTATCCATAATTAAGCTTTTTTGCTGATGGACTCAAACTGCGACACAACAGTCAACATCAAAGGTTCAGGTAATGAATATTTGAAATGAAGTACTAGTAGAGCAAAGACTGTGCTGTAATGCAGGCTCTGCCGTGCGACAGTCTGAAACTCACAACTCCTGTCCCTTGCTATTTCAGAGATGACTGACAACAATTCCTCTCTGAACACATTGCGCAGAGTTAACAGTGTTAATATTTCATCGCACAGAGCAGGAGGTGCAGAAATGGATGCATAATGGATGGTGAGTGGTGTATGTTTTGTGCGTTTTGTATGTTGAGCAGAGTTTAGTTTATTGTGTACATTTTTATCTATCGATAAAGATCATGATGAGATGATAATGAGGCTTTTTTTAAAGTACCTGAAATAACAAATAACATTCCCACTACTCAGCTGTACTTAAGTGCTAATTAGCAAACGATAGCACACAGAACAAGCATGGTTATATTTGCTCAACACTGGCATTGTAACGATATTAGCATGCTAACATTAGCATTCCTTTCAAATCCTCTCTGTACCAAAGTTCAGCCTCACAGAGCTGCTAGTGTGGCTGTAGCCCCTTCGTTCCCCCTAGTTTGAGCCCAAAATACCTGCTCACCAGCTCCTCCTCTCCCAAGATCATGTTCATTATTTCCTATATACTCAGTTACCAGTTTATTATTTATTGTTATTAAGTGCAGTCTAATGCAACAAAATGCATCCTATGTTGTTCAGTTTTAGTTGCCTCTAGTTTAATTGTGCCCTTGTATTGTGTTCTGTCGCAAGGGGAAAATGACTCTGACCCGTCATGGATAAAAATATCATGAAAACCCTTGGTGTGATGGAGACAGAGTAGACGTATGTGTAGATGATGAAGCTGAAGAGAGCAGGGGAGGTAAGGCTGCTCTGGATGAAGGGAAGACTGAGGGGGACTGTTCTATTTACAGATGACCCGGGATTATCTCTTATTCATTTCTCTTTTGTTCTGTGATACAGTAGCTCTCTCACAGTGTACAGGGCAGAAAAGAAAGATGTTTCCTACTGTTGTCCTCTACCCAAATCATAATAAAGACCTTAACAACCATGAAGGAATTACTGTTATGTCTCGTAATAGTCTCCATTCAGTAATTATGCAATCTGTTGAGAGAAGTGGGCGAAAATGTGCTGAGATTACAGATTGACTAAAGCACACCCAGTATCACAATTTGATCTTTTGACTACTATTAAATATTGTATAAACTAATCATTACCAACTGCTCTAATAAGCCTCACAGACTATGCAATCTGCATGAGTTTGGATGGATATAAGAGGAGAGAGTCGTCTGTTGACCTTTGGTCAAGAATGAGAAATCTAAACAACTTTGGATGGATTGGCACCATATTTTACACACATGTTCATGGGCCTATGGATGTATGAAGACATGTTTGCTAATTTTAACATATAATACTGAGATAGGTTCCACCTATAGTGTGTACACAGAAGTACATCAATGGTTTTACTTCATATAAACATACTTTGACACATGTAAATCTTAATACATGTACTTGTGATTACCTTTGTATATGGGATTTCGGTCTTTATAATATTTTCTGTCTATTATTGGTCTTTTAGGCCTAAAGTACAAATGTTGACAGTTTACTATGAAGGTGCTATTATTTCAATAGATTAAAAACATAAATGTACATATTCCCGTAGCTTTTTACATTACAGTAATATCTGATCTAATGTTTGGCAGACAGGTATACAACCTAATGTCTCAGTGGTATGTGTGGGGGCGGTTGTGAACACAGTTTGAAAACCACTGGTTTAAAGTATAGGATCATAATTTCATTGTTTTGATTTCTAAATGTTGCAGTGCTGCTGGTTACATGTGATAACTCCTTTACAAGCTGAGCCAGCCTGAAAAAAAAAAAAGCCAAACCAGGTTAGCTGCATTGAAGCTAACAGGGCTGAAAGCGGTGATTCATATTCCTCCTAAAAGCAAAGTTTGGCAGACAGTTTCGAGTACACCTTTGCATGATGTTATTTTTTTTTTTTCTTTTTACCTGTTGAGAGCCGCTGTCCTGGATAAGTCTTTGACCAGAAGCAGGAAGGTTTCTCAGGCTTTTCCTGTTGCGTAACATCAGCACAAAAATAACCTGCCAAGATGTCAGGTTGGCTGATAAAATTTTCATAAACGGTATCTAATATAAAGTTATTTTTAGAAAATTGTTGATTTGGCTTTTAAACATCAAACCCATACCGTTAGTGCACACACAGGCACACATGCAACTGCCAAAGTTTTGAAGAACGCTGCACAAATACATTATATAACTATATGTTTATTGCATATGAAGCAGTTTAAATGTTATAAATTCAGATGGCATAGGCACCTGTGATGTGTCCATGTGTCAAATGGAAAACATGTATATCACATATGAAATATCGTGTTAAATTTGCAGATTTTTCAGTGTCACACTTAAAATGTATGTTCACATGTGAGTTGTGGGGCATTTAGTTTGCTTTTGTGTCACTCTGCCCATACCTCTCTCATGCCTTCCTTTTCGCTTCTCTCTCTCCTCTCGCTGTTGAGTCCTCTGCATGAAAGAAAGAGGGACCAGGGAGGCAGAGGCAGCAAATTGGCATTTACAACTATGTGCACGTGTGTGACTGTGTGTTGGCTCTTGTTAAAGTGTGAGTGAGAGAGAGAGAAAAAGGGATGCAGACGTTTTGAGATAGAAGAGAGAGAAGGGAGGGATTAGGTCGTGCTGTCGGAGGCTTTTTATGTCACATTTTTGCCCTGAGGACCTGACCTCTGTCTCTCTGTCTGGAAAATAACCTGGAAAAACTAAAATGGAATATCGGAAAACTCCCCCCTATGAAACAGTCGGAGCAACATCCCTCCCACTGCTTTTGCATCAAAGAAAGGACAAGCACTAAAGGCGCTGTATTTTTTAATTTGTATCCACTCAACAAAGTGGAGAAGAGAGGAAGGGTTGTATACGTGGGCCTATCTGACAACTGGGGGAGGACACAGAAGATTTATACATATAATTACACTGTTAGTGTTTTCTTTGAGGGAAAGGCAAAGAGCACAGAGGAGATAATAGGAGAGGAGAGGAAAGGGGAGGGGAGAGTGAAGAGCAGAGGAGTAAAGAGCAGAGGAGTGCAGAGCAGTGAGAGGAGAGGACCAGAGCAGAGAGGAGGAGAGAGAAGAGGAGGAAGGAGAGGAGGCTAGAGAGGAGGAGAGAGGAACGAGGTGAGGGGGAATAAGAGGAGAGGCGAGAGGAGACAGTGGAGAGGAGTAAACACTCTCCAGATGGGATCTTGGCATTAATGAAATGTAAGTACAAACAGTGCTTTTGCATTTGCATGTGGTGAGAAATGCACACGATGCTGTTGTAGTTGTCATCTGTGATTTGAATGACATGAGGTGTAATGCGTTGTCATGAGCCTTCACTTCCTCCCTGCCGGCTTACTTTTCCTCCACACATTAGTCCTTTTCCCTCTCAACTATCTTCCCGTTCTCTTGCTCCAGTTCTGTCTGTCTCCTGTTTTATTGTTTCTAATTCTGTGTACATGTGTTTCTCCTGTCTCCCTTTTCTTCTCCTCCACTCTCTCTGCAGGTCAGGTTAGATAGTAGTAGTGCAGCAGCACAGGGAAGAAAAGGCAAGTGTCACATTGCATTAGTATTACACATGCACACAGACAGAGAGCAATACGCTTATAGTGTGATGAGTGCCGTGTGTCTCCTGTGTGTATGTGTGTGTGTGTGTGTGTGTGTGCTGGTGTTACAGCCTGAGCTAAGCTGAAACAGGCATATGAACTATACAGTCTTCTTAACCACATGGAGTGAAACAAAGAGCCATTGTGCCATTTAAGAATTTGGCCAGACTGTGCAGACACAGGGAGGAAGATCAGTGTCTCTAGAAAAAGGTGGAAGGAAAAAGTATAATAGTATCATGCACTTGTCCTTTTAATTTTGTTTTGTGTAACTGAAAACTTTTTTTCCAATTGTCTTCAGTGCTTAATGTGGTTGAAACCACATTTAAGGGAACAACCCTGAATAGTTTTAGAAAATGTGCTTATTGGATTTCATGCCTCGGGGTAGATGAGGTGAGGAGATGAGTACTACTTTGGTGATTGTACAGTAAATATGAAGCTACCGTTAGCAGCTGCTTAGCTTGGCTTAGCATAGCATAAGGACTTAAAACAGGGGGAAACAACTGGCCTGACCAAAGAAAACAAAACTTACCAGGCACAAGCAGTTGAAACTATAATACGACAGCCCCAAATTTCATCCTCTGAAATGACCCTTAAGTTAAATCAGCCCAAACAGAATATAATACGCTTCATGACATTAGTATTTGTAGCAGGACTGTTGTATCTTACTGTATTATCCTTAGCTCAGTCTACCTAATAAATTGATAACTTGATAACTGATAGTAAATCCAGGAGGTTACTGCTCCAAGCCAAGACACACTTCACATACACCCTGTAGACCAGTAAATTAAAGTAATTTAATTGGTGTACAGATTAAGTGTTGCATTTTAAAGGTGTTAGTAGGTTCATTTTGTCATGTACAGACAGAGGAGATTAATTGTTTCCTCCTGTTTTCAGTCTTTAAGCTAACTGGTTGCTAGCAGCAGCGTCAGTTTTACTGTGCTGATGCAACAGCAGTGTTTTTCTCGGTATTTAACTCTCACCTGAGGACCTTTTTCCCATTAGAAAGAGATAAACAATGTGAAAGACCCTCTCATGCGTAGTCATGTCATCAGTGTAAACAGCTCCTGTTGTCTAGACCGCTGGACAGAGTGTGACTGGCTGTAATGAGCTGGCTGCAGGCCAAGTGTCTCATACTAATGTCATTATATAACTGTGATCTCCAGCTGTCTGATAGTAAATTATAGCAGGATTTTTTTTACTACATATACCTGTTGTGACATAGATGGAAACCTGTTTTTTGACCTCTTTTTTTTATTTTTTCTCCCACTTGTTCATAAATGTTGTACAGATACATGAAATAAATGGTTCAAAGCAGTTTCTGTTTACAAAAATGCCCCACAAAGCGTGATTCATGAGACACTAAATAAAAAGCATGCTATTAATATACTAAACCATGAATTATTTGTGATGACATGATGCTTTTTGCTGTAACAAACCATAACCCAAATTGCCAAATCCAAAAGACAGGAAGGTGGGAGTAAGCGGGAGAACTGTGGAGAGAAGGGCAGTCATGTCCTGCAGCATTTACACACAACACTACAAAATGACCCTGACAGTCAGTGGATTTGGAATTGCTTGGAGGTTGTGTTGTGTTTGGTTGTGTTATGTTGCACTGTGATGTCATGCGATCTGTTGTCGTGTTGTTGCCTCTTGTACTCGCTGTGTTGATTCATTGCTTTTTGACTGTTTTGTTAGTTTTGCAACATAATTGCAGGCCTGAGGAGTGTTTTTATGCTAATGTGACGATAAGTTGAAAATGCGGTTTACTGGGCACATTTTGTCATAATTGTGAGGAGTGAAATGCAGATTTGTTC
The DNA here is from genome assembly GCA_008933995.1 of Datnioides undecimradiatus. Lineage (NCBI taxonomy): Eukaryota > Metazoa > Chordata > Actinopteri > Lobotiformes > Datnioididae > Datnioides > Datnioides undecimradiatus. The sequence continues at coordinate 1,364,606 of WARS01000037.1, forward strand.
TTCAGTGTGATCTCATTTTTACTAACAGGTCAAGAGTGCTGCGCCTTCTGTTTCAGAGTTCTTACAGCAGAAAACGTCCTCAAAAATTAGGCCAGTTTGATCTTCTCTGAGAGCATCATCCATTTTTCATCTTTTCAAGTCCAAACTTCTGCCATGTCTTTACAGCTTCACAGCATGAGGGGTGCAACATGCAGGTTTTGGTTTCTTTATACTTTTGCACAGTTTTAGACATACATTTTTAAGCACTGTTCATTTTTTTCATGGTAGGATACATTTAAACTCATCTGTCATAAAGTCTTGTCTTTCGCCATGAAGTAAGTCGCTCTGTTTGCAATCATTAATAAAAGATTTAATGGGGAAAAAGCTCATGAACACTCACTGAGAACACATTCACATGTAATGAGATGTGTTTACAGCTGCCAGCTGGGGAAATCATAGCACTGTCATGAAATTAAAAAAGCTACACAAAAAGACAAAATCATTGCGTGTGTCCTTTTAACCCTGCTTGATTGTGTGTATTTGTTCTCTCACAACAGAATTAACACTCACATCTACAGAGTTTAATTTTATTTGGAGGAGGAGATTCAAAAGTTTAGCATGAGAACATTACCAAGCTTTGGTGAGGAATGCCAGTAATATAAGTTTCGCTGAGGGGCTTCACAGACTTTATCCCTAATTATAGAGTCACAGATATCGTGTAACTCCAGTGAACAAAAGTAATTTAGGACATCGATTTTCAATTATCTTTGCCAGTGGTTAAATGATTAAATGATGACAATGTTAACAATCTCTGTCAGCTCTTATCTTACTCTGCAGAGACTATAACTACAGTGAGGGATAGTTGCTTATAAGCATCATCCACTGAAGGAGGAGGGAGCTTTTAATCTGTTAAAATTAATTTAAATCAAATCACTGAAATCAACATTAATCTCTGGCACAATGTCAATGTTTGCATCGAGGTGTGTTTCTGCAAGCTGTGAGCAGCTCAAGCAAAGACAGATTTTGATGTCAGATTGTTTAATTTGAATACATTTCAGTCCACAAAGAGGTAAAACTGCTGATGTTGAAGAAAACAAAATAGACATACGTTTTAATTTCTCCTTTCAAATAAGCTTATGACTCCTCTTTAGTGTAGAGGATGTTTTTATTATCATCGCTTGACAGAAAGGATCTGACCATCAGCTCTATGTATTCAAGCTGGGGGAAATACTAAGCGAAAACTTGATCAGACCTTTTTTGTTAAAGGTTTCTTTCTGTGGAGCTCTTAATCTGAGCAGATAAAGCAGGTTAGAAAGAATTTACATAAGAAAAGCAGACACAGTGGAGTCTCCGGTCTTTCTTTCCTCGTCTTGTTTCCCTCAGAGGATGAAGCCTCTGCCTGGATCCTCTCCAGGACTTCAGCTCTGTCATGCTCTTTATACCCATTCCCTTCTGACATCTCTCTCTCTACCACCAGACAGCCTGGATCTATTAAGTTAAAGACACTATACATTTGGTATCAAAGTCATCAATAAGTAACTCCCTCTGAAGGTATAATCCTGAGTGCATACAGGGGAGTTCCAGTCTGGGTGTGGGGCTGCATGTCTAGACACAATACTGTATAAAACTATTTGTCTCTGACTCTACTCTACATTTAACCTGGGTGTTGCACACAGTGAAGACAATAAATGGTGTGGTATGTGGCACCAAGTGATACATAACATGTCTAGGCCCACAGCAAATGTTTGCAATAATAGGTCTATGTCTCATTTTCAGCTTGGTGCGGCTGAAAACACTGAATATGATTGATAAACATGTTTATTAATATTTCAAGGGTCGGTAATGACCTTAAAATTATTTTTTATAAACAAAATAACAATGGTGAAATGACCCTCTTTGTAATTTGAGGCTGTTTACTTTCACACCTAATGAACGCTGTACGAGATACATTTACAGTTACTGAGCTTTTTTCTAAGTGAATAAACAGCAGTGTTGCTTTGTCTAAATATCCAGTGAGATGTTTGTCTTGGCTTTTACACTTTGCTAAGTCCCCTCAAGCTCATCTTTGACAGCAACACCACATATGTAATGTGCCTTTGTGTGTTTTTGTGTCCACCAGCAAGGTCAGCTCTATCCTCATCTGTCTGGCTCTATTTACAGCCTACAGTGAGTGAGTTGACTGGTGACTGTTTGTTGCCTCCTAGTGGTTGAGTCTCAAGTGACAGACTGTTGAACTTTTGTGCTTTTACTTGATTTGGTTTCATTTCTACTAATCAAAAAGTCACTGTTTACGCAGGCCTTTTATAATGTAGAGCTGGCTCACTTATAAGTCCTTCATATTGTACAAGACAAATAATGGTTACACCCATTAACCTACAAAGTAACAGCAGCTAACAGCTTTCTGTCAGTGCTAGGATGGCCCAGGTGGTCTCCCGACCTGGCTTGATTAGGGGTGTCCGGTCCAGTCACAAATACCAATCCTGTCTGCTGCTCTGCATCACTGCTTTGCATCTTCTTTCCCCCAATCCTGCAGTGAAAGTTAAGAGGGTGAAACTGAGCAATATGAGTCCCTCAAGCACTTTGCTCCTCAGTGAGACCTTCAAATAGTGCTAAATGGTGTGGAAAGTCTTCCATTTGACCTGCAGGTGCTTTCCAACAAGATCCTGTCAGCTGTCAGGCAATTGTGTGTTGTTGCTGTCCTCCTTCTGCTCAACATCTAATGATGATTGCTGGATCAGGCTTTGGCAATACGGCTGAATACAGCCTTTAGGCCTAAGGTCAATTGCTCCTCATTCACGTCCAGGGTTATTCATTTGAGGGTCTTTTATCAGCCCTCTGATGCAAGATCATAGACACATTGGTGTCCTGTGCACACAGTCAGATGTTCTGTGGAGCACTCACTGGCTCTGCAGAGGATCCATGAGCTGTTTATTTGCCATAGTTGTCAGATTCAGCAAGCAGCAAGCTTGATTACTGGATTCAACTGCAATCAACCTCATCCCAGAAACTGCAGAGCTGTAAAACTTATAGGTCTACACTGATCAAGAAGAAGTTGTAAAATGCTATCCTTTGTTTTTTTCTGTTCACTATATGAATGTATATTATCCCTCCATCTTCATTCCCCTCTTTTTCCAGACAAGCATCTTTTTATGTTGTATTTGTTGGACTGCCTGTTATAAAGCTTGTGTGTGTTTCATTCGGGGTTCATTAAAATATGCATGCATATTTTTCTATGTAAATTTCAGTTATGATTTATTTTGTTGTGTATCTGTGTGATCTTAAATTAGCTATTGGCATGTGACTGAGGTGGAGAAACTCCAGTGTTTCTCTGAGAAACAAATGAACCCTGCAGGCTAACAGCTCAGGCATGTTTATAAGAAGGGAGGAAAGTGAGAAGTGATGTATATATTAAAGGGTAAGGCATCAAAGTTTCCAAAGTACTATATAATTAACTCATCTTGGCTCTACACAAAACTTATTTGGATAAGTGGAAATGATTGGTGATACACTTTCATCAAGAGCGTGTTCCTTGAAGCACACACCAGTGTTACAACATCAAGTCTGATGAACATGTTTGGTTCCAGCGAATAACACCACAATAACTTCTTGCCAATGACAGGATTAGTAAAATACTTGGCCATTACAGACATTATAAGTTTTCATAACTCAGTATAAACATTGTTGTTTTTTGCTACCCTTGTGTTTAATTGCACGTTTTTGAACTTAAAGGTACAAAAAGAGTGAAATTCAGGTGTTTTAGATTTTCTGCATGCATCCACACACTAATAAAATAACTCTGCTTCCTCCTCATTCACCTTCATTTGCCATCTTTCTTCTGGTTTCTAACCCTTCATCACTTCTCTCCTCTCTCCTCCACCTATCAAACCTACAATCCAGGGGTGTCATGAAGGATGACCTCCACTGACCTCTACAGGAGAGTACAATAAGCTGTGAAATCATGAGTTCTCCAGCAACAGGAAGCCCAGATATGGAGGTGAAGGTGGTGTCGCAGGAGATGGCATTGCTTAGCAACATACTGGCAGCTTACACCTTCATCGCAGGTAGGTCCAGTCAGAAAAATGGACGTTTCACTGTTTGTGTGATCACACTGGGGTCGACATTACACATTGGTGTAAACAGACCAAAAGAGTGATGAAAGGAGGAAGGTGGAGCTGCAATCCATTCGTTTTAATGATGTAAAACATTTTGATTTATTTAAAATGTTAATCATTTTAATCATTTTCTTAAACTTGAGAAAATTAAACACAATGAGACACTGACAAGTTTTTTTCATAAAAGTCAAACTTTTCTTTTACAAGCCGCTGCCGGTCTAGGTTATTTGTATTTAGTTTGTTATGCAATTATACATGTATGTGCATTCCTTGTATTTGTCACTTAAAGTCAGCCAGGATTCAGTGTGGGATCTTCCTTTTTTCTTTTCTTCTTACTTTTACTTTTATTACTTTTTCTGTGATCAGTTCTAAAAAATATAACCGCACATTGACAGCGTTGTTCATTTAACCCAGCCCTCCATAAAATAATTCAAAATAAACAAACAAATAAAACCCCTTCTTATTTTTTTTTTCTCCATACTCTCTTCAGACCAACCCGAGAGGACAGCCTTGGTGTTTCTGGGTGGTGTCTGCGTTGGCCTTCTTGTCACACTCTGTGCCATCGTCTTCCAAATACACTGTCGAGCAGACTGCCACTATGGCAACAGTAACCACCCTCACCATCGCCACAGGAGCAGGCATCATCATCGTCGCCATCAGAGCTGTCCCCACCATCAGCCTATTGACAGTAATCCAGACAGCACTGCTGTGGTTACCTCTGGAGGGGCCGGGCCAGCTGGGGACAGCGAATCAGAGGACTGGGACGACACATCTGACCTGTCGGCACGGAGACGCAGACGCTTCGAGAGAGCTCTGCTGCACGCCACCATGTTCACCTCAGCTGAGGGTATCTCTCACACACATACACACATGACATGTATAAGAAGACTCATATCAACACCAAGATTAATATTATCAGGAAATATTAAAACAGACACAGAGCACAATCTTCTCTACAGTTATGAAAATATAGCAAATATTGTACTTTTTACTCCATTACTTTACATTTATGTTACATATATTCACTAGTTACTTTGAACTCAAGCTAAGCATTAAAATCTGTTTATGTGTAATTTATCAGATATTATATTCTAATAATATAACACTTAGGGGTCATTCAGCTGAAAAATTACATTCAATTGTAATCTAGTATTTTCATAGTGTGATATTGCTTCTTTTGCAAAAACTAAAATATCTTTATCCCTCTTAAAGCACATTGCCATAATTGTCCACATTTTCTGTTTGGAATATATGTTAGAGATAGTTGATTATGACCTCAGGTATGGTTGTGATCTTTTGTTCAAAATGGAGACAGAAAAAATAGAAAACAGCAAACAAGCTGAGCTAAACATTTTTGTTTTATACATTTTCAGATATTTAATCCAATAAAAATAGTTTGTTTGTTTTTTTTAAAGATGTCAAAACTAGAAACATCTTAAAGTGCAGTTTTCCTGGCAGTGCTTTGGAGTTTTGCCCAGTAATATGTCAGTAAACATTTATACACTCTCTCACAGGCTGTTAATCTCTCTGAGCACTTTTGTCAGACATAAACACACATGCTCATACTTTCAAATAAAGTCTTCTCAATACGACATTTGATGGTTATGTGAATGGACATAGTGTTAGTGTGCTTTAACCCTTTTTGTGCTTGTGTGTGTCTGGTCTTGTGTATTATCAGAGCTAGACCGGGCCCAGCGGCTAGAGGAGCGGGAGAGGATTCTCCGAGAGATCTGGATGAACGGACAACCAGACATCAGTACAGTCACTCAGAGCCTCAACAGATATTACTGACACAAAATCAAACTGGCAGAAAGTCATGTAGAAAAATAAAAGGTTAATAAACAAACAGACAAACAAAACACTGGGTGACATGAATATAAAACATCAGTTTGGGTGGCGCTGTCTGCACTGCACCAAAGAGACTCTTACAGATTCAACTATTACTGACAGTACTACCTGGAGCGGTCTCCTCCACTGTGCAAACAACAAGGAAAACATATGAGTTCTGATAGGTCAATCTTCCAAGACCGTATGACACTGTACTGTTTGGAAGAAGAAAAAAGAAGCCACCAAGTGAAGACACAACAGACACACAGAGCACACATGACAATACGTAACTGCTGGTAAACTTCACAAAGGATTTTATAACTTTATAACAGATTCAGGTGCTTTTAAGAAACATTGTACAAAGGAAGGACGAGGCATGTGCTGCAGCTGTAAAGGTTCAAATATTGGTCATACTGTGTAGTGAAGGTTGTCTCGCCTTTACCTTTATTTGTAAAGCTGATGCAATCATGTCAGGTCAATTAGAATTTAAATAAAGACAACATAAATCACACAGAACAAATGTGTGATTGCCATGATGGATTTACACACACTGGTGCTTTTACTGCTACAATTCTGCACCCCAAGTTAAATTGAATGAACGTGTAGAATTGTGGTGGGTGATGAGGTCTAACCTGACGAGTCTGTGAGTTACAGGCTCGAAGTCTATCAGCTAGCAGAGCTGCTGCACATCAGGACAGCAAGTCTGACAGGATCATGCTGCCTTTGTTCTCATTGGCTCATGTGACAATGAGCCAATAAAAATGAATACACTTCTTTTGTTTTCTGTACATATTGTTGAGTAAAGTCTCTTTTGAAATCAAACATAGTGGCTCACACTTATTCTAAAGTAAATAGTGTCTTTAGGTAACTATGCATGAATCTCAATGGGTTTAAGTAGAGATTGTAGATTGTAGTAGGAGCCCAACACAGGCAGACCAGAAGAAAATGTTGTTGGTCAACAACAATGAATATTGATTTAGCCAAATATAACAAAGCTATAGCAAGTGATTTATGTTTCAGGTCAGTGGTTTTCATGGTCCCTTTCTAAGATTAAGGCCAAAAGGTCTAAGGTCAACAATGGCCGCCAAAGAGAGGTCCAGCATCAGGTGACCAGAACACAGACCACTGAAACTCAATGATCGTGGGCAAGTCATATGTTTGAAAGCCACAAGAGCACCAGGGCAAGGCTAATTTTAAGTGAGGCAAAATAGAGTGTTATGTTAGTACCAAAAACTAACAAAAGAACAAAGGTGAGGAAATAAGAACTTTGTGATGCCACGTGATAGACCAGACACTGCACTGGGGTTTAGGGAGCCACCAGTAGACAAGGCACCATGTCAGAGGACACAAACAAACACAAAAGTCTGTCATAAGTTAGTGAGTTCTCACTCTTGCACTTTCATAAAGGTGTGGCACAATTTCACTTTCATGCAGGACTCCCTGCCAAACAGTAAAGGCTACGAGTTCATATTTGTTTTCCACACATAGACATGACCATTTGCATTAATATGCACAGAGCAAGCCGTGTCTCTGTTGTAATGAACAAAGTGTGTGCCTGCTGTGCACTTTATCATTTATAGTATGTGGTCATTGTGAATTATTGGAGTCAGACTCCCCCTGGTGCCCATGAGGTGTCGCTTACTCCCCAGACCATTCCTCATTGCTTCCATACAGCTTGAGAACCCAAATTGTAGGCTGGATGCCACATGGGAAAGAGCAAAGGCAGGAGGAGAAGAAATATTTGATGAAAAAAACAAAGAAGACAACATTCAATCAGATAATTAGAATTAATTCAATTTAAATCAGCTTCAAAACTATATGCAACACCATTACCAATTTGGTAATATAGTATATAATCATCAATCAATCAAAAAAAACCCAAGCAAACCCTAAATGCTATTGGTTTAATTTTTGCTTTATGAACGGCATATTTCCCTAAAACATATGTTTGGTCCTTTAATCTTCATAATCTTCTGGGTTTAACTTAAATCCTTTTCATCTTTATAGCTGATGGTTGAAAAAGGTTCCCCTTGCCCTTCAGTGTTTCCTACGAAACATGTCATATATCATCTAAAGGAAAAGAAAATTACTACAAGCATTGTTGAGATTTTAGACAAATTCAGTTAGATACGTGAACATGCATCATTGAACGTGATGCAATGATGCAACATTTCAAACGTGGAGTTTTTGTTTGTAAGCATCTGTGTGACAAATTAATGTTCCATTACTTTTAAATTAGAGAGAAAGGTCGTCTCCTCTTCTTATTAAAGTTCTCTTAAATAAAGGTTCAAAGCAACGTATAACAGCCATGATTATCCGAAATTAATAACACACTGAAACAGAAGAGATGATGATGATGATGATCACCTGAGAAATGTGGTGTTTTAGTATCACCAAATTTCACTTCTAAATAACTTTGAAATAAAGCTTAACTTTGAACAAATTAGGGCTTACATCTCGCAGGTTCCTGTCTGGGCTGTCATACTCTACCAGCACTATCACTTTAACGGGACGGGCGGTGACGTTGGGACGGAGACACGGAGCAGAGAGAGGAGGCTGCTGCAGCTGGACCGACTCCCGCCCGGGACCAGAACAACAACACCGGCCTGCGGACTGACACATTGTCTTCACTGCACATCCGACTGTTCACGCTGCTCAATCCACCATGAGAGACTACTCTGCGACTCCGAGCAACGGAGGCGCCTGCATGCCGTGCTGCCAAGTTTGCGTCTTCGCCTTTACCGCATTTCTCATCGTTGCGGAGAGGACGGCACGTGAGTCCTACCTGGGACACACACACATACACAAACTATACGCGTGCGCGCGTGTCCGTTTCATGGTAATGAACCCAAGTGCTGTGTCTGTGACGGTGTGTGATGGTGATGTGGTGGTATGTACCTGTGCGCTTTCCTGTTCTGTGTTATTTGAGTTTATTGGCGTGCGCGTGCATGTGCATGCGTGCCTTTTTGGCCACATTATGTCGATTTACAGTGCGGGAGGGCGCCAGCGGCTGGATGAGAGATACCCGCTTATTTTAGATTATGGCAAATGGCATGTTGCATTTAAACAGCCACAATAATGCAACATACAAAGTTGGACATTTGTTTAGACTTCCTGTGTCTCGCTCTGTTGTCATAAATAATAGAGCCAGACCAGAGTCTGCAGTCAGCACTAGTGCGCCTCTTTCCTATTTTTATACGCTGCATGTTATGAAATCCTGTATGCAGCAAAACTGCAGACTCATGCAAGAGTTTTTCCGTTTTCTAAACAACATCATTACAGCTTCTGTGCGATCTCTACTGCATGAAAACAATGCGGAGCCATGTTGTCATATTTCAGCGCCCTTTTTTTGGGGGTGCATGAATGGATGAGGGGATGGGCGTACCCCAGGACGGGGCCTAGTCTGCCCGGACAGCCCGCCTGTTTAGCAGCTAAAGCGTTTCAGATTACATGTATGGAGGGATGGAGGGGGGCAGAGCTGCAGAGCTCAGACAGGCCTATGTGATGTGGAGAAAGGTCTGTAGAGGAGGAGAGGAGGCAGCACTCTTGTCGATATTCCTTAAAGAGGATATAGAACAGAGGTCATATGAACAAATGTGGGCGTACAATGCTTTATGTTTTGGCAAATTAGCCAATGATAAACTGCTGTTGCCCTGATGTAAACACTTCTTCTCCAAGAATGAATACATAAGAAGTATCTAAGCCTGTTATTAACATTAATAATATAAATAAAATTGTATTATCTGTTTTATGGTCTTACAGTTGTGTGCACAGGTGAGGCTTGCCTGAATGTGTACCTGTGATTTATGTGTTGATTCGTGTGTTTTTATGATTCAGATCATATCAGTTTCCCTACAGCAACAACATTATGACTGATTTTAACTTCGATATGTCCATTGCGATTTGTAATAACTCAGTCTGGTCAGTAGCTATAAGCAATTCTTTGTAGTGTTTATTTGTCTAAGTATATAGGTGTTTTCCCCCTGTTTCCTCAGTGATCTACTGCTTTGTGTACTACCTGTGGGTAGGTCACAATTACTGCTATGCCTATCTTGCTGGCTTCACTGCACTACTCCTGCTGCCAGGTGAGATAACAATAACAGCAACAGCAAGTTATCAGTGTATATATAGATAAAAGAAAGAAAGATAGACTTTTTTTTTTACATGTGTTTCATACTTTTTCCCAGGTTGGGGCCCTCAGTGGCTCAGTTATCTGTGGTACCTGTCGGATGGACGCATCCGCAGGAAGTCTCTCACCTGGACTCACATACTGCACCTGGGTATATTCAAAAGGTGGGTCAAACTTGTGTAGGCGCAACAAGGATAGTTTATACCTAAAGCTTAGCACACTGAACTTGTGTTTGTGTTTGATAGTTATAATAAAAATGATGCATACAAAGACTTTTCCTTTTTCTCTGTATCTGCCCTCATGCAATCAGACTATGGGAATGTATGAGTCTGCCAGATGAGGATGTGTATGGTGAGATCATGCAGCAGGCTGATGCATCTGCATTACGTCTGTTTGAGGCCATGGTGGTCACCCTCCCTCAGACGCTTCTACAGACCTACGTGCTCATCTGTACCGATATAGGGATCAAATCTCCAGGTACAGAGAATATTCAGAGAGCTTATTCTGCTGTTCAAACCAAAATTTAACTGTTTTGGTATACTGCAAATAAATTATAATGCTGTTTCTTAACTGTTTGTGCAACGGTTTTGCTAATGCAGTAGCAATATCATCTCATAAAAGGTGGTAATATGTCAGTGTTTTGTTTCAGTTATTCCCAAGTAACCAAAAACCTTATATCTGCTGTATATACTTGTAACTGGTATTGTTTACGCTTTAAGATATTCCCATCAAGATTACAGTTAGGGGGAATAGAACGGGACCAGCTAGCCACTTCATCACTTCCTGTACAACATCACCACCAGCCAGTATTCATTATACATTAGTGCATTATTGGACAATGTACTAATGGTCGGTTCCTCTAATGGTCTTTATTGTCTCACTGCAATTGTCTCACTCAATACCTCGACTTCATATTGCATCATATCTGATATTTTAGCAAATGTGAGTTGTGCCTCCAGCATATGCAGATCAATGTAAAATAGAGAGCTACTCAAGCAATAAAGATTGAATAAGTGTCAATTGAAAACTGTTACTCATAGTGACAAAACTGCAAGGAATTAAGACCGACCCTGCAGGTCCCCCCAGCACAATTCTTAATCTTCTCATGAGCATTATACCCAGATGTAGTGGGCAGCTGGGTCAGATGAACCCAGTGGACAGCCATAGAAGGTGATTATACATCAGACGTTTTCTGTTTGTTCTCCTGCCCTAGTGGTCAAAAACAAGTAATGCACCTTCAAAAGCAACTAATTTACTTACAATTGTTTACAAACTTAGAACTGTACAAAGCTTAGAAATTCATATCTGATGAAAAATGTGTATGTAACATGAAAGTGTTATAATTTCTTTTCGTCTCTGCCTCCTTCCTGCTCTGATCTCCAGCCTTGGTGTGTTTTGTGGTGTGTTTGTTGTCACTCGCCTGGGCCTTGGTCCTCTATGCAAGAGCCTGTTCACTGATCAGACCAGGACACCTGCAAATGACCCCTGCTGCCATTCTCTGTCGACTGCTGTGGAGGGTGAGCATGTTTAAACGACTTTTATATGTAACCAACATACATGCCTGGTAAAATGAGCAGCTCATTCACTTGCGTTTTATACATCTCAGGTGTTTGTGTGACATTTGTGTGACCGTCTTCTCTGTCTGCAGGTCAGTATGTTGGGATCTCGATTTGCTGTTCTTATGCTCTTCACACGTGTCTTCAAACAATGGATCCTGGGAGTTATTGGTAAGTCTGGATGACAAGGCTCATCTCAAAGCTCTTTGTTTTGTGTCTTGTTTTTTCTGTTACGTTTGGTTGAGTGAGTCCTGTCAGGTGATGTCAGATTTACAGTGAACAATTTTGCCTGAAATAGTCTATATATATGTGGGTATTAAAAGTTGAATATTTACTTGGGTGTGTGCATGTGTGTCAGGTGTGCACTGGCTGGGTGCAACTTTCTGGATGGTGTCTCAGCAGACTGACATCATACGTTCAACAAATCGGTGGAGAATCTTCAACCTTGTTCTCGGAGCCATTCACGTCTTCCTATTCCTCAATGTAAAGTATGGACAATCCAGATGCCGCATGGCCGGCTTCTACCTGGTATGTGTGTGTCAATATTTTTGGGGCAGGGTCAGTGATAAGAACCGAAAAATTGACATGAGACCATAAAAATGCATTTGATTAAACAAAACGTTATGGAGTGAAGATAGACTTCTAATATTTCAATTTTTGGAGACCTAGCCTTCAAATTACTTGGTATCAAAACTTTTAAGTTGAGAAATTCTTAACTTTTTTAAGTGAATATGATTGAATTAGGTGCATCGTAACTGTGTGGGGCACTGTTAGGTCCAGGTTTCAGGGGTCTCACCACATGCCCAAAAACAGACACCTGGGATATTGTGATGGTTTGGATAAAAGGAAGTTCATTCAATGTAATGTCTTGGACAAAAGAATAACAGACAGATATATAGTAAAAGAAATAAAAAAGAAAGATAAATATTGATTTCCAATGTAGAAAAATGTATCCACTTTCCTGTTTTTATTTATTCTACTTCAGGCCATGTTCATAGAGGACGCTTTTCTTCTTCTGGCCTCCTCCTGGTTGTTCACCATGGTGTCCTGGGACACTGTGGGAATCCCAGCTGCAGTGTTCTGTAGTTTCCTCATTGGTGAGACACACCACAATGCTCTGTTTAACAACATTTAGAGCCTGTAGCCATGCCAGTAGCTCTCTGAGGCACGGCAGTGATTAATGCTAAATGCTATTATAACCATGCTAACATGCTCATACTGACAATGCTAACCTACTGATGTTAAACAGTTAAAATAATAAATCCACCATGTAAAGTTAGCATGCTATTCATTTCTATTTTTTTTTACACTAAACATAAAGTGCAGTTAAGACTTTGGTTGAAAATTAAAGTATTGGACAGCTGGTATAAATATAAAGACAAATACAAATGCATTCTTTATTAAATATGTTTAAAGTGTCCATTTTTTAACACTTGCAAGTCTGTAGAGTCATTTCTTTTCTTTTCAGATCTACAAATTTTACCACACAATTGCACAGCCTTATTTCATGTCCTCCCTGTTTCTCTTCTACTTCAATGATGCTCTCTCTCTCCCTCTTTCTCTTTGTGTCTGTCTCTCTCCAGGAGTGATCGCATTGGTGCTGTACTATCGTTTCCTCCACCCCAAGTCCTTTGAGATTTTCCAGAGTATTCGCCACAGGGGGATAGGTGGAGCCTGCATGGAGCGTGGATCTACACTCTCATTGGAGGAGAAAGTTACGCCTACTTTTCATCGACATGCAACACTATCTGGTCTGTTCAAGATCTATCTATCTATCTATCTATCTATCTATCTATCTATCTATCTATCTATCTATCTATCTATCTATCTATTATAATGACTATGGAAGTTAATGTATTTAGGAGGTGGGACCCTCATGGATCTTCCTATTCAATGGGAGGGCTGGAAACATCACCACTGGCTCCTGATTCGCTTGGCCATGAAGACAGGAGATGTGTCAAAGATCTGGTCAGCATATGGCGAGGGGGGACTGGCCGGCCTGATGGGCCTGTCCGAAGAAGTCCACTCTCCTGATGACTTCCATGTCCCTCGGGTTTGTTGCATTCCTGTTATTGAAAGTCCTTTTAATATTATTTTTTTAAAAATGACGTTTTTCAAATGATGAATGTCTGCTTGTTAAACTCGTCCCTCCTACCTGGCAGCCTATGTGAAATTTCTTTTAAAGTTACCTGAAAGGGATCCTCATTCTTGTTTGTACTTTGATTTCTTAGAATCCACCTATTCAACCGCCAGTACCTCAGATCTCACAAACAGCTCCTCAGCCAGCTCCAGCATCGGTACTCCTGGCTCCACAGGCAAGATCTTTATTCAGTTTATCCCTCTTTTCATCTGTAATTTAAATTAAGACTGTTTGTACTGAAAGGTACAAATAGGCATAAAGTGACACGTTGACTGCACCAGTTATTGCTGATCTATTCTATCAGACTAATTTTAAATATTATAATCACTTAAACACTTAAACAGCAGTTTTAAAAGTCTTGTAGTGTTGTGTAGTGACCTAAAGAGAGATTCAGATAGACAGACCACTTGGTAATGGCAACAAATGTCAGTAGGTTTAACTCCCATGTCATCTACTTGAGTCAGTCTGTAATCTGCACACGATACTTAGTTTAGATGCAGTCTGAAGCTCACCTGTCTGTCGTGACACCAGGTGACAGAGGTGGTCCACCCACCAAAGCCAGTTCCATCCACTGTGATAGCCAGACCAGTGAGAAAAGCTCCTCCCACAACAATCCAGGACATAAGAAGGTTTCCAGAGATCATCCCAGTCCAGGAGGCGATTCCTGAAGAGACTGCAGAAGAAGAGTCCAGTGCTCCACAATCAGAGGATAAAGGTTAGACAAACACTGAATCCTGCTGCTTCACTCACAAAAGTTACAGACGGTGACCACACAAACATTAAATACTCGAGCTGCACTGGATCATCTTTAACCACCCATCATAGTGAAAATGTTAAAATGTCATGTTAAAAGTACCCATCCCACTGGCTATAAATGATGTCATGAATTGATCAATATATATTATGATTTGACATGTTAGTGCAGCTGCTTCTTTAGTATCTATGATCACTGTGATTAAATCCACGACTTTAATCTGAAATTTTGGCCACTTGGGGGAAGCTTTATTTAGACTGAAATTTAGTATAATAAGGCATAAATTCATATGAAAATAAGTGTGGAAATGTTTTCTTCTGCACACACGCGCGCACACACACAAACACAAACAAACACACATATACACATTAAACTTACCATTGTGAGTTTTTCTCCTCTAGATTTGCATTCAAATGCATTTTATGCACTAATTCAATGTGTTTTCATTTTCAAAGGTGATGAAGAGTTTCAGAGTGCTGCATGTGGTTCACCAACACTTTCTTCGCCGCAACAACCAGGAAGCCTGCGCCATATCGACAGCAATGCTGGGACCCTGACTGAAGCCTCGTCCTCAGTGGGCTCCCTGGACATCAAGACTCCCGGCTGGTCACCTGAGCGACGTTCCCCACTCCTGATTAGTTCCCCTGAGAAAAAAACAGCGATACCTGGAGAGTCCAGCACCACACTGTACTTCAGTGCAGATGCACAGTCTCCCTCCAGTGGCAGCTATCTGGGCTGGGGCTCTGAGTTGTCACCCATCTCCACCTACAGAAGTCCCTACCGGATCAGGGAGGCCCGTTTTGTCACATCCACCCCACGACTAGAGCCTCGAGCTGGGGCTGAAAGTCCAAGTCTGGCCCCTGTTGTTGTCATCCCTGCCACTCCTGGTACAACACCAGGTGGAACACCCAATGCTTCTACCCCTGCTGCTTCTACACCCGCTGCTTCTACACCTGCTGCTTCCACTCCGTCTGCTTCCACTCCTGGTGCTACCACGCCTGGTACTCCGATTATTCCTCTCACTCCAGTCATCTCTCATGCTCGCAAACAGATGGTCCAGTTTGTGGACAGCAGAGAGAGAGCAGTGTAAGGAGGGTAGGGTAAAGGGGAAAGGAAAACCTGGGTGGGCAGTGATGTCTTTTTCAATTTAGCACTTCAGGATTTACATGAATTCATGCATTAACCTTACTGGGCAAAGGCTTTGTGGGAATCAGCTGTTAAAACACAATATATACACTATTATTTACATTTTTCTGGCAGGTAAGGGGGAAGCATCTGGTAGAAGTCCGCCAGAGGAGTTGCAGTATCAAACACAGCTGTATAAGCTTGCACACAGCTTGGTAGTGGGTCAGGGAAACTTTAAAAAATCACTGTACTCCACTGTTTGATAATTGCTTAAGATTAGTTTGGCATTACTCATCAAAGGAAAACAGAGATAACCAGACACTGGTGCTAATTAATGTGGGGAATCATTTTTATCCATTTAGATAAACCCCTAAACCTGGTAATTTGGTAATTTTTAAATTGTTATAACTATTATGATCCTATTTGCAATCATAAAGCATAAACAATAACACGAATCAAGGGAAAGTTATTTAACTGGTAGTTGGAGCTTAGTAAAAAAAATATTTTAAACAAGCCAGGTAAATAAACTAGTTTACAATAACTAAACATGTTGTCTGCTGGGTTGCTGAGCAGATTGTCCAGTAACACCACGTTAATGTCAGTCTCTCTTTTTTATATGAGTCTGATACAGTTAAGTCAATGACCTGGGCTTAAATATATAAATAACGTGTTCTTATGCAAATTCAAGCATACCTTCAAAGTCACTGATATTATTATGCTACAAAAAACACTGAAGATAATGTTTAACATCCCATCTGGTTTTCAGGAAGCCACTCAATCATCCAGTCAGTCAGCTGGTCCCTCACTGTGTCCACTCTTCAATATGTGGTTAGCTTTTATACACATTACTAACACATACAAAGGCACAGAGTTGCTATTTACAATCTGTAAACAGTTAGCTCTGTTTAATTCATGTATCTGGCTTTATTTTCATGAAACTATCAGATAAGAAAATTATAAAAAGCAAAGTTTGAGGGAAAAACATTATATAAATTATATGCTATTCTTTCCTTTGCTAATTGTACCTGCAATAATTTCAGCCAGTCAGCACTTTAAAGCAGAAATGGTAAAGCTAAAGTTTGTTAGCTTGTGGCTGTAGCATGGTTCTCTGCAGACTGCACTACCATCACAAAGTGTGTTATTCTAACATGTATAAAAGGAAAATCAAGCAATATAGAAAATTAGACATATCAGGACAGAATTTAGCAATCAGATATTTGATATCAAAATATATAATTTTGAATGTTTGTCATGACTTTGTCTATGAACTGCAGAAATGTAATCATGGATAAACTAAGGCTCCAGTATTTAGACAGGATCCCTGTATACTGTCGTACTCTCCTCATGTTTAAAAAATAGTACATTTATTGATAAAGACAAGATAAAGTATATCAAACAAACAATTTATATAGGAAATAATAAATAGGGTTTTTGCCTCTAAGTGTGGTTACTTCTCAAATGAACTCTAATGAACAATTATACTTTTTCTTTTTTAATTGATGAAGGTACTGTGTGAAAAGAAGTGTATGGATGACAATAAGATGTAATGGTAGATGTTAGTGTGGCTGCAGGTCTGTATTCTGTTGGTGTGAGCTGCTATTGCAACATACCAATGTGCACAAGGAGGGGAGCTAAGCTCACTCTCTATCTACATTGTTTTTTACTTTCTGCCTGAGCTAGTAGCCCAAATTGTTGTGATCCTAAATTGCTACAAATTTAGGATTTTTCATTGGCCTTCTACTTTAATTGACTTTGACTAACAAAATCATTCACTGCATGTCTGCTATTATAATTATCAGCATTAAGCACTGTTTGGTTATACTAAAGAGCACACAGCAAGAACGCTGTTGTCAGTGAAGCTTAAAGGCACATGTAGAAACTTAAGAACTATGTACCTAACCTTGTGAAGAAACGCCTGTAATCGGCTGCTTGCTTTAAACTGACAATATGAAGGCTTGTTTTCCTTCCTTACTGTTACGCCATTCAGTTTTGTGCTGAGTAGGGAAAAAATAGGTAGAGAATCCATCAGAGTAAGCATTTAACATTTCAACCCCCTGAAATAAATAGAAATATCTGAATATCTGAAGTCCGGGACTTGAAGATGACATACAGTATAACACTAAACTAAAGATAGCATTCATTCATTAACTGGGGGAAATCTAACTTCTAAATGAGTAGTACTTACAAATATACGTTGTCCCTCAACCTATCATTAGTTGAACCTTCTACCTCCAATAAAACTGAATTTCTTTCTGACGAAACTGATTTCAGTATTATTTTATCGTCACAGAGAGAAATGTAATTTTTTAGCACTCTGAAGTGTGAAAACACACAGTCTTTGTTTAACTTTCTGGGTAACAAAGCAACCTGAAGAAGGGAAACTTGGTACAGGGCATAGGTTTCAGAATAGAAATGTATACGCAAAGTTAAATCTGGGAAATAGCAATGTGCTGCTATAACTTTAAACTTTGGGTGATTCCAGTATTGTGTTATGTAGTTTTTTGTCATTAATAGTATTTATTTCAATATATGAAATCTGATTGTAATCAGAGAATGTGGTATGTAACAATCAGTCTTCCAAGTATGTCTTTCTACTGTTTTTTCTTTTTTTTTAAACTTCTACTTCATTTCTTTCTAAATAAATAAATATAGTATCTATATAGTAAGGTCAACTATATATATATGTAATGAACAGTTAAACAGTTGTGCTGCTCACATTTGGTGATAAAACTTGTGCAGCCTTTTGAGAATATAAATGGATTTATGGAACAAAGTACATAAAAAACATGCTTTTGGCAGATTCGCTTTATCAAACCCCAGCTGTTATTCATGTACTTGCTGATAGATAAAAGAGCCACTGCATGTTACCTGTACATACAGACATTCAGAGGATTGTATCTATTCCTTTAGGGAAAGAAGCACTTATTGTAACTACACACAGATACACACATTCACTCACACACACACACACACACATTACAGTAGTTAACACACACGTGCCAGAATGTATGTGTACGCAGCAGCAATAAGCCAGCTAATGAAATGTATATTTGTGCACTCACTGAAAAATACCCCCTCACATGCTTTAGATGATGCCTTGGCCTGTTCCTCATGAATCAGCGCTTTTGCCTTGTAGGAAGACAGCATCAGCTTATCGCGTGTGTGTGTGTTGCTTTATATTAGAAAAATATGCTTTGCTTTGTGTACCTGTTGTGTATGACAACCTTTGCTTATGTTTCCAATTTGACTCATTTTGTATTTTTTCAATGTTCTTTTATATTTGGTCACACTTCCTGTTATGAAACGTGCGGACAGCCACGGTGCAGTGTTTTAGGGTTTCACATGTGAAGTTGTTTAGAGACAGTTCATAGTTTCCTTTGATGGACTCAAATTAGTTTGCTGATTGAGTGTAGCATCACTTAGTCATCGGACGACCTCCATTTATCGAAGTGCATCACCTCATGTCTGCAAGGATTTCCACTGAACTACTGTGGTTGGTGGTAGTGAGTCATTAACTGTGCTATTGATGTGACAAAATAAAGTCATGAACCATGATCAAAGTGTTGTATTTTACTGTTGTATTTTCTTTGATTTATTTGCCATCAATTATGTTTTTTAAATGTATTTTTAGACACAGAGTAGAAATGCATGATGATCACAGTGTAAATGATGCTGACATTGTAAATAGAGTATAGTCACTACAAAGGCAGTTTTAGTACAATGTTGCAATACACATACAGTACTGTTTACATGATTAGAGGGGTCAGTTTTTGTTGGTTTACACTTTAGAAAGAGACTCTGATTTTGTGCAACTTGTTTGGTAAAACAGTGATTAAAGTCAGTGTGCATTTGTCCCATCTCATCATTTTAAAAGTCAGATGACAGACTAATAAAAGGAAGAGAAAGCAGCTAGACAATCAGCATGTTCTCTGTGGTCTGTGAGCCACAGCATGACACAGCGAGAAGCCAAATAACACATTCTTATCACCATTAACTATAAATACAAAGTTACTCAAAAAATGACAAAATTAGAAAAAGGTGACAAAAAATTAAGTAAAAATCACAAAATACACATACATTGCTGTCCAAGCATTACTAAAAAAGGGTCCTTGGCATATAAGCTAATGTCAGTGTATTTATTTTACACTTCAAAAGATACCGTATTTTCATCCATTAATATAAAACAACAAAAATAGGATACTTTTAATAGAATAACCACCCCAGCATCTATCTAGTTACACTGTCTGTTTGACTGATACTGGGGTTAACTAATCTTGTTATGAAAATGACAATATACTGTCCTGCTCTTAAATGTTTTTTAAAAAATTAATTTCCTTATAGCTACATAAACAATATTGACCTTTTCTCTTAAGTTGAGTTAAATCTTGTTCAGTGGTCGTCAAAGCGGGTGAGTTTCGGCCACCTAGCGGTCAGATTGGAGTACTGCAGCCCTGCAGGTTCCAGTGGTCCTGCTGCACCAAACTGGATAAAGATTTATGTTTTTACTGGTTGGATAAAGATTCACTGTTTGTGTGTAAGATCTGAAGGGAATCTGAAGGGAA
Source organism: Datnioides undecimradiatus (assembly GCA_008933995.1). Classification (NCBI taxonomy): domain Eukaryota; kingdom Metazoa; phylum Chordata; class Actinopteri; order Lobotiformes; family Datnioididae; genus Datnioides; species Datnioides undecimradiatus. The sequence goes on from WARS01000037.1 coordinate 1,384,790, forward strand.
CCTGAACTGTAACCGAAAAAGAAAGGGTGGTGGTGACTTTCTGTGTCGATCACATGAGCTGCTTTCATGTGATCGGTTCACGTGGTTCAGGGCAGCGCCGTTGAATATATGAGCAGAGGGGAACGTTTCACAGCCACAGTTTGTTGACTAACTTAACAGCAGTCTGTCCGGGAGAGAGGCAGAGTGAGGGGCGACCTGGAGCTGTAGATTTAGTCTAGTTCACACCCACACCCGACGAGCACAGTCACAGGTAATTAATTAATTTTTGTGTTTTTGTCGTCAATATTTATAGCGGCCTTAGCTTGTTTATGTTAGATGTTAGTCGATTGTTTACACGGTGAGTTAGCAGCTAAGCTAGCTAAACATGCTACATAAACTAACTTACTACAGCTGGTAAATAACACGCCAGGCGGTGTCTTCAGCTAATGTTGTGGATTGACGTCCGTCAAGACGATGCACTGAGGTGTTTTAAGTCCTTTTTGTTGCAGTTATTTGTTTTCGTGGCTCATTTTGGTGGTTATTTTTTGACTGTGTGACGTCCAGTCCAGGCTTTACGGTCAAAGATGATAAGATAAACAGGTGGAGCTAATTTATGCAAACGCGCCTGAAGCATTTGCTCACATCGAAGTGATCAATGAAATCTGGTGTAGGCATCTTATCAATGCAACCAAGCAAACAACCCAAAAGTTAAAACAAATATGAAACATGATGCCTGATACGTAATACATGCATTGATACAACAGGGGAATAGAAAACGAAACCAGCCATTTCGCCCTCTGCTTTTAGCCGACAAAAGACTGACTCAAACCTGTTTTATTGATGATGATAATAATAATGATAAGAATAATAATACAAATAGTAATACATTAGATTTGTATCTGTCTGTTTCACGACACTCAAAAACGCTTTTCAATGAACATTTTGTTTCAAGATGTTTGTGGTACAGTAGCGGAGCAGAGTGGATTAAGGCTGAATGAACTGGAATCGATTAGTCTTTGTATGAGATGACCTTCAATATATTTTACTACATCACGATTTCCAATCTAGGCTGTTGTCCAGAATTGCTCCAATCAGTGCAAACGAAACGAGAGAGGGGGGGGGGGAGAGAAGTTCACACAGTTTCTACAAGCAAAACTCAGCTGAATATTTTAGCGGTTGAGGAATAACTAGACCAAAGAATGAGGAAGTTCATTTCATTTTTTTGTCAGTTGGCAAACAGAATACAATGCAACTACACTCCAAACCATACTAAGATATTTAAATAAAACATTGATCAGGCTTGTTGAGCCATATGTGCCTGCAAACCTAACCTACTGGCTGAGATTACACTTCTAATACCCAGCCAAGTAAATCACCACTGTCAGCTTTCTTACATTACAAAGCTCATAATATAAAGACGAGCACTTACAAAAACGTGGTTCAGGTTTTAGTGGAAGAAAGTCAAATTATGGTTCATGTTCCACCTCGGTGTGATTTCAGGAAACAGACCTCATTCTGTAATGGGAAATTTTCTGTTCTTTCTTCCTTCAGTGTACTCATGATGTTTTACTGGCCTCAGTCATGTGATATCAAACCACTTTCTCAGTCATAACCAATGTGTCTTCTGCTCTTTTCTGCCTTTTCCTTTTGACAAAGAGGACATGCCTAAACTGGTGTGCTGATTTCAACCAACAAGACCAGGTCTTGCCTAACAAAAAAGTGTGCCAGGATCTATAAATCACTGACGTTTTTAAGTCCATTATGTTTGGACAACATTGCTTAAAATGTATTTTTAGTCTTGACTGGAACACAATTTGGCAAAAAGTTAGGCCTTAAAATTGGCTACATCATCTCTTGTTCTTTTATCAGTGCTCTTAGTGTCTGTAGCTGCTTGTTGGTTCGTATCATTGTCTTTATAAAGAAGCCTGATGTCTCCTCTGGTATTGATTTTTGCCAGACTAAACATCCTACTTATCCCAAACCCACTTAATCACTTTATCTAGTAACCTACATCATGATCTCTAATGACTCCTTGCCTGGTCTCACCAGCTCATTTCACCTCTGATAATATGTTCTTGTGTACTGTTTGAGAGGGAACAGGGCCATATGCAGTATCTAAAAATTAGGGAGAGCGCATTCAGTTGAATTGTGGGTAGCATTTTCTGCAGCACAAGGAACTATAAGGACATACTAATCATCATGCCTCTTTAAGTGGGAACTGAAACCCAGGCTAAATATAGTTAAGTGACGATCATCAACAGTTCTCTACAAAAAAGTCTAGAGTTGAAGGACTAAAGTCCTACTCTTGTGGGTGTATGTGTAGACTTAATTCTAAGAAATTTGCTGAAATCGCTTGACTGCTCTAATGTATATGTGTGTCTGCTGAGACTATGTGTTTAACCACTCAAGGTCTCTGAGTGGCAGAACCGAGGATAAGAGAGTTTTCTCTGCTCCCTGTGTACTGTGTACACATGTTCCACTTGATGGTGCAACTAGAGTGACAACATGTGGTCAGCTGTGAACAGTTTCGTCGGCCTAGTTTTAGGAGTGTGTGTGTTGGCGGGGAATAACCCTTTTTCTTGTCTGTGTTTTCTGTAACTTGCTCAGCTTAAACTATTGTATCTACAGCCAGTGGGGGTACTGCACATTTGGTCTAGTAACTCTCAGAATGAAAATGCACGTTTTGCATTGAAATGAGACCCAGTCAGTGATACCTAGATTCAGGGTTATGCAGTCATGTTTTTACATCCATCTAATATTTATTTATTTCAGGCAAAATGTTGCATGCAGCCTTCCTGTGTTTGGCTGCCAGCTTGTCTGTGAGCCTGGCCCGACCCCACATCCACCCACTGTCCAGTGAGATGGTCAACTACATAAATAAGCTCAACACTACCTGGAAGGTGAGTTTTTCTTTATTGTCTTATCCTGTACTTTTGTGTCAGTGGTTTTAAGCAGCTATTTTCGAGTAAATGTCCCTTATCTCCTGCAGGCTAGTCACAACTTCCGTGATGTTGACTACAGTTACGTCCAGAAACTCTGTGGCACAATGCTGAAGGGACCTAAACTGCCAGTTATGTGAGTCTCACTCATACTCGCATATCACTGTGCACCGTTGTATGCACTTGGAAGAAGAACAAAAAGCAGTAGTTTCAATATCACACAGCATGATTCACTAACCGCTCAGTACAAAGGAAGACGTGTGCTTAATTTGTAGTTGTAAGACAGCACAAAATAATGCTTCAGGTGTTTTTCTGTGCAGGGTCCAGTATGCTGGAGACCTGAAGCTGCCTCAAGAGTTTGACTCAAGACAGCAGTGGCCCAACTGTCCTACTCTGAAGGAGATCAGAGACCAAGGCTCCTGTGGATCCTGCTGGGTGAGAAACAAACTTCCAGCTCAAACAATGTGACCATATTTAACTGGAGTTTAATTTACCATGGTTGTGACTTTTGCAGTTAATTACATGTTGACAAGCTTCTATTGTTATCTGTATCTGTGACGTGTCTTGGTTCTTCTGTTCACAGGCATTTGGTGCTGCAGAGGCCATTTCCGACCGTGTGTGTATCCACAGCAATGGCAAGGTCAGCGTGGAGATCTCCTCAGAGGATTTGCTGACCTGCTGTGAGAGCTGTGGCATGGGGTGAGATGCAGCAATGTGTGAAAAATTTCACAGTTTTTGACTTTCTGTATTATTCTAAATTTTACACAGGAATGTGCCAATTCAATACACAGAATCTGTATCTATGTCGGAACTAACCATATAATGTGTATCAGGTATCAGTCCTGAATTTACTGAGCCATTTAATATGCAGTTTCTTTGTCAATGTAGTTTGTGCTATCTGCAGACACAGCTCCAAAATGTTTGATTTAATGTAGAATCTGTTTTGAGAGAGATGTGGATCTTTGCCTCCCTAAATATTGTACAAGGTGTGCGTTTGAACTTACAGGCAGGGAGTGTGTAGGGATGTCTTTAGGGATGGAAACATTCTGAAAAAATGTTTTTTTCCTCACTTTTTAGATGTAATGGTGGCTACCCCTCAGCTGCCTGGGACTTCTGGACCAAACAGGGTCTAGTGTCTGGAGGCCTCTATGACTCCCACATCGGTGAGCTCTATGTGAGAGAGACTGCTACCATGGTACACGCATGTTGTATCTACAATTCTGACACTATCTTTGTGTCGGCAGGTTGTCGTCCGTATACCATCCCACCCTGTGAGCACCATGTGAATGGTAGTAGACCCCCCTGCACAGGGGAGGGTGGAGACACACCCCAGTGCATCAACAAATGTGAAGCTGGATACACACCCAGCTACACAGAGGACAAGCACTTTGGTAAGAAAAACAAAGGAAAACTATTTTTATTTATTTATTTTATTTCAATTAGTAAGGTAGCAGTAGGGTAGTAAGCAGCAGTAGTAAGTATGCTTACATCAGCTCTTAACTTTGCATGCTCAGCAGTATTTGCTTTATTTTAACAAAGTATAACGTTTGAAAGATATTCTGAGATTTCTCTATATATGTAATGCAATGCAATAATGGTATTACATAGTGCATGATACATACGTACCACCATAATGTTTTTGAAAAGTTGATTTGATTAAAGTTGATTGTTTACTCAGTCACAGTTTAGTATTAGTGGTGGTAGTTGTAGTACTTAAATCTGGCAACAGTTATCAATACATTAATCAATCATATACCTATAAGCCCTCAACATGACAAGTCATGTCATAACCTCTACACACACACACACGTGTGTATATATATTGCAGGATCCTAACGCAAAGTGTGTTGCAGGTAAAACGTCTTACAGTGTGCTGTCAGACATGGAGCAGATTCAGTATGAGATATACAAGAATGGTCCAGTGGAGGGAGCCTTTACCGTCTATGAAGACTTTCTGCTGTACAAGTCTGGTAAGAAAACATGCACTATTAACAGGCATGTGAAGTATAAACACGAACGATACTTGTACGCTCTTAACCCGTTCAGCACAAACTAAATGCTGATGGTGGATCAGGCTCAGTGATTCTCTAAAATGTTTCTAAAGTACTCTCACGCACTTGAACTCAAACTTGTGCTGACCCTCCCCTTCTGTTTTGTTCTTTGCCTTTTTTGTCTCTGTTTCTCTCTCGTCTCAGGTGTATACCAGCATGTGCATGGGTCTGCTGTGGGCGGCCATGCCATCAAGATGCTGGGCTGGGGAGAGGAAAATGGCGTTCCCTACTGGCTCTGCGCCAACTCCTGGAACACTGACTGGGGTGATAATGGTGAGCACAGACACAGCTTTTTCTACGTTAAAGAAACACTCACAACTCACATATATGATGGTAGTGTGTCTAACGTAAAGAGCAGCCCTCCTTTTTCCATACATGAAGGGAATAGAATATTAGAGACATTAATAAACCAACTGAAGCCTCAAATGTCCACATTGTACAGGTCTCTCTGACAGTGATTTTAAAAAAAGCATTACTACCTTTATTCAGCAGGGAGGTTGCATTAAATTGAACACTGGTGTACCTAATAAACTGTTGGCGGTGGTGTGTAACATACTTCACAAAATTAGATAAGATATGGTGCTTGTCTGTCATTAAACCTCATAATGCTCTATGGATTTGTAAAACATGCAATGTTAAAATACTGGATACATGTTGCCATAAGAGTAAACTGATCTAAAGATCCAAGTACCCTTTAGACAATACTTGTTTTGTATAGTGTTTATGCTGCTTTCATAAAATTTGATTTTTTTTTTGTTAGGTTACATATCAGTAAATCAACAGTTCTATCCAGCATTACTATGTACAACTGCTTAAAGTATATAAACACAGCAGCTCTTCTCAGTATGAGACACAAAATACACATACTTATTCCCACACATATTCTCACACTTCAAGATATTTATGCTTTAACTGTTCTCTGGTCTGTTTCTGGTCTTCAGGATTCTTTAAAATCCTACGTGGATCAAATCACTGTGAGATAGAGTCTGAGGTTGTTGCTGGGATGCCCAAATAAAATCTGAGGTAAGACAACAAAATGACATGTAATGGCAATGTAAAGTAGTGGCCTCAAACAAACCTGTGTGTGCCTCAGTACGTCAGTACAACTCAAATAATCTGTTTCAGCCTCTCTAATGTAATGGCTTAAACCAGGCTGGAATGCATAGATTTGTTGTTGTGCACAAGCTTCATAGCTCTAAATTAACTGATGACCCAGTACCACCCTAGCACCTCTCATTTCAAGTCCTGTGAAATCCAAAACAAAGGTTAAAGAATAATATGGTTTGAAGTTTGTGCCTTACCTGCTTTGTTTTCTTCTTGCAGGCTTTGAGCTTCAGTGACCTTTACATAATCACTAGAGGGCGACACACTCCGCTTGCCTGCTCCGACCATGTTTTACTGCTTTTAGTCCTTATAGTTAAAGTACACTGATCACCTCACACACAAAGGCATGTGGATTTGCTGTGAGGTCTCATCCCTTTGCCTCTTAAAACAATCGCAAGATTGCACTGATAAAAATTACGTTTTTAAAACAAAATGTGCATTTCATTTTATCTCAGGTGATGTGAAGCACACTATCACTGTATTCAGAATTTATGTTGTCCCCCATTGGCACATTTTGTTCTCCACTGGTGGGGAAAAAAGTGTGGGCCACATTGGAGCGATACAACCCAAAATGGAAAGAAGTCTCTGCCTAATGCAGCAGAGAAGGTCAGTTAGATTTTTAATGATCACAACTTTTATATTGATATTTTTGTTTCTCAGTGCCACAAATGTACTCATTGTAATTTGTGCCTGTTTTTAGACTTGGAGTATCAGATGAGCAATTTAACTTTTTTTTTTTAAATATGGTTGTAATGAATGCTTTTATTGTCTGCCTATATTGATTGAAATATTGGCGCATAAGTGTTCAGAATGTTCTAAATTAAATAAAACATTTGCTTCCCAATAAAGTGAGTATCTTGAGTATACATGCTGGCATCACCACTAAAAGTTGCGTTTAGATGTGATGGAAAGGATAATTAGTGAGTTGTCATTATGATGGGAGGTGATGGGCATTACTTTAGGTTTCGGCTGCGTCTAATTGTTATTCAAAACATGCCAATAAAACTAAGACTGACTAACAGTAAGTGGGTTGTATGTTTGTGTCATTTCTTTTATTTGAGCAACACTTCATTGAAACATCATTTGCACTATCTGGACAAGCTGTACTAATAATGAAAGCAGAGCTCAAATAACCACTCTAAAGTATTTTTTCGAACTTAAGTTTTGCCACTTCCGCGTTGCTGTCAGCAAAACGCAAAAACAAACGCTCCCTGCTCGTAGCAGATAGTTCGTTTTAAACACAGGCGTCCCCCATATTTCCGAGTATGACTTCTGTGCTTCGGTTTAAAATATAACGCAGAGGACACCTTAATGAAAATGATGTACAGATTAGTTGTGTACAGAGACTAGAATGCACCTGAAGTGGATGTATTTTGAAATTACTGCAAAAATGTAGTCTGCGCCGCATTCTCACATACGACGAAGACACATCCGGGATACTCCGGCTCACAAAACAAACAAACAAACCACAGCACGGCTCCTTACTGGTCAAGCGGGCGGAAAGTGCTGGTTCATAACTGACTGTGAGTCTGCGGAGCTAGCTTACCAGCCAACGATGGAGGGGGGAGGCAGGGTTTCTTGGATGAAATATGGGCCCGTTGTGTCCTTGTTTGTGGTTCTTTTGGCCTTATGGTTCCGGTCACCCCAGAATGCAGTGCTGGACGACCGGCTGGACACCGTCCTGTCCTCACTGCTCCGGGCTGAGCGCAAAGTTGGGATGAATAACGTCGCCAGACCGAGAGTAGCAGTTGGTAAGTAAGCTAGCTACCGTTACCTAGCCTAACCTAATTTCGGGGGCTTATGGAGTTAGCAATTGATTATGTCCAAAATGAATAGCATCCGTTATAGCAGCCAATGAAGCTCATAAGCTCCTTTTAGGTGAACTAATGTTAAATTAAGTGCTAGCAAAACAGACGAATTAACATCACAACAAATTGGCAGAAGGTAATGTAACGTTAACTTAAACAAGCTCACACGGACTGTTAAAGATTATAAATACTGCAAAAATTCTGTGTTTGTGTACCAACAATTGGCTAAATTGGGTACACAATTATTTTTTTTATTTGAGTGCACACAGGATTATGATGCTTGACCGCTAAATGACAGAGCATGTGAAAGTTGATGTACAGCGTGTTGAAGCCACATCGCAATACAGTGAGGGTGTAATTTGATAAACTGCGAAAGAGGAAGGTTTGAGAGGGGTGATCCTGAATGATGTGCACAGTTACCAGATCTTAGTCCAGATCAGCATATTCTCTGACCAGCTGGAACAGTTTGTTCTGAGCAGAGACCCTACATCAACCACACAGGACACCACAGCTCTTTAGTCAAGAGCTGGTGTGTTTGAACTGAAAACAAGTGCATTAAAAATGGGAAAGATTGTGCCGATATTTGTACAATGAATGTGGGTGAACTTAGATAGTGTGCCACAGCCAAAAAGTGTGACTGTCAGCTTGTGATCTTGCATTGCCACTGAACAGCCACTGAATTGATTAGTAGTATCAGGGGTGGAGTTCCTCATTGGAAGACAACCAGCTTCAAACGGGTTCAGGCAAACAACACAATAACCAAGTTTACCTGTGTCTTGACTCCTGATCTTATCCTAAAATCTTGTCCTTTTGAACCTACATTCAAACACACAACAGAGGTGATTACCATATCTGACCAACCTTTACCCTCTTCTAGAACAGGCTCAGCCATGCAGCCACACTGGTCACATTGTAATTATTCATAACATATACAGATATACAGTATAATAATGCCACAAGTCTGTCTGTCATATAATATCACAGAGAGTTTGATCTAATCCTGATGTATTGATATTAGATGCTTCAGGTCATCAAGTGGCTTTAAACACTACAACAAAATGACAACCTCCTGCCTGGCCAATAAATACGGTTGCTAACTATATGCTAATGAATATATACAACAGGCATTTTAACACTTTTATTCACAGAAAAATGTCAGAACAAGGTGTAGATGTCTATGTTAGAGCAGTGAACAGTAATTACAAACAGGCTCTTGAAGTTGAGCCACTGTCAGATGAGGTTTGATATTCAAAATGAATTCAAATGTGACGTGAATGGCAAGCTTTTGCCCTTTTGGCTTCTCTGACAAGTTCCCAACACAGACATGTTATGTGGGGCTGGTGCACAGCATATTGGCTTCTGTTCAGACATGACAAAGAATGTTTGCTAAGAAAGCTCTGTGTCAGTGATGTTTGACTTATCAGTCGAAACAGTATCGATGTGTCAGATCATTTAAGCAGCAGCCATGGTGAAAGACAAATGTTGCAGCAGCTGAGCGTTGTATAGATTTCTCTCTGCTCAGTTTACTTAAGCTGCACACTGCTATCTCCTCTCCACTCTGTGTGTTCTGTCCAGCTTGGCTACCATGTCTAAAATAAAATGCACAATGCACAATCTCCTCCCTGTCCTCTTTTCCCCGCAGGCCCTCCCTGTATCTTCTTGTTGGCTACAGATTTCAGTCATATTCTTGTTATTTATTGCCTGTTTATCTCTTTGTCTGTCGCGCCCCCCCCCCCCCCAAAAAATACCTGCAGGTTTTGGAGGTTGCGTAGACCTGATAGTCGATGGGGTATCATTGCTTAATAAGATTGGCCTCCCGCCCACAGACCAACCCCTACATCATAACTACATAGAAAATGAAGTTCAGCTGGCTCAGAGCTTTGCCTACTTCTTTGCACCAGGAGCTGCTGCAGAGTAAGTACTGTTTGTATTTGTGTAAAAAAAAAAACAAGAAACAAAAAAAAACCCAGCTGGCTCTTAGATAGTTGTGGTGTAGCTCAGGGAAACTAAACATGTGCTCTCACAAATACCTGAATACTTTTTGTATGTTGCAAATTGTGTCTAAACCTTTGTGGATGTATGTGATTGCATAAGAAAGATGGGAAACACGAGTTAGACAGTTTGTGAGGCTTGAGACCAGTAAAGAGCAAATTCCCTCAAGCTACTGTGCTTCTGAGTCATTTTCTCCCTCACATGCTCTTTCACGAACACACACACACATTCAGCCATGAATGTGTTGGGGTTTTATTTTTAAGATGCATAGAAATAAACACATCCACATACTCTAACCAGATAAAAGCCATGAATTGAAAATACTCACTTTGGTCAGTGCCTGTCTATATTTTTATGTATCTGTTGGTGCTAAGGACGCTAAAGTATTTCGTATTTATGCTGCTTAACACATCTCTCCTTTCTTCACATTCATTGGTGACTGTTCATGCTCTGGCTGTGGCGTCTGCAATCCCTTATTCATTGTCTGGAACTAACACCCAAAGGCAACAGACCTTGGTTGTGGACAGAAAGGAGCGAGGGACTATGTGTGAGAGAATGAATAGGAATGACACGTTTAAAGATCCCAGTTAGATCCTTTCAGTTCTGCATTCAGCAGTTTCTTGCTAGGTTACTTGAGGCCATTTTGGCACTATAATGAGTTGATGCACACCAGATGATGACTGAACTTACATAGACAAAGTTTGAGGCCATAATTCTGAAGCACTCCAGCCAAAAAAGTGGGCTAAGTGATATGTAGGAACGACGGAGGAGATGATTGGATATGTCTGTAGGTTCATGTCAAACCACACTATAATAGGCTCATTTTCACAAAATAGAATGTTTGCTTTGCTCAGTGTGCTTTGCTTTTACTTCTGTTTCACTTCAGTCCCTGTCACTTAACTTGTTCAGTTTTATTATTCAAACAGCATATGCAATGTTTCTGATACATTCTGGTACACTGAGTCTGCTTATGGTGACATGTTTATTAGGAGCTTTCAGACACAAAACACTGGCCTCTTTTTATACATGTAAATCTTTCAGGTTTTATCTGGAATGTTGAATAGATGTTTTTCCTTCTTTATTTTATTCTTTTGTTCAAGCCTACTAACATAGGTTGTATATATGCATTTAACAAGCTCAGGCATGTCAGTATCTCCAGCTTTGCATAAAGTGAATATATAAGTCTATCTTGTTACTACTGTGATTTGCTTGTTTTAAAGTAGGAGTAGATAATGATTTTCAAAGACTCCCGCTGAAGACACAGTTTCAAAATGAATTCAGTTACATATCTTAATCTGTTTATACAGCACATTTATGTACAAGAGAAGTGCAAAATGCTTGGATTCTGGTTGTATGAAAGAACTACACAGATAAACAAGAGGAGGTGTGTAGGGGAAAGAATGTTGGTCCTGTTGTTCAGGTTTATCACTGTGTAACTAGTTTTGTTTTCTTTTTTGCTTTTCTTTGTCCTGCAGGCGTTTTGTGCTAAATGATACTCTGTTCAGCGAGCTGGTTGAAGCATCCCGTGACTTACCTGGAAACAGATGGGCAGTAGGCGGCAATGCCCCTGTAATGGCTGGTCGCATGGCAACTGAGGGATGTGATGTGTTGCTAGGGGGAAGTTTCAGCCCTGATTTTACTGATGTCCTGTCCCAGCACATTACAGGTAAGCACAAACACACTGGAGCACTGTTATTAAATGTCAGGATCCATTCCCCTCTACTCTTTCTTTATTTACTTCCTCGTGTTCTTTCTTGGTGTCTCTGCCACTTAGCAGTTGTCCCTCTCTTTTGCCCCCATACCTCACCTACTATGTTTTTTTTCAGTGGCAGGTAACACCGTAGAGGAGCCAGACATCCATCTGATCCTGGAGTATCCATCTGGTGCCAGCTGGGGCCAATATACCTCACGTAGAGCCAACAGGTAAGTTAGATAATGGAGCATTTGGCAGATATTTTGAGAACCCTGCATCATATGGGGGGAATTGTGAATGTGAGTCACATTGAAACTATAAGTTTTGTGTATGACGCTGTGTGTATGTACATATGTACATATACGCAGGCTTTACAGCATTTGAAGCTGACTGTGTTAGGCTTTGCTTTGTAGATATATCGTCCACAGTGATGACCATAACCCCTACCTGGCCTCCATGGAGGAGTTTGCCGAGAAACTTGTAGACTTCAAACCAGATCTGCTGGTAGTGGGCGGGCTGCAAATGATGGATAACTTTCCCTTCCAGTCAGGTAAGAAGAAAGTGGTGACAACATTTAATTTGTTGCTTGTTTAGAACATTCAGGACTGTTGTTGCATGGCTGTGAGACTTGGTGCCTAAAATGGGATGCTGCTCAGAATTTCTCACTAGTCATTAGTTTTTCACTCAAACCTGTACGTTTGCTAAAATAAAAGGGGTGTTTTGATGTGAGCTAACCTTTTCTACAATTATACAACTCAATTATTCCAATTTAATTCAATTATTAGTGATAATTTTACTTTTTTTAGAGACACTACTTTATTCTCAGTTAAACTTGAAGGTGAAATAAGGCCTTGTAAATTCTAAAAATAAAGACTGTTTTAGTAAGATACACACTGCTCCCTCCAGAATAATATACAGAGTGGCTTTTGCTGATATGAATATTTATTTTGGCAATAATTATATTTATACTGCCCCTTGATAACTAAGCCCATGGCAATCAGGTGTTGAGTTTGGGTGGACTTTGCCCACATTTTAATTTTTTGTGATTGTTGTTGATGATGACAGAAGCTGAAAGATAGAAAATCAAAAGGTTTTAGTGTCTGTAACACATTGTCAGGAAGGTCTTAACAACTTCACCACACACCACCAGACCTTTTGTACATCACATCAAGTGTGTTTCATTCAACCTCACAGGTTTGTTTTTTCTGTTTCTCCTCTGCCTTTTTCTTCAAACTTCTGCTCCTGTCCTCTCCCTTTCTCGTACTCATTACTCCACTTTATCTCATCTGTTCTACTTGTTTTCTTCATTCTGTGTTGTCTGACTCCCTTTTGTCAAACTTCCTTCTTTTCTGGTTTCATCATTCCAGGTGAGCGAGAAGCTCTGCTCTCCCGCCTCGCCGAGATCCTGTCCTCCTCATCGCCACAGATCGGGGTTCATTTTGAAATGGCCAGTTTTGTAGACGAGAGTATAATGGAAGACCTTCTTCACTATGTTGTTCCACACGTATGTATGACTGAATAACTAATCAACACAATTATTTGCACGTTACTTAAAGGGGCTGGACATCAGAAAGATTAAAACGTGAGCATTCATCCTAGAACAACTGAGTGAGGTTATCTAATGAAGAGGAACAAAATGTCTGACCAGTAACACCAGGTAGTTTGAAACTGGATTTGTTTAGTTAAATTTGTTGAATATATATGTAAACAAAGCAGCCTGTGACTCAAGCAGCTCTATTTGCCTTTCTCTATTTACATATCAATGTACTGTAGTATGCTAAATGTTCATCGTACATGTAGAAATACACTAGGTTCTGGACACCACAGTAACTACTTTGAACAAAATAATTCATTAGTAGTAAATGTCATCATTCTGGCCTATTTGTCAGTAGTCAATAATTTTGTATTTTACGTATTTTCTGTGTAGCCATGGCCTGATGTGGCTGATATGCTGCCACAGAATGTCACTATTGTCTACTATTTTAGTAAAATATGAGTATTTTTCTTCATGGTGTGACATCCACCTAAGACAGAACTACTTTTAAAGATCAGAATCAACTACACTCACTGTGTTGATCACAGCTAAAGATCAGTTTGTTTTTTGTATTCGAAAATGCGCAGTTCAGTTGAAGGCAGGTCCTGAATTTAATCAGACATCCTGATTCTGCTTTTCCAGGCTGATTCTTTAGGGATGAATGAACAGGAGCTTCCCAACCTGCTCAGTCTGCTTAAAGGCTCCAACATCACAGTGTTGTCAGACCCAAACCCTCGTGTAGCTACAGTCCTCGACCAGATGAGGGAGGTCTATCGCATTTTGAACCAGCTCCACAAGGACTCCATTGCAGAAAGTGACTCGAACAGTGCTAAAGTTAAGCCGCTGACTCGGCTCCACGTCCACACACTGGCCTTTCAGGCCATGATCGTGACCCGTGGCTCCCAGTGGAAGAACACCATGTCAGCCACTGCCAAGGCCTCTCTTACAGCGAACCGCCATGTCTGTGGTTCTAATGACATTGACCCCAGCAAGGCGAGGCTCATCATGGATGACTCCTTCTCTGTGAGCCGTCGAGAAGGCAGCCAGCGTATCCCTCTGCAGGAGACCCGGCCTGTCAGCTGCTGGGATGAGGAAGATTATGAGATCTGCGTCGCTCCAGTGCTAGTGTGCACAGAGGTTTACCAGACTGCAGGTGGAGGTGACAACATCTCAGCTGCTGGCCTGGTGTTGCAGATCTAAGTGAGAGAGAGACACTAAATTGTCTATTTGTGTGTAGTGCAAACTAGATGTTGGCAAACAATGTGACTCTGGAAACTTGATCTGGGTGTGATCAAGTCATCTTTGCTGAAGTCATTGTAGCCTATCATCTGACTCGTGTCCTCCTCTGCCTCTACAAGGCCTTATAAGACTTGGCCTTCAGTCAGGATGAGATAAAGAGGGATGAGGTTTGGATAAAGTGATAAAGACACCAGATTGTTTTTATAGAGCCACACTGGTAGCCTGTAGCATGTTTTTTAATTGTGTTTTACAACGCTGCATTTTCTGCTGTAGGATAAATTCTTTTTTATTTTGACCCCACTATGCAACAAACTTACACAGAGTTGTGTAATTACTGAAATAACTGGTTTCTGGGAAGCATGGTTTTTGTCTTTTTTTTGTTGTTTTGGGTTTTTTTTTGTTACCCACAAAAAGTCAGTTTTGAAACCATATAAGGGGCTTCAACCTCCCTTGTTTCAGGAAAGCCAACCTAAAGCAGTAAAGTCACATCTGTACCCTCTTAAAGAGAAGGTTATAACCTGCCTCTTCCCTCTCCTATCTCATTCTCAAAGGCAAAGAAAGATTTCAAATAGAAAGCTGTGAGGTTATCAACTCCTGTTCTCAATATATATGAAAATGTTGTATTTGGTGTGATTGATTTCTTTTAAGATTGTCATTCCTCTGTGTGTCAGTCACAATGTAATAATGCGAAACAGTGTTAAGAGACCACTTTTGGTAGCTGGATATGATGTCAAAACATTTCTTCTCTACCTCCATGTTATTTCTGTTTCTTTTCCCCCTCTACTTATTGTCATTTCTCTTTCATTTTGCTTTGTCTAACATTTCTATGATCTGTCACATTTCCTTCTTGCTCCTTACCCTCTATGCGTTTTATTTATGGCTCTTTTTGAGGACCAAATATGCAGTCTGGACTGCCACTGACACAGTAAAATTGCTGCAGTATTGGCAGCCAGGTCTCACATTCTCATCCGATATGGCTGCATACAGTGAAACACAATCTCATCTACATTAGCGTTATTAAGAAAGAAAGTGTTAGAAAATTGCATAAAATTATAAGCTTGACTTGAATCTGTGAACTACATAGAAGAGAGAGGGGTTAGCAACCACATATCTTTAACTTGTCACACTAACAAATATGTCAGTGCTACTATCGTCTGACTTTCTTTTTCCTAAGGTACTACATGTGAAAAATGGCCTTTAAATGTCCATCAGCTACTATTTCACTCAGTTCAGGGTTGGAATCACTTTTATTTGTGACTGGAACGTGGAATGGGAATGATGCCTATGCTATTTTTCTCACTCTGTACTCATCAAACATTCCAGCTCAGAGCCAACTTTACTCTTTTTCTCTATTCAGAAATGAGTGAACACCTCAACATGCAAGTGAAATGTTTTATTTGATTTTCTTGTTTGTTTAGTAAACTGCTCTTTGAAGCCCTTTTTCTCTGAGGAACACACGTATTCATGTTGCCATGCAAATTATAAGGTTAAGAGGGAAAAAAAACCCAGTTAATGGCAGAGAAAACCCTTTAAACATTTTTTTCAGTGTATCCAGACTATACTGATTCAATGCTGTTATTTGATTATGCTGAATGAGCCTTATTCTGTTTTGGTGTTTAGTGAAAAGGGATTGTTTAATACAGACGTTTTCTATTTCCTTAGGCTTATGTTTTATTTTCTGATGTCCTTGTCTTACCATTTATTGGAAACCAAAGGTAACGGGTCATTGTTTTTACTGTGAACTGGAATCGCTTGAAGCAAAACTTCAGCATGTACTCATGTTCAGTCAGAACTGCTCGTGTTTGCTACCATATCATACACTTTTCTACGCTACAGATAAGTCACATCATCTCTGTTCCAAAGCTGTTTAACTGTTTCATGCATGTATAACTATTCAATGCAGAATCACCTAAGATAAAATACTACGCTGAATAAGCCAATCATTGCTTTGTTTATCTTCTCATTTATTGATGAGCTGCATGCAGTACACCAAACTCAAGACTCATGCGACAAGTACAATGGGATTGTCACATCATGGCTTCCTTATCGATCATAATTCATGAGGAAGGTTTTCATTTCTCTGCTCTCACAGCATTTAGCAAATTTCATTTAATGACACATCACATAAATAATGTTGCTGGTTTTCATGTTGCTACTGATTCCTTCTTTGCCTGTATGTCCATCAGCTGCACACACTGTCCAGCCCTCAGTCAAATGAACCAGATAACCTCCTGCCTCTGATAATGACATCACCATCGGCCTCAGATATAACCACCAAACAAAACATATTCCTAACAGAGTTCTATAGCAAATTGATATTATGGTCTTTTCTGTATTTTAACTTTGAGATTTTCTATTTAAGCGACAATGTTTCTACCCTGCAGCTTGAAGAGCATTGGAACAAACTGCTGCAGGCCCTCTCCAGCTTAGGAAGGAGGTGAATCTGCTGAGCTCACATTTCATTCTTGCTGGCAGATGTATCTGGCTCCCCCTCCCATTCAGATTCACTCAGCGTTGTTAGGCCAGACCAGTCACAGCTGTTTCTCTAAGATGATGTAACAGAGCAGCACTGTTGAGCCATTTAATTGTTGAGTCAGTAACTATCTCGATCTGGAACTATCTATCTACTATCTAGAATTGCTCACATAGTTTTGGATAAGATATAGGCCATTCACACACAACATAGTTTACTATACATAGTGTACCATACATTTATTAATTACATTCGAAATGCAAGCCCAAAAAACAAGGAGACATGAACACAAACACACAAACAGTGAGATTATCTACAGGTCAGGGTCAATGGTAAGCTGGCTGATTAGGTCTTTGTAATAGATGAGGTTCTTCTCATGGTCAGCGAGGGCTGTCAGCATCTCATCCATTTCTTCCTGAGTGAAGACGTCCCCTAGTTTAAAGACAAACACACACAACAAAGTTATTGTTAAAAAACTGTTTTTGCATTACTTATTTTGTTTTGTGGAAGTAAAGGGAATTTTACACACATGATAAAATAATATGCTTTTCACCACACTATTATATCTTTCTTAACATCACAAAGTAAAAACTGAAAGCGTTACCTTCCTGTGTCATGTACTTTGTCAGCTCCTCAGGTTCCAGGTATCCTTTCTTCTCTTTATCAAGAACCTGGAAAAACAGTATTTACTGCCTTCATGCGAAGCAAATATCAAATACTAATACTGTGATGTAAGTATTACTCTTTTGACAGTATGGTGTCCTCAGACAACCTCCTCCTTAAGTTAGCTGCACAGTCCTGCACAGTCTCTGATGCGATCAGGTATGAGGAAATAGCAACTGGTCTCACCTCAAAAGCTTGAAGCAAACGGTCTTTAGGGATCGGAGGAAGCCTACCACACACACATAAAATTAATTGTTATTTATGTCTGTAGTATAGGAGTTACACCCCTGATAGTATTACCTGATAGTAAACAATGTGATGCAAGTACAACTTGTTTTACAAACAATGATGGAATGAAAATCTCTTCTGTTGTACAAACTGAACTGTCTGAGGTGAACAAACCTGTATATTATATAGTTTACACTTAAAAGTTCATTTGGCTGCACCAAGCATAGCAGAGCATAAGTTTAAAGGAAAGTGGCATATATTATTTAAAAAAGTCTGACATTGGGTATTTTCTAGGTGCTGAAAAAAAACACATCACCTGAAAAATTAATGTTCAGTGTACAGTGGTGGCTTTTGCAGACCTTCACACATCTACACACCTACTCTGTGAAGTAAAGCAGTAGCTACCCTATTATATATAACAAATAAAACATTCAGATGTTTGAAATTTGTACAAGCAAAGTGTTCTTCACTGGCTCTCTCTCAAGCATATCTTTTAGAAACACCCCCAAAATTCAGGATTTTTAATACTCTATTACATATAAGAAACAACATGACTGTCCACTTACTTGTGCTCGAGAAGCACTTTAGTCATGGCTGGCAGGAACTTGTCCAAACGGATGTATTCTGCGTCGCCCTCTTCCACCTGGGTAAACAAGAGATGATGGTTTTCCATTCTTGAACAAGCTCTGATTCTTCTATTTAGCAAACCACAACTCACCACAACAAGAACAAAAGTCAAGGACACATTCTGTCTGCAAGTTACATTTTTCAGATGTACAGTTTTTCATTTGCACTACAGCAAATTAACAATAAACGCAATAATCAGGAAAATGAGAATGAATTTGAAATGACAGTGACATTAGATTACCAGGAAGATAGAGGTTTATGGAATGTGACATGTTAAAGTCATTTCAACTAATTGCACACAAGATGTTTAGTGGACCAGTTGCTTTATTTGTCTATATTAAAAATATTAAATAAAAAATATTAAAATATTAAAGCTAGTCTGACCATAGCTATGAAGTCATGTAGATCCGCCTGAGTGGGGAAGCAACCCAGGGAATAAATGATGGTGCCAATCTCCCTGGAAAACAAACATCATGTTGGACCACAACTTTTAACAACATGTAAAGTTTGTGTGTGGTGGTGCTGATATCACTGATGATTTAAAGTGTGTTCACGGGGAAGATACTGTATTATTTACACAATATATTTGGATTGACGGGATCTAAGGTGAACATGGAAGTTCATTCACATTTTAAAGAGATTTTAGATCAGAGCCTGTATACAGAGGTCTCGTTTTAAGATGTTTTGTTGAACAGGCTTATAGTATTGTTTGTGTTTGAAGCTATGCGTTGTGACCCAAAGGGGCTCATATGGGAATATGTTATTGTAAATTAGTTTTTTACATTACAGCTATCTGGTTTATGAACAATCTGACTCACCGGACATCCACCGTGTTGTTACATTCATAGTCAAACGCTTCAAAAGCTGCCTTGATCTTCTTGTGGACATCCGACACTACAACCTCTGACGGACAGGAGAGATGCGTTTACCAGCTGGTTACTGAAGCAGTACTAACAATAACTAGCAGAACCACAGTGTTAAAGGAAAAATGTTGCCTCGGTGCTTTGGATACACAGACTTTACACTTTAATACAGCCCGGACATGATAACTTGAACTGCTAAATACACGGTATAAACTAACTCGGACCAACCTGCGCTTGGTTTATCCGCCATGTTTGGTTGTTAGTCTCCCGTTGCCTAGCAACTGGCCACTTTTTTATCGGTTGAGTAACATACGGCCCGTTGGCCAGAGCCGGCCCACCAAAAGGTCCACTCGGTGACTTTGCAATGTGTGAAAATCGCCGGTTTAACAAGAAAACTGGAAAATAAGAAAACTGAACGAGGAGCGTTTGTGTTGCGTTCAGAGAACCCGTTAGCACTCAAAGAATGTTATCATAAAAAAAGAAAAAACTCTAGACTCTATCATGTCCAAGAAACATGTGACTTAATCCCTAGATACTAATCTGATATTGTAAAACGCTATATGTAATGACAGTAGACTGACTGGATGAGGAAACTCTGAAACATTTTGTTGAAACATATTTTAATTGTCTGCTCCTGAAGCCCATCACTCTGTTTATGTCTCTTATAATACAAGTTTGTATAAGTAAAATTGTTTGTATAACTTTTACAAAGGAAAAATATTTGCAGTAAACACCAAATTAATTCATGCCAACTATTAGTGCAGAGTATGTTTTTGTTCTTTTAGGGTTTCTGATTTACACTATTTGAGCCTTTTAAACTGGATGCTGACAAATCCAATAAATCTTAGACAGAAAGGACAGGAGACAAAAATTATTATTATTTTCTTCAGCTGTATAAGTGCATAAATGTTTAAAAAGGGCCAACAAAAGATACAACAAATACTGTAAACACATTTCAAGTTTGCGGACAGAGGCTGGGTTAAACATGGTGGTATGTAAATGTAACTCATGTCCCCAAGTCATTCCAGCACATTAAAATCCTCATTAAAAAGCTTACGGATTCATACCCAAGTGCAGCAAAGTAAAGTACACTTTGTCACAACTGTATAATAAGATGCTTTTTTTTTCTGAATAACATATTTATTAAATTGAGTTATTTATGGTGCAGGCAAGTCCTGGGAGTAGGGTGGGTTTAGACACAATTAGGCCAGTCACTGTGTGAATGAAACAACAGCCTCTATATAGAAAAATTCAAATACATTCAAGGTATGCTATTTGTAAGGTATGACAGAAAAGGACGATAAACACGCTTAAAAGTGCAATATGTAAGAGTTCTATGTTCCAGAGACATCTACTGAAGTTAGCATGCTAACCAGCTAGCCTCCTGTCTAGTCATACATTTGTGTGATGCAGGAGGCTATAGTGAGACACTGTGGCAACCAGTCTGTCCATAGTCCAACAACGGGTGCATTGTCATAGATGCCTGGAGGTGCATGACGGTGGATGCCTGACCTCTCTCTGCCTGCTCTTCCACTCAAGGCCTCTCCAGGTTCTGAATGGAGCTGCTGTAAATCACCTTGTTACTATGCCCTCTGTCAGGGCCATGTTCACTGGGAGGCTGCTGGGCCTGGTACTATCACCCTCATGCCCAGCTCAGCTACAGTTAGCAGCAGTTTGCTGTCACTTTCATAATATGCTGCCCCCTATTTGATTAGAGTATGAGTTCAACCAGTGGCCGATTCTTACATATTGCACCTTTAAAGCAAATCACATATTCCAAAGCAATAAACTCTATTAGTGATGGCTTCTGTTTTACTAATATGGATAATATTGCATTTTGAATTCATTGTACAGCTCTAGAAATCTTTAAATGTATAATTAAAACCAATAAATACTTGTAGAAAACATAACCCAATAAAATGACAGGAACACATTTAACAGATTCATTTTCAATTATCAAGCATTTGCAAGTTTAACAGTCAATTAAAACAAATGATAAAATCTCAGAATTCAAATGAATAGAGAAAACTTTTGTGGGGATGAAGAAGAGGAAGTCCCTTCCCTTGAGAGCAGCATGTTAACATCAGTCTTCTGCTGGTTTGGTTTGAGAGCACAGTATGGTATGTGGACAGAACCAGCGTGTGTGTGTGTGTGTGTGTGTGTGTGTGTGTGTGTGTGTGTGTGTGTATGTGCACTCATATCTCCGGTTGCCCCAGATGAACAGCAGCTTTTTGGTCCTGTTCTTGTTCTTCTTGTTCTTCAGGGATTTCTTTTTGCTGTCCATGCTGTTCATCCACATGCTTTATGAGTTCCTGTTCTTCAATGTTTACCTCTTGTTCTTCCTCAGCTTTTACTTCCTGTTGAGTTTGTTCTTCACCTTGAGGCTGCAACTCCTCATGAGCCTCCTCTCTCTGCTCTGCCTCTCCTGCCTTCCCCTCGTCAGTTCTGGGTTTTGCTACTTCCTGCTCCTGGTGAGGGGCTTCTGTGTTGCTGGAGTCCTGTGGTGCAAAAAGTAAAGTACTGCAGTCACTGCCAAGTGAAGCTGAGATTAAAACAAGGCTCAGCAAAGCAAAATGCTTTCAATTTATCAAGAAGAATTTAAAAATATTTTTTTAAACCTTTTATATCTCATCCCCACTACTCCTTACAAATCCATACTGTGCAGCTATTTAATAACATATTCCAAAAATAAAAAAAATCAGTTTATTTGTACTCTTATATCAAAATACTATCATTTTTTCTTCCTGTTAAACAAATTATAACGTGTGCTTATATCAGCATGAACCAAGCAATTTCAACTAATAATAACTGTCCAACTTTTAATGGTGAATCAAAGATTCATTTGTGGTAGCTGCTGATAGTTAGCAAACAAATGCCATTGAGGATAGGTGTATCTGCGACGAAACTAGTCTGATCAGTTTGTATCCTGTTACTGTATCCGCTGAACTGATTTTTGTTATTTTAATATAATTTTTATATGTATCCAATAACAGAAACAAAAACTGAATTTGACAAAATACTTGAAAAGTATGCTTGGTGGCTTAAAGGCAGCAAATACACTTCATAACAAAAAGCTGAGTGTGTAGATACTATCGTTACAGTGTATACAGTACCTGTGTGTGAGGTAATGGAGGAGACAGCAGCTCGGATGGGGCCAATAGGCCATCCTGGTTTAGATCCTGAGTCTGGAGTAAAAAATCTACCATAGACACCACCTGCCCACACACATACACACAGATACACAAAGACAGTCTGATAAACAGGTAAAGAAGTATGAAGGTGTTAGGTGATGTGCGCACACACACACACACACAGTTGATCCTCCTCACCAGCTCATTGGCCAGAGCTCCAGGTTTTTGATGAGAGTTATAGTCAGAGAGCAGCTTCATCATTTCCAGGCCATCCAGGAGCCCGCTGCGATCATAGTCATAAAGACGAAACAGGAAGAATACCTCTGACAAGAGCAGAAGAAGACCGACATATTTAAAAACAAACACGTGATATTTCGTTGTAGTACAACTACAGAGAGTGTGCAGTATTAACCTGTATACACACAAACTCAACTGCAGTAATGTAAACAGCCAGTGGTCTGGCAGACAGACTCTTCTGCCAGAATCACAAGCAAAAAACCTCTCTGTTCATTAAATGTAAATACTTTTGTCCACAGTTTAAAAAAATAAACAGCTGTTTGTATAATGACAGTCTTTGTACTTGTTAGTGATTATTAAAGGCAAAGCCCTGTCCTAAAACTGATATGCATGTTACAGCAGTAGGCGTCTACCTTGCTCCCAGGTGCTGATTTCTGGTCCTCCTTGGCCATCCTTCAGACTGGATTGAATGTAACTCTGCAGCAACCTGTGGTGCACACAGCGCAGAACACATCTCACTCCATCAGTAACACATTTACACATTAAGGGGTTAAAGTTGTTGCATATTTTATTCATTGCAAATTCAATTAGACGGGCTGAAACAACTCTAAGAATAAAATGATGATTGAAATACTGAAATTCTCCCATTGCTGTCTGTCTTTAACCTTGACTCTCAATGTAGGCTGACTTGTCTTGTGTGTGCAGTAATGCCTCTGTATGGTTTTCAGCCACAAGAGGGCAGAGGATCTTAAAATAAGTCCTAACACATGACTCAACATTCCATGATGTGGTGCCACCTCATCAAAAACTATTGTGTTCAAGTTAAAGTTATTTGTGTATTTACTGATTTCCATTTTCAATTGTTTTGGAGGACATTCATATATTTAAAAATTCAAAATTAAATCAAATCAAATCAAATTAAATCCGTCATCAAGTGCAAATTCATCAGCTGCTATTCTGCACATCTGACAAACATTTTTCTGGCCATACACCTAAGTAACCCCTATGACAGCATAGTGTACACATCCATTAATCTTATCAGCCAGTGTAAAGGAGTGGCAGCCACACTGTCACAATTTGCAATAGTCCATAAAGTATATATGTCTCATTTTCTGAACAAATTAAATTCATTGTGGGTCTTTTCATAATTCTGTGCAGTAAAAGAGATACAAACTGCGATACGATATATTGTCCCCATAAAACAGAATCTCAACATAAAGCAGTGTTATTGCTGTAATCTTATCAGTATGTGGTGCAGCTCACATCATTAGCACAACACAGCAGCCAAAGTCCACACAGTGACCAGACAGTAGCTGCTCAGTCCACTATAGCACATCACAGTCTGAAGAAATTTGTATGTGGTTTGCATGTCCTGCTTCTGGTTTTAGTATTACTTCAAGACAATGCATCACAGTAAATATTCTACGTAATATGCATTTTATCATCCTTTAAAAATAATATTAGAATTTTGAATGTAACATTGAGACATACTGAAGGGAAAAATATAGAATAGACTTCTTACTTTGGGACTGGGTCAATCTCTTTCTTTTCATGAAAATAATTCAGAGCAGCTCATTTTAAGCCTGTTAGTGGCTTAAAATTAAGCAGATTCATGCCTTCAAACAAGCTGGCTGTCAAAAATCTCTTTGTTCATGTGTAACTCACCTGCGGTCCTCTTCTCCAGAGCCAAAGGGATTGGCTAGTGCTAGCGAAGGTGGGTGGGCATCTACTGATTCCTCCCTGAGAGATAAAAAATAAAATAAAAGCATGGGAACTATGACAGAACTGTGTCTTCCTTACACTGTCGGTTCTGACAAAATACATCTTGCAGTACATTTACTTGAAGGACTAAAACTTTGTATGTCTCAGTATGTATAGAAAAAATGAAGAGAGTAAAACTTGGGAGCAGGGAGGTGGGGTTACCTTTCTGTCCCAGGTAAACCTGGTGCAGCCAGGCACATGTGTATGAGCATGAACAGGGACAGGACGCATGAAACCAACCTGCCCAGCTGAGACTCCATGAAAACACCTACAAACACAAAGTCATGTTATAACCTCACATCCCGTCTGAACATAGTTCAATCACATGCTTCTGAATTTATAATAAACCCACTAACATTATGTGGAACTGAATATAAATCAGAAACGTCACTGATTGGCCCTAGAACAAATCATGGCCTATTCAGAGGTAATGGTTTCATGATGCTGTAAAAAGTTTAATTTCCACATGGCAACTGCTTCAGAGTATACACCTAAATAAATCTACATCTGTAGCAGAATCTAAATGAACACCTCCTACCAACAAACAAAAAACAATCAATGTGTAAATATAGCAGGGCTGCAATCCTGCAGCCTTTAGGAGCTACACAGATGGTGGAGCTTATGGTCCATTACGGCAAAATCAATTAAAACCTCTACACGTATATTTAGTATCCATCCATAATGTCCAACGAGGTCAGCAAAGTGTGTCCATGTTGGTTACAGGTTCTGTGAATGCATTAAAAACGATGGATTGGGAAGTGTATAGCACGCTGCTCGATCTCCATTATATTGCAGAGAGTAATAAACTGGCTGTGTTACTGCAGCTTCCTCATGTGGAGCAGCAGCGATGCTAACAGCGACTCTCACATGACCCACAGTTGACAGCGACTCACTGCAGCACTATCACAGCCTGTATACTCTAATTATTCCTGATAAAGTCATTCGTATCCCTGCTTTAGCATAAAGACTTGATTTAAAGCAATATAAATGTAAGGTTGGCTGGTGGTGACACAATCGCCTCACTACGCATGTATAAAGATGTAACCTAAATTAGATATTTACGCTTTGTAGCGTGCACACTGAAAGCCCCATTACCGGATACACAAATACAAGCCGTGATACATCTCTACTCAGAGTAAAGGTGAGCCTACCTGTCTGCATAGTTGATGTTTGGCCAGTAAGGAGCTTTAATCCCAGCAGGTTTCGGTGTGCAGGTTCATATCTGGAGAACACCTCTACCTAGCCTCGTGCCTCCCGGTCTGCACTGCGCAACGGCAGAGGCACGCGCGCTCCCGACTGCCACGGATACCGGGAGTGTTTTGGTCAATGACAGGGTCCACGTGGAAGAGCGGAGCCGTCGTCACGTCAGTGAGTTTGCGCAGGCAGCGTTTCTTTGTGCTCCTCTCTCCGGGTTTTCCGCCACGCCACGTCCTCACTGACGGGCCGATTCTGGTATCACGGGACAACTGGGAGGTTTATAACCCATCTCAGCCTCAGTATGAGCCGTTTAAATAGGTTTTTGAACGGCGGATTTGCGATATTTTATCATTTTACAGGTCAGGACATAATTTCAAGAGAAACCTCATTGTCTGTTGTCGAGGACTATAACGCTCATAGCCTGATTTATAGGTCAAAGTAGGCCACCTAAGAATGATTTATTTTCCCTCAAATGTGATGTATTAACCCAAACACTACCCCCCCAAACCCTGAATTCTGTTTATGGAAGTTAAACATCATAACATAAACTATCATTTATATACAAATATCACACTGAGTGGACATTCAGATATACAAACGTAAAAGACATGAACACAATTTACAAATGTATCCATTTAAAATATAATTTGGGACAAACTATATCGTCAAATGATGAAAAAGTGAAAACCCAAGTTAGTCCTCTTTAAATAGTTCACGTGAAGTTTTGACAGTCTTTTAACTTTTCCTAATTTTTACATAGTTTTTCAAAGATCTTAAGTCTTTGTATTTAGATTCGAGGATACATAAATATCCCGTGAAGTTGGGGGTAACTGCTTTTATTTGGATGTAAGTGTGAAAATTTCCATACAGAATCAGCAGGTTCATAATGCAATGTTATATTTGCTACATACAAAGTCTATAATGACAATTTTACAGTCGGTTTTGATATTTACACAGTTAAATATCCTTCAGCAGAAATCTGATCTTACTTTTCTTCCCCCAGTCATTTCAGAGCGGAATATGTGGCCATTTGTGCTGTAATGCTGCCACCTAGTGGTCCCCTAGGTGACCAGACAGCATAATATGTCAAATATGTTTAGAATATCGTCATATTACTCATCTCTCAATCTATCATTCAATCAATCAGTCAGTCAATCAATCAATCAATTTATCTATCTATCTATCTATCTATCTATCTATCTATCTATCTGGAAACCTGAACTTGGCCACACAAAGCAAGTTTGCCTCCTGTTACTGACACTGACTGAAATTGAATACAATATCATAAGGACTAATGCATAATAATGAAAGTGTACTTTTGTTATAAAATGAAGCATATAAGGTTTTGTATGCACTCCTGATATTTGACCACAAGATGTCCCAAAAACTATTCCTCTAGATATAAAGTATTGTGTCTGCAGAGTATTGGGTTGGGCTGAAAATTAAATAACTGTTATTATATCTGAAAAAATGTCATATTATTGTAAGTGTTCAGGGATTATGAATCTGGCAATACCCAAATCTTAGTTTAAGAAGCTTTACTTCCATGTTTCCTCTTAGTGTCTAGCATGCAACGGTAGTGTGTCATTAACTTATTGTGTAATTTAAAGTAAAATCAACTTTAGATGATGAATAATTCATCATATAATCATGAATCACTCAGTATCAAAGCAGTCAATAGGGATGATTAATTTAATTTAATTTAAACAAAATCATTTATAATAACAATATATTTCATACTTACTTAATGTTGATATCTGTGGTTCCAATATCAGATTTATGAAGAGATGCAAATGTCATTGTAGTCAAGACTGATACAATCAGTGCTGGACAACACACACACACACACACACACACACACACACACACACACACATGCACACATGTAGGTCAAGGTAAGTTGCCCAATACTATAAGTATGCAGTATTCACTGGTCCCAGGAGGAGAGTTATTCTTGAATACACGCGCTTTATTATGACCAATATATATGACCTCTCGCCTGCCGAATAGCAGAAAATAAACTGAACTGCATCAAAAATACACAGATACAGATACATGATGGTATACCATCATGTGTAACAATAACAATAAAAATCCCAAACTTTGCTCTCTTTGTCTAAAAATCACAAACCAGAATCATTTTAAAGTTCAGTGTGTCATCTACAGTGCCCCTGAACAGCCACTAGGAGGCAAACAGACTGTCCACTAGTGAGTGACAGAGTTGTTGAGCTCAGCTGTCTTTATTCCTTATTCTTTCTTCCATCAACTCACTCTACTTTGCCTCTCCTTTACCCTTTTCCCATCTGCCTTTCCCCCTCATTTCAATGTCTTAATTCAATGTATTCCCTGACTTTCCACTAATATTACCAAAAATATAAAACCCCCATATAGATACTGCTGCATGTATGCAGACTGAAGTTTGTAGCCTCACAGCAGTTCTGTTGGATTAGTTTTTATGATTGAAAACTAGCCCACACACAATGTGTGTTTGTACTGTTGTTCTTGAATTGTAGTTTTACTCACCCGGATGATTGGACTATTACCCATGAAGTAGTTGCCTCCTGCCAACACACGCACACACACACCTTCCAATCTATATGATTTGAGCCTGACACAAGGTCAGTTCAAACAGTGCACCAGTGCCCCTGAGTTCTTTTTTCATTTTGAGACATTTGTTGATCCCAAAGGAGAAATGCATCTTTTTGGTCTGTGTGGCTGAAGGACATCTCTAATAGCTAACTTGTTGCCATGTCACCTCACACTGTTTTAAGTCCTAACTATAAATCCACACTGTGACGAAATTCAGTGTTTTGGATTACATTGGGGATGAATGTATGTGTATTCCCTTTAAAAGTTAATAATCTCAGGACTCATTTCACTCATTAACACATGCATAGAGATGAAACATCAGATGAATCTTTGCCTGCATTTTGAATCTATTAGAAATTCTTTAATTCACTCAAAAATCACTGAAACTGCAACTGCTGAAGATGGAGAGAAACACGCGTGTTTGTAAAGGTCAAGGAGGGAAGTCCATGGCTGCACTGGAAGCTCAATGACTGGGAAAGACCAGTCACACTTTTGCAACCACACGTGCACAAGTCACAGTCAAATGAGCACACACAGACACACGCACTCAAACAGCTCCATGCGTAACTCACTGAGTGGCTTAGCGCTGTAGTGGCTCATTATTTCACAGCTGGTTGGTACACAAACATCCTACTGACACTCATTTACAGGAAAGGAGATTACACTGTAATTGTTAACATGAGTTGCTCCCCACTCTCTCTCTCTCTCTGTATAAGTGTGTGCGCATGTGCATGTGTGTATATAATGCATTTCATTAAGGAAACACTTTTCATTCTCACGCACAGCAGGCAAACAGATAGAGAGATGGAGACATGATGCAGAAAATTGGGCCATCAGGCAGAGATGTTGTTCTTACAGATCACACCACACAGAATGTGCTGTTATTAACAAGAGACTCCTGCTGCTCTGTGTGTGCGTGTGCTTTAGCTAAACAGATCATAATTCGGCTTGGTGGCAAGGTGGGACGATGCGGCTTCCATTCACAGATGCTGGTTTGCCATTCAGTGCAATGAGTTCAATTTTACTTGGCCATGAAGGATTCAGCACTTATGATCCAAAAACAGCTAATTCACAAGATTTTTTTTAAGCAGATATCATCTTTCAGCAGTTTATGAAAGCAGGCAACACTTTGAAAATGAAATCCAGGGTCACTGCATTGCTGCAGAATGCTGACACAGATTTAAGTCCACTGAGATACTCCACAGTATAATTTAGCAGGATGACATCTAACAGAGACATCAGTTCAGAGCCCAGTGCTACTGAGTTAAACTAAACAAAGCTCTAGTATGTCCCTTCATGATGTGTTGTTGCATATTCAGTGACTGAAAATTAGTTTGTAATTGATTTGATTGTTTTATAAATTATGATTTTCCAGCATGCAGTTGGAGAGTTCCAGATTTACTTGGTTTCAGAGTCTATCTACATTATACAGTTTGTGCTAAAAAGCTAAACTGGATCAGCTGAATGTTTTTGTGCAGGTCACAGAGCATATTTCATGACTGTAATCTGCCCCCATAGTAAGTGCTCCTCCTAATGGACAGAGAAAACAGTGCAACGGGTTTCCATTATTGATGATTAGGGAAATTAGAAGTCATCAAAGCGGATCAAATCCCAGCTGAGGACCCAGCAGCTCAGGTGGCAATTTTAGACAGCTTGTCTGATGCATGAAATGCGCCTGTATGGAAGCATCTACTTTTATTTATGTTAGACCACTTATTTATTCGGGTTCTTCCTTTAAAGGCAGTGCACACCCACACAGGAATTTTCATGACTGACAGGGCTGCTGTTGTTTAGTGCTATACTGCTTCACTGTGACATGTCACAGCAGGAGAAGCACAGGTGTAAATAATCTAATAAGTGATGGACCAGAACAAGTGTTAATGTTATTAGTAAACCTGTGATTTTTGGTAATTCAGCAAAAAAGGCCTGACATAATCAATCTCTATTGTATGGAATAACATGAAAGATTAAAACTGATCTAACAGGTGAGGTACACCTGTGTGGGTGTACTAGACTGTATTCTGCACCACATATACAGTATATACAGGGTGCTCTTACCTCCTCCAAACAGATCAGTTGTTGTGTGCGACCTCCTCCGTTGCCAGATGAAGGTTAATACTGTGGCTTTTTTTAAGCATCTATTTTTAGTTTTTCTTTTCTCTTGTGGGGTCTACTTTGATCATCGTCCCTGTCAGTGCAGATGGCAACACTGCATTTTCTAACTCTCGTCTGTCCTTACATCCCCTCACTCTCCTCTCTTTCCTGCCCACATCTCCTCTTCCAGGACCCTCTCCTTCTTTACTAAAACACTTGTCTGTCCTCCTCTGCACTCACTTCTCTCAGCTCTTGCTTCAGTTTGATGTTTTTATCATGTTTCATTGTTCAGAAAACTACAAATTTGAATGAGGTAGAGTTGGCAGAGTGAAGGAAGGACATAGAGAGGAGAAGTGATAAAGGGAAGGAAAGAGAAATGAAAAAGGACTGAATATAAAAATAGCCCCCACCCTCCGAGATAAAAGAGAGATGGGGGTTAAAGTGAGAGTTGTGACCCATATTTGAGGTAAACAGAGTTGTAGTAGAGGAGGAGAGACAGAGACTTATTTCAGACAGAAATGTGTGTCAGGAGGTTTTTAGTGTTTTGATGAAAATGATTCTTTATGCAGTGGTCCTGGTGTCTTTGTGATTAATTTTATAAGTAGTCCACTTACCCACTTCTCAGAACATGAGTCCTTTCCGTGATCTCTTCTACAATGTCCAGTTATTGTCTCAGAGTAAAGGGCTCATCTTCACTCCATTTTCTCATGATTACCTTCTTAGTCGCCTCTAAAAGAACTCTAATGAGAAATCAGTCTCTATATATGTATATTTCCCTGAATCAGCTAAATATAGCACAGCACATGTCTTGGGTAGTTCAGTCCTTAATATCACTCTCAGCTCTACACATACATCATCCCAATACTTAGTCATTTTCAGACATTACCAGAGTGAATGAGTTTGATCCACATTTTCTTCTCCACACAGTCACCAGCAGGACTGTTGTGTATGTGAAAATCTGGTGCTGGT
Source organism: Datnioides undecimradiatus (assembly GCA_008933995.1). Lineage (NCBI taxonomy): Eukaryota > Metazoa > Chordata > Actinopteri > Lobotiformes > Datnioididae > Datnioides > Datnioides undecimradiatus. The sequence goes on from WARS01000037.1 coordinate 1,415,961, forward strand.
GGATGTTTTTTGTAAATTGTATACGCTCTTACAGATTTTCTTACACACCATCATTGGATATTTATATCTTGAGATCTGTTCTCTATTCATTAATACATTCTGCATTCACCGCACATATTGCAAATTGTCAAGTCCCTCTATTTAGTTCTCAAATTAGATCTGATTTAATTTCAAAATAGTCTCTGCTAGTTTCTTATGGCTGCAAGTTTCTTATCACTTAAGAGTTTAAAGAAAAGGATGTCCGTTCATTTCCTGCAGACATATTCTCCAGCATGGTGGACAATCATAGTTCACGTTATACATATTTTATTTGCCCACATATTGCACACAGATGAGGCAACAGCATCACTAAATGCAGCAGTAGTGTGTAAAATAGTTTATGGCAGACATTTCTCTCCAAACTTTGACAAAATCACTCGCTGTTTACTACAGATTGCATTTTCCGACGGCTGTTCCCACTTCCCAGCACCATGTCACGCAACTGCATGGTTCTGTTTGTCTTTAGCATAGCCCAAGTTCATTCACATGCATACTCACACAAGCACGTACACTGGTGGACACGTAACCCCCCGCCCCAAACACACACACGTCCATCCAGAAGCCATTCCTCCATTCAGTTATGTAACAAGGATTAAGTACCACTATTTCATGGCCCCAACAGTCAAAACTACGTGAGCTATTTTTAAACCTGGACCCCAATATAATATCAACAGACACTCACCATAATAATGGCAACATTTACGGTCATTGCTGCTCATATGGACATGTCCTCCGAACATTGATATACACTACAAGGGCCTCCCATTACACCAACAGCCAAAGAGACTCAAAGCTTTGCTACTGCTGCACAATCTGGTACTATTTTGAGCCCATCAGTGAGTCTGCTTTTATTTTTTGAGGTGAAGCTCATCACTAAGCCATGGTAATCAATCAATACAGGCCTACTGGAAAGTGTTGATAAGTAGAGCACTGATAACCTAAGTGTAGGTCAGGAACATGTAGGTCAGGAAACATGTTGAATACTGCGTACTCAGATTGTGTATTGTTCCTATGAGTTCTATGGTTTGTTTGATCTGCAATCCATACATGCACACTGTCATGTTTTGTCTCTACTTCAGAGGCCAGTACAGTTACATTTCCTGCAGACTTTCTGTAGCCGTCACTATGACTACCACTTGCCTCATGCTTACCATAATCTTCACCTAAAGCTTTAAACTAAGCTTAAATTTAATGTTTTGCATAACAGGGACTTTGGGGGCATTTTGTCCAGAAAGAGAAAGAAGAGTCCCAACAATGTGTAAACAGATTTTTGTCCCCACAACATCACACACACACTTTGTTTGAAATAGTTGCTGTCACATTCCACAAGCTAATTCCTCGGGGGTTCAGGTCATTACAACTGGAAAACTAGAGGAAGCACTAATTCTGGTACAGTGGCTTCATGCTAACACACATACACACACACACACACACAGCAGGATCTTTGTCTTGCACACTTGCAACACATACTGTACTTGGGCACAACTCTCTCTCTCTCACACACACACACACACACACACACACACACACACACACACTGTTCATACACACACACACACACACACAGAGGGCTCTTCCGCTTCAGGGGCGTCTAATTCCAGGTTTGTGTCTCACCAGAGACCGGCCTTGGGTCATTTCTCCACAGGCATTTGAGGGGGCACCACATTGTCAGGACCAATCACCTGTAAGAGCAACTCTGCTGCTAAAATGCACTTAAATACACATGTACTATAGTGTACACATGTGCTGTGCAGCAAAGTGCTTGCACACACAGACACAGACAGACACACACACACACAAACAGACACATGCACACACACACACACACACACACACACAATTCTAATCTCCCACACATAAAAACACACGTACATACAAAGTCACGTACAGATGCACTAACAAGGGATTTAGTAATGGTGGAAAAATCTACAGAACCTAGTGTGGTAATGAAAATGGTCATGTTGTCATGGTAATGTCAGAAAAGGTCAAGAGGGATCACACTTGTTTTCCAAATAAGACTGAAGTTTGGCTTTTCCTCTGTGTCCCGTATTCAGGTGTCTGTAGAGCCTTTTGTATGTTTGTATGTTTTACTTTTTTTAATTTCAGTGTCCCTCTGCCTTCTGCTACTATAATGCAGTAAAACATCTGAAAAACAACAAAAATTGCATAAAAAGGTTCTCAGTCTATGGAAATATTTTGAACTACAAATCAGACTCCATGTAATGACTGGAAGGTATAAGTCAACTTTTCCAACTGAGCACGTTTTATTTTAGACTGGGTAACAATAGATACTGTGTGTTTATGAGCAAATGACTGTAAATACAGCTGCTCACAATTAAAAAACCGTTGAAGACACAAAATAGCTTTTTTTTTCATAATTAAAGGTCTACACGATACTTCAGGTTTCATGATCCCCAAAATTGTAAAACTAACATTTTGTAAAAATATACTGTTTCAACGCCATCTTGTTTTCAAATCAGCAGAGTATTCATTGTCAAATTAGTTTTTTTTGGTTTCATGCCATAGCGGGAGAATATTTGCATTTGTATTGTTTTTAGCCCTCAGTCAGATTGCATAACACTAATAACAAATGATGGGAAAATAAGCTGAAATGAGCGTTCTATATTTGGTCACTGCTGGGTAAATTGACTGTGACTAAGTATCAGCATCATTGATTATCATACACCAGACCGACTGCTATCATTTAGCAATCAATTTCAAAATTAGCTCCTGCGGCACCAGACATAACTCACAGATGTACACGCAGGCACGTATAACACAACTGAAACAATATTTCTTTCAAGTGTTCGTCATCAGTTTTACTCAGCTTCACACAGGACCACCCTGCCTGGAGTAGACTTTTTCATTCTGAATAAGATTAAACTGTCAAGCAGCTATTAATGCATTTTCTCCTGCTCTGTTGTCTCAAATAGTGATGTCCGCTTTATCGCTGTTCATCATGCTCATCATGCAACACAAAGTTCATGCAAAGTTTTTTAAAACACACATTCACAATGGTCAGCAAAAATGTGAAGGAGAATTTTTTTTATGTAAGGAGCTAAAAGTTGCAAACACACAGATATGTTTTCAGATTAAGGGAATGACATTTAGGATGGTTTAGGTTCAAGGTTCAACGTACTTCATTGTCATTTCATCATCAAGTGTGAAACGAAATACGTACTCAGGGCCAGCAGCATACAAAGAAAATAAAGTGCATATACCCTTCCCCCAGTAATAAATAAATATGATGATATCCCTGACAGGCCCTCAGTGCTACAGTGAAGAAATACTCTCATACAGTAAAAGTCCTGCATATAAAGTCTTGCTTAAGTAAACAAAAAGAAGTACTTACTTAAAGTACCAAATATGCAAGTACTCATGATGCAGAATGCCCCATTTCAGGAAAAACATATAACAAATCATAGGGTAATAATTACTGATATATTAATGTGTATGCATTAATAATAATGTTGCAGCTGGTAATTGTAGTTGCTTTTTAACTATTAAACATACGGCTGAGTGGCTTATTTTGTGATTAGACTCAGTTTACACAATCACAGTTCATTATCTTATTTATATTTTGTGTCAATAATGCGAACCTGTAACCACTAACTAATGTTGTCTATATGTAGAATTAGAAAGTAGCATAATATGGAAATACATAGGCAATGTAAAAGTGAAGTACTTGAGAAAATGTACTTAGTTACATTCCACCACTGTGAAAGGGTAATATACTCTGCGTCACAGGAGGCACTGCACGGCTAAACTCTGCTGATTGATAGTTTGTGTCTGTAGTGACAATATCTACAGTGATGCTGCCAGTCATGATCTTGCAGTACTGAGACTGGCAGATGCTAATCAGTATAAGTGCAGTGAAACAGCTTCTCAGTCAGCAGATACAGGCTGTCAGATATTTTTACAAATGGAAATCCTACTTTTATGAGACCTATCGCATTATTTGTAAGAGTTGCACTGATTAGCAGGTAATGCACAGTCTGAGAGAACAGGGACAAACTCATTTAGTCGTCTGGTCTGCAAGACTGCCTACACAAAGCAGCAGGTGTGTGACAAATTTAGACAGGTGAGGTGAGACCGCGATGCTCGTTACGCTCTCTCTCTCCCACACACACATATATACAGGGAAACAGAAAGGAAGTGTAAATATAAAATCAAGCAAGTCAAAGCACACTGGAGTGTGCACAACGAAAGGGGGGCTCCCGATCAACACACATCACACCTGCCCACAAACAAACACACACTCATCCAAACACTTATATACACACAAAAACTCCATGTGCATGTTGGTAAGCATGCAACTTATAATGACACATCAGCCAACCCCCCCCACACACACACACAGCATCTATCTTTAGCTGTATAAATAGGCGTGAAATTAATGTTTAGATGTTGGAGTCATGAGGTGGAAACACGAACATTTAAACTGCTATTAAGTTCTCATCAGGGGCCGAGAGACAGGGAGAAAGGAAAGGGAGACAAATGGGAAGAGTGGGAGAGATGGAAAGAAAAAGAAAGAGAGAGGCCAGTGGAGCATGAGAGATTGATGATACCAAATTGTGTCCAGTGTTGAAAGTCAAATCATAAAAAGCATGATATTTTTTCAGGAGGTATGGAAATTTGAGAGCTGAAAATACTATACCTTAAAAAGCAAGTTAGAACTGAGTACAGAATAAAGTGTAACTTTTAATTTAATGTTAAGTGTGGTGTAAATGGGGCCAAAATACAAAAACTGAAGTACATGCTGTGGCATCCTCTTCCTTCTGCTATTGAACACCGTGTACACTCCCCTGTCAGTTCTGCACCCACAACTCCAGGGCCTTATTTAGTCTGTGAACAGCAGACTGTGATTCATCCGATTGTTTCAGTCAACAACACATACACACACACACACACACAGGTTTCTATCAGAGGTCCAAACTGGCAACTAATGATGGACTTTGTGGAGTCTCCAAGAGCCACTTCAACTTACTTTGAAATAATTAGATTTAATTTAAAGTCTCCATTTAAATTTACATAACATGACATCTGGATTTCTGCACATTTCTGCTCAGTGGATTAACACATCTGCCATTTAACCTGATTTAATATCCCCTCCCCTTCCTCCCCTGTTTCCTCAGTTGAAATTGTTCAACAACACAAAGCAGAATGTGTGAGACCAATTAATGTCTGAACCGAACAACAGCTGAGTGGTTGACTGATTAAATAATTGGCTGTTGTTCTCTCAATCATGTTCGTGCCTCTTTCAACCACCCAAACACACCCACGCATTCATGAAAGTAATTCCCCTCTTTTTTCTCCTCTGCCTGGAAGTGATTTTGATTTTGTCCCAGCAAAAAACACATAAGACAAGAAGACTGATTTGAAATTGTGTCCACGGCAATATAGGTCAATATTCTTGTGCAAATAAGAAGTGTCTGATTGCAGAGCGGGACTGTGATAATAAAGCAGCCCTGTGTTAACTCAGTAAGTTTACAATACCTATATTGGTTAAACATTAAGAGAACATTTCCATTGCATAAGTCCCATGTTATAGTATTAATACACTGGACTGAGCGGGGGTTGCTTTGTTTGCCAGTGGAAAGCACAACTGAACAACATTCCTATCAAATGCTGCATATCTGAGGTCCTTACTAGCATGGTAGTGAAGCTAATATGGATCTGAAGTCCTTAAAAATGCAGGGAAGGAAATCTAATTGGTGCTGTTTAGATAATGATGCCGGATGACTTAAATCATCATACAGAGGAAGATTTCAGTCTGGATTCATTCATCCATAACAGACATATTTAGGACCCTACAAAACAATATGAATATATAGAGTTGTGACACAATTAATAGCTTGAAACTCTATAAAATGCCTCCTTTGGCACTGCGGACCCCGGTTTGGGAACCACCTCTCTGTGTCTTGCACCTCCACCCACTCACCCCTCCTTTCTCCACCCATCTCCTCCTCCTTCCTCTCTGTTATCCCACCGCTCCACCGGTGCGCTCAAAAGCGGAGAGGCAGACGGAGCGGAGTGGATGCTACAGTGAGCTGAAAGAGGAGGGGGCGAACGAGAGAAAGACCAGAGTAAGCTCTGTGCAGTGACATGCTGAGGCAGTAAAACGACCAAGTGAAGCGCAGCATCAGTGTCCCATCAGTAAAGTAGCGGAGAGGAGCAGAAACAACACGGAGCGCTTGTTCGTCCCCCCGTTTCAGCACCGCAGGAAGGAGACACGCAGAGGAGGAAAGATTCCCCGAAACGCAGTGAGAGCGTCGGATGAGGAGAAGAGGAGAGCGGAGGGCATCGGATAGGTAACAACAAGGAGTAAGTACACGGAGATACAGGTGAAACTAACTCATCATCTGATGCAGGATGTTTCAGAAAACCACAGCTCACAATCAAAACTGTGTGCTCTCTTTAGAAAAACTAATTTTACATGTTATCTAAGCATTTTAATGATAATGCAATATTTAAATAAAAAATTACATGAAGTTCTGAAGCGTATGAAAGTGCTTCCATAAGTTTTACGTCTCCACTTTGAAGTGTTTGTGCTTCTGTGTGTCTGACAGAGAGAGAGAGAGATTATCTCTGACTCCAGCAGCTCTGTTTCCTGCACAGCCGAACTCACTGCATGCTTGTTTTGAGGCATTAAATATGTATTAAGCTAAAATAGTTCAACTTGTCAGACAACCAACAATGGAATGCTTCACAGAAGCAACCAAACATCTCCACTGTCATTTGATATTTTGATATGTGTAATCATATCCAACTAATGAACAAACTCAGTTGCCATCATTTCTTTATTTATAACGTAAAAATTGTTGACATACTCCAGGATTTGAGAGGCTGAATAGTTAAGGGGGATGTTTAAGATTTTAGACCACTGGGATGTTTGATGTGCAGAGAAGAGTATTTCTAAAGTGACCCTGTTGAAATATTATTAACCAGCATGCACCCTGTAGGATTTGGTCAAACCTTTATGTGCGAGGTAATTACTGTCACTGCTTTTGACCTTTTTATATTCTCATCCTAATAAATGTTTGCATGTATAAAGACTAAATCTTTTAAAGAAAAAGGCATCAATCAATGTTCTTAACTCAACTGGTAGAACACACATTGTGTCACCTGCCATAGCTGTTGTACAGCTATGGCACTATGATACAGATGTTCATTTGCAGGGCAAATGATGTAGTTCATATGTGGGTACTCCTCTCTGAGTGATCCTGTAGTGACTCCACCTCCTGACCCTCCCATATCCTCCCCTCCTCTCTGCTGCTGCTCTTCTCTCTCTCCTCCTCCATTCATCCCCCGCTCCATATATCATGCACACGTTCATGCACTCACTCACACACAGACACACACATTCGTACTCAGGCTGTGAGCAGGGGCGGAGATACAGGTCCCTCCTAGAATCTGACTGGAACCAGTTCATTCACAAACTACAAAGACTGCATCTCACAGTAATGCCCCCCCATACATTAAACATGCACATGACTCTCATGCCCTTCTTTGCCTTCACTCATGCTTTAGGCGAACCTTTTATTCTCAGCTATTTGCTGTATCTAATAAAAGCACACTAACACACACACACAAGTTTTGCAGCATGAATGGCAGAAAATGCCCAAGGACTAAACGCTAGTGCTGGATTCATGCTTTCACCGGCATTTGTGGATTTAAAGGCCATTTAAAGGCCTCCTTGGTGATTTATTTATAAGGACTTCTAAAATTAACAGCTAAATGTGTTTGAGTAAGAGAGCAGAGTCATGGAGGAGGGGGGGAAAGTGTGGGAAAAAAATCTCAATGCCATTCCTCCATTTCTCTCCTGGCAGTGGCAGCTCCAGACTTATTGGACCCTAAATCTGCCACTCACAACACCAAGCCCCGCCTCTCCTTCTCCACAAAGCCAATCACACTGACTCCCCGGGAGGAGAGTGAGGTGAGTGAAAATGAGACTGATGTGCAGATTTTGAATTGGACTTTTTTATTGGATAGAGATGGTGCGGTTTAACATATTTCCAGTACAGAGCATGAAGCTGATGTGCTGAAGCTGTCTCTAAAATAAATAAACCTCACTATCCCCATTTTCTAATTCACCTTTGTTTCTTAGGTTGGAAACAAATGTTATTTTTGCCTTTACTGTAGCTTATTTCAGGAGAATAACCTGTGTGTATATGGGGTGATTGATCAGTTGAAGTGTTGCAGGTGGTTGCCACAGTGATGAAATGGAAGACAGTGACAGCCATCTTTCTTTTGGTGGTTCTGTACCTGGTGATGGGAGCTGCAGTCTTCAGATCCCTGGAGCAGCCTCATGAGAGGTAGGCAAGTTATTTATATACATATATGTGTACCTGTCTGTCTGCTTCACTGCCAGAAAAGCCATCCAGCCACCCTCTATTCATCTGTTCATCCTTTCATCCATCACACCCCTTTTAATTTATATTCAGTCTAGTAGCTGTAAAAGCCTTTCAGTCATTTCATCTTTCACTGAAAACTGCAGCTATCAAACTCCTTCTGAAAAGTGCAAAGTGGATGCACTGACTCTAAATCATTATTGACTATTTTAAATATTAATTTTATTGTGATAATATTAACAAATTCATTTACATTACAAACTTTTTAAGTGTACACTCAATTTTAATCAATTAATTCAAAAAACAGCTGCAGTGTCACAAGCTTAAGAGTTTTAGCAAAGTTTAAATGAAATCAGCACTTCTTCATTAAGGAGACTGTACAGCCATCAGTGATGACACTGTTATCTCTCTGTCAACACTGATTAAAAGATTTGAGAAGTTTGTAGAAAATGAAGATGATAACAAATCTTTCTAAACTCTCTCTCTCTCTCTCTCTCTCTCTCTCTCTCTCTCTCTCTGTCTTTCTCTCTCGCAGTGCCCAGCGTTTGGCCATCCTGTCCCAGAAGCTGGAGTTCCTGTCCAGACACTCCTGTGTAAACCAGAGCCAGCTGGAGGAGCTGGTTAAGGTGAGAGTTTCCTCACATGAAAAGCAATTTAACACATTGTGCACAGTTGTAATCCAGCACAGCTGCAGTGGTTTCAGCACCGTGGACAGCTCCTACTGCTTCACAGGCAGAAACGTTGAAGCACAGAGAGTTTGTTCCTGTTTTTGTCAGTCGAGCCCTGTTCCCAATACCGAACTATTACACCCCTCTGGACCTCTTATATTCACCGTAATGTTTTCTCTTTAGCTCTAGATTTTTACCTGTTTCCATTTTTAATTCATTAGACAAGCAACGACACAAACACATTCTTGTCTGCACTGCTGCAAGAACCACATGGTTTAAAATCACTTCATAATATCACAATATGTGTTTTTACAGAATTTTAGTAATTATTTGACAACTTTTGACTTTGTGCTTTCACAAATTTGAACACAAATCTCTCTCTCTTTCTGACTTTGCCTCTGTCTGTCTGTCTCTTCTTCCTCCAGCAAGTTGTGTCTGCAATCCGTTCAGGAGTAAACCCTGCAGGGACACTGACCAATCACAGCAGCCTGTGGGACCTGAGCTCTGCCTTCTTCTTTGCTGGGACTGTCATCACCACCATAGGTAGAACACACACACATACAAACAGCACCTCTGTATATTCAATACATCTGTGGTTTGATGTTCGTCACCCAACAGGCTGCTTTGGTCAGTTATGTAATGTGACTTCCTACTGTGAGACGTGGAGGCTTCATTGTTTCTATATCTGCTTCCTGGATATATCAGTGCTGACTTCATGACCACAAATCTACTGTGTGTGTGTGTGTGTGTGTGTGTGTGTGTGTGTGTGTGTGTGTGTGTGTGTATTCATCACACTCCTCATGGCAGATGGTTTTGTCTTCCTGCACTACGTTCTTACACTCATGATCTCTCCCACACTCCTCCTATTGACACTCTTCATTCCTTTGGTTTATGTTTCTCATCCTCTTTTTCTTTCTGTCACCTGTGCAGGTTTTGGAAACACCTCTCCCCACACAGAAGGTGGAAGGATCTTCTGCATTGTCTATGCGTTGCTCGGGATACCTCTGTTCGGCTTTCTCTTGGCTGGTGTTGGAGACCAGCTCGGCACCATATTCGGCAAGGGCATTGCCAGAGTGGAGAAAATGTTTGTTGTGAGTCTTGAGTAACATTCAAAAAACACGCTGGGTGCTTTAAAGGTTCTGTATTTCGCAGGAGAGTTCGTACAAATTTATTGTCCGCAGGCTGCATACTGAATAATTTACATCCAAGCACTCTTGTTTCCTTGCAAACAGCAGCAGTTTTAGATTAGACTTACAAGGGCCGGCATCTGAGTCAGCTATCAGGCTGATTTAACCAAAACATGTTGGTGAGATGGTTTAAATTCTATATCGTGGAAAATGTAATCATTTGATTTTTCATGTTGGTGCATTACTATAAAGATTTAGATAGACTTTGCAGACTTTGCACCTCAGAGATGTTTCCTTCTGATTGTTTGAAGCTTTTATTACAGGGGAACTTTACAGTGCTGTGGTTTCATACATTTACTGTTTTTGTAGCACGAGTTACACCAGCGGGAATTAAACCCAGATGATAGCATTTTCAGGAACAAAGTCAGCTTGGTATTTAACCCCACTGTGTCATTGATTGTTTTGGATTCATGGCCTTTTAAAAGGATCTGATTCCCTGCAGGGGGAGCTGAAAACCATGACAAAAACCATTGGCCATAAAAAAAATTTACATTGTAAATGCATCTTCGATCTTACAGTGTGTGTGTGTATGTGTGTGAGTGTATGTGTGTAAATGAAAGATGTGCTGGCACACTTTAGTTAAACCTCTGACCTGAATTTACATTTGGATGACTAATTCTCCAGCTGAGATGATGTCTGTGCATAAGGGCCTGATTTAAGCCTTAAACTGTGAATGACTGCTGGTTTTGATTAAAAGCTAAATTTAGGTGTGAAGCTACGCCGCAGGTCGCTTTTCAAGCAGCTGATGTCTCTCTTTCTGGGACTAAAACTAATTAAGATGTTCAAACTATCTGATTGAAGAGCAGGTCTTCTCGTATTTGCTGCTGGTGAATGGTGGATTTTTAGACTGATTTATTTATTTGTTTAAATTTTTCGTTTTTGTAAAATTAGTTGGGTTGAAAATGATACAGCCCAGTTGACTCTAACATTCTGTAACATCCCTGCAGGTCACAATGAGAGAAACAAAATTCACATTGTGTTAGATTTTAAAGTTAAAGTTGTGAATCGTTGTTTTTCCAGGCTTGAATGAAATGAGCAGAAATCTGAATGTGTAACTTGAAATGATTTGCTCTTTCTGCTGCTCTCAGGGCACCCAAGGGACTGAGTAATGAATATTATGATTAGGGCTGAGGACAGAGGACAAAAGTTCATTGTGCGAGCGTGTTTGTCAAAGGCTTATTGCTCTGTGCCCAGATTGCGCGAGACTGCAGCATTATCCTCAGTGAATACGGTGAATGTCTTTTCTTTTCCACTGTACCCAAGGGACCAATTTAGAGGAATGCTATTACTGCTCACAGCGTCTGGCTGCTGCACTATTTCACTTTAAAAGCAGTGTGCTGTATCTGAGGATGTGTCCAACTGTAATTGTAGGATTTCTGGCTGAACTCAATGCTCAATGATTGGATGGATTGGATTGGAAGTATTTTACAAACCATAATGTTCAACAAAGTGTACACTCATCAAGTCCCATCATCAGGTTAAATTTTTGTTTTGTCCAATACTTTCTAGATTTCCAAATTTATGTCTGCAAGCCTCACTCCCAACTTTACTTTGTTTTCAGTGCTTATTGTTGAGAGCCCCTGAGGTCACGTGTGTGTGTGTGTGTGTACGTGTGTGTGTGTGTGTGTGTGTGTGTGTCTTTTGCACATTGATAGCATTGTGCATGGCAGCAGTCTGACATTAACATTTAGTGCAGCTCACTGCTATCCTGATTATCGAGTCTTAGTCTTTTTAAGCATCAAAATCAGCAAAGATCATCAGTTTTTTTCTCACGTAACTAGACTGTCTCTTCTTTCGTGTTGGCTTACTTATACATTTACATATTTTACCATAAAAATATTTACATTTAATATGCATTCTCTCTCTCTAAGCCTGCTTGCCGCCATGCAGATGATTCCAGTGAGGAGGCAATTGAGTTGGGCTTCTGTGACGTAGTTTTCCTTAGCTTCTGTTCTTCACTAAACCATGATTACTGAGCATGTTTGCAGTGACCATAAACAAACAAAGAAACCATTAGCTCTGTAGAAGTTGTAAAATTACCTGTCATCTAATTGCTCATTTTGTCTCTGTGTGTCTGCTGCAGCACTGGGACATCAGTCAGACAAAGATCCGCGTCATCTCCACCCTGCTGTTTGTGTTGTTTGGCTGCCTGCTGTTCGTGGCGCTCCCAGCAGCCATCTTTAAACACATTGAGGGTTGGTCCGCACTGGAATCCATTTACTTTGTGGTCATCACCCTGACCACCATCGGATTTGGAGACTTTGTGGCAGGTAAGAACACAAAACCAGCGACAGACACCGACACAGAGAGACAGACACTTTTGAAACATTCTGTCTCTGTGTGCCACACTTGTCTATCTCACGGGTTTGTCCTGCTGGATATATCACAGCACTTGTCTCTGTCTGCCTCTGTCTCTGTGTCTAGGTGGCTCAGAAATAGAATACTTAGATTACTATAAACCAGTTGTATGGTTCTGGATTCTGGTGGGGCTAGCCTACTTTGCTGCCATCCTCAGCATGATAGGAGACTGGCTCAGAGTCATCTCCAAGAGGACGAAAGAAGAGGTATGAGACTTTTGGTTTCATTTACTCCTTCGTGCATTCCTTTTTAAACATCTTCTCTACCTCTCTACACTCCTCTTTATCTGATGATGTATACGTTTCCACCTTCTACATCTCTTCATCTCCTTCCTTCAGCACAGTGACATGCAGGTTATTAGAGCCACTCGGTTACAGTGTCACGATCCCGCCTCAACTTTTGCCCCCTGCGTAACTTCATTGTGATGATAAGACTGTTTTCTAATCCAATCAACCATTTTCCATTCAAACACATAAACACAGTCGTAGACCATTATTGTGAGCATCTCCAGACAGAGAGAGAGAGAGAGAGAGAGAGAGAGAAAGGTGATTTGCACGATGTGTGATGATGATGTCCTTATCAGAAAATGTCTGCGCTCTAAATATAACACAGGTTATGCAAATAATAAAAAAAGAACACCTGGGAGTTTTCACAGGGAGCCTTAATTGAAAAGCCTGGAGGTTCCCATCCAGAGTGATAATTACTAATTACAGTCAGTGTAATTAGATTTCACTCAGTTTTTGGTGATAGGTGAATGTGAATAAAGATTTGATCGTACTTTTCAGCCAGTTCTGGACTAACAAACACATTCTCATATCTGAGATTTGTATGTTTGACAAGAACACAATGACATGATGATGTGACATGATGTTCCTACTAGTTAAACATGATTAACTGAGTAATAATGGTTTGCAACTGCAGGTTTTAATTGATGTGTGTTTGTGTGTGTATGTGCGCGTGTGCGTGTGTGCACTAATGGATCCCATGGAATCTCATGCTGAAGTCCTGCTGTGATCTGCTATAATCTTACTGGCCTTTAAATGTTTTTGTTATCACTATCAGGAACTGTAATATAGTTGGAACTAGAGGCTGAATTTGAGCATTTTGTGATTGATACAAGACTCTGAGATTTCTCCTGTGCCCATTTGATGAGATATTGGGATAAAATGCGTGTTAGTGTCCCATTAAGTTCCATAAATGTCCCGATAAAGCAAAGATTTTGATGCTGAGCTTCACACGCTTCTGTTGTTGATGTGTGAGTCTGGCTTTTCTTGTCTTTGTCCATGCTCTGGATGAAAACAGAGGCAACACAGGAAGACTTGGCTGTGTTCATTAGTAGTAATTGGTCTGGCCTGCCATTAAGTGTCATAATGATGCACACAGTACAGAACATAAGGTTTGCTAGTTACACTTTACCTGGAAATGTTGTTCAGTGTCAAATGAGGCAAATGTGATGTTATGTAGGAGTTTTACTGTCTGATACACAGACAGGTCCCTACAGACAAAGTACTAAACAGTGTTTTAATACTTTTAAATAGTGTAATCCATAGCAGACAGTGAGTGACAGTGAGGTGCTGAATTAATTTAAATTCAGATACGCACACAGTAATTCAATGGCTGTTTGTCCCTCAGCTGGTTATCTTTATAAATCAATCTCAAGATTAGACTCAGTGTGGCAGCACAATCAGTTCTCAAAGAATATACAATCACAACTCAATTAACTTTAGTTCATTTTTATCATTGAATTATTTCACTTTGGAAATTATCATGAACAATAACATATCTGCTGTAACATCAAGCACTGATACACCAGAAATATACATGTTATTGCTGCCTTAGTATGAGAGTACTCACGTGTGTGTGTGTGTGTGTGTGTGTGTGTGTGTGTGTGTGTGTGTGTGCGCGTGTGTGTGAGAGACATTTTCCACAGCTGATTATTCTGACTCTGTGCAGTCCTGTAGTCCCAGATTGTTTTAATGTAATTGAGTTGACTTCCTGGTCAGTGACATTGATATCTCTGTTTCTCTCCCTTCTCTCTTTCTCTCACACAGTATTTGCTCTTTTTAATGGCTAAACACACAAGTCTGCTATAAATACTGACCATCTCTAAATGAAGGTCTCATGTCTCTCCGGACCATTAAAGGACCATTACATGGATTAACACATCATAGTCATTGCATCTAAAACATTAAACGTCTTAAGAGAGATAATCAACTGCGAACTCTGGCCATGAATGCACCAACAAGTTACATTTTAAGAGCAGTTTGACTGAGGTAATAAACAATAACTTTAACAAACAGAGTAATATTGATAGACTATTTACTAGAGAAGAAATTTCAGCAAAGTTTCAAGTCCTCTGCAAGTTTAGCTGCTGAAAAGCTGGCTAAAAAATAAAAAAACAGTGCTGTAAATAGCCGTCCTTAGTCAAAACCAACAAAAAGCCATCTTAGAGGTTGTTTTGAAATACTACTCCACATTTTCTATTCTCATGTTTTACATTTTATCCATGTGATCAAAACTGGAATTGTGCATAAATGCCATCTATGTGATTACCTCCATGATCTCTACTTACTTCACCCTGTCTCTTGTCCTGCAGGTAGGAGAGATCCGAGCTCATGCTGCAGAGTGGACAGCAAACGTCTCAGCAGAGTTCAAAGAAACTCGGAGACGTGTGAGTGTTGAGATCTACGATAAGTTCCAGCGTGCTGCCTCAATTAAACGTAAACTGTCCTCGGAGCTGGGATTCAGCCCTGCCCCGGAGCTGACTCTGCCCAAGAGGACAGTGTCAGTCAATTTCAACGATGAACGGGACAAGAATGAGAGGGAGACTGGGCTTCAGGGCCTGACTATGCCTCTGGCGAGAAATGGTGGTTTGTTTATGAACGGTTTGGACCCAGAGAGAGGAGATATTTCAGTCATCGAAAACCTAAAGTAGAACAAAGACACCCTTTCAGATGTTTTACAAATAAATCAGTTAATAACAAGAACATGACCCTGACTGTGAGCCCAGCAGGGACATCTTCACCCCTCCACAGAGATGTAGCATTAATCAAGAACAAGAACAAGAACAAGTCAGTGGATTTTTGACTGCGGGACACATTTGTCTCACTTCACCACCCTCATCCCGCCAGAGAAATAGGACCAAGAAGAACGTTCAGAACATGAGTTGACCTTAATGAAAACTGCATTTGCTGAGTTTCTGTCAACTAAACCTCACTCCATTCTTGGAAATAGAGCCAAGCTGTCCTTTCATGATGATCAACAAATGAACCCATGCTACGGGTTTAAACAAGTTTCCATAAAATGACAGTATTTACTGACCTAACAAAGAGAAGTCATAAGAACGCCCATGATACCTGCCTGTGTGTGCAGTTTGCCATTTACATTTCAACCATTTGGGATATGTTTTCAATAAGCAGCTTTTCAGCTTTATTGTGATTTTTGTCATTTTGTGCATTTTCTGTCTTTATTGGACAGTCGAGGAAGAGAGGAAACGTAAAAACAAAGAAGGGAATGAAATGCATCAAACATCCCTGGCAGGCATCAAACCATGGATGGTGCAGTTATACACAGCATAAGTGGCTTTATGACTTGGCCGTGTTTTTAAGAGGGATGTTTGACATGTGAATGCAGAACAACACTGACAATCACAGACAGCTGTTTACAATAAATGATAATGATACTTAGATGATGATGTTTGAACTACAGAAAGGCTAGACGCAGATCTTGTGCTAAATGACAGCAGAATGTAAAGATGTTTATGATGGTGGGATGTGATATCATTTGAACTACAGATGTGATGAAGTAGTGTGCTTTATGGAACTACAAAAATGGAGGACGAATGTCGCTCAAGCTACAAACTTTGAATACAGCTAATGTCTGAGTTCATATCTATCTATCATAGCTTTCTGCTGGTTTCGCTGGGCCCTTTGTCAGAGTAACTTAGTTAAATGAGGTCACTGAGTATGATGCAGAATTTTTTTTCTGTTGCATAGTACATTTTGTTTTCTAGAAACTCTTATTACCACCATAATCCACTGCAATACTGAAAAGCAGCACTCTTACACAGAGATTGCTTTCATTTACTTTTGGTATTAACTTAGTAGGACATGCACTGTATGTAAACATTCTAATTTACATGTTTAGTTTAAGTAGTTACTGACACTTTCTACTGTTAGGCTTTTATTATTTTGTTGTTATTATCAGTAATTTCAGGTGTAACTTCCTTCCCACCATTCAAACATGCTTTTAAGTAACTTAAGAGACTTAAGATTTGCCTTTTAACTGGGGGATGTACAGAGTCTGACCACTGTGGCTGCCATGTTTGTTCAACAATCTTTACTTTGGGACTCTCTATGATGTTGAAATCTCAATATTTTGCTTTTAGCAGATGGCATCATCATATTAGAGAGGAGGAAGAGGTTGGGTGCAGTTCAAAGTGGTCACAGTGTGTCTGGCTGCTGCTGTTGGATGTAGTTTTAAAGGACACAATGAGAAGATTTGTCAAACCATTGCTGTGCCTTATACACTTTATTTTGCAAAACCAAGGCCTAGCACAACACACTGTGAGGCGAACAACCAGTTATTCATAATTATTATTAACATTTTTTTATTCAACAAAGGTAAATTATGTATTTTATAAGCTCAGTGCTGGTGGTTTAATTTGTTGCTCATACTCACAGTGTTCTGCTGGCCTGGATCCACATGTTGCCACATTCATCCACTGTGTTTTCTATAATCATATAAATTATTATATGGCTCAGTGGATTCAATAAGAGAACTGTTGCAGGCTTGATTTTTTTATCTGTTTTAGTGGCTGGAAGCAGAAAATATTCACATATTCTGATGCAGTGCTCATTCTATGTGCACATTTAAATCATATATCTGTATCCTATTGCCCTCTCATTCATTTTGTTTCTGCTACTGTAGGACATGTTCACTGCTGCTTTAATTCCCAGTGAGCTGCAGTTCTGAGTGGTACTAGCAAGCATCTAAAAACGTTTGTTGCAATCAACAACCCTTAAATAATGAGGAAATGATCTGTCAGTGTCAGCGGTCATACATCTGGTGTCCTGGTGATCATTGTTGTGTCTCTGGTTTTAATCACTGTGAACATGTATGACCTGAGGGATACGAGTGATAGAAAACTTGTTTACATTGTTGAGACATTATGGTTCGATTAAAAGAGGATTCACCCACGTGGATTTGCACATCGACAAGTTTTGAAAGTTTATGTAATGGCCCCACAGACATACACAAATGCACAATGAGGGTTTTCTTCCACGTGTGTATGCGCACAAAATGCACTTTTGATTTGATAGCCTTTTAGCATGACAACATGCTTCAGCCTCAGCAGCTAACCAGTCCATCCAATCAAAAGGCTTTCATTTTATTGCCATGTGGCATTAATGATAACTGTGCGGTTTCAAACACACTAACTGTTCTCTTTCAACAATCTGAGCAAGAGAATTTAACTTTAGAGTGATACCCATATGCATGAAGAGTTTAATTGATATCAGACAGCTGGATAAGGTTGACAATGATCTGGTGAATGTTTTAACAACAAAAACTAGAAATGCAGTTTGTAGTTTTGTACCAATAATATTCTGAGACCAGCAGCTAAAAATCTTAATGAACTAGAAAATGTGTTATAAGTACAATTACAATTATTTGATGGTTTCCTTCAGTCTTAATGGACTTTGTCTGTAATAAATGATCCTTTTAATTCTCCTAGACCTCCTAAAGAGTCTTTTAGAATCACACGTGACATTTTAATTGAGTTAATGGATTTAGAGATGGGATAGAGATGACTTTTAGGATAGCAGTCTTTAAGGTTCAGTACTAACACTGAATGGAAACACTAGTTGCATTACTTTGTAGTGGCTAGTTGGTCCGTCTTTGCCTTCTCTCTTTACTGTTCAGTTCATTAGTAAACGGATGATGTTACACAGTCATCTTAATTAGCTGTGCTAAAATGAAACTAACTCTGAGACTTTTTTCATTTTCTGTTAATGTGCTCGGTATGTTAATGCTTTTTAACGACAATGATCATGAAGACTATTTTTCTAAGCTGTATGTTTGTACTTGTAGAGTGTTTCTACACTAATGTGAGTCTGGGAGGACACAGTGTAATAATGACTGCAGTGCTTATCTAGACACAATGTAACAGAGACTTTTGTACAATATATGACTTGAAAATATACCAGATTTCAAATATTTCTCTGTTTGCTGTGTTATTCAGTGTGCTCAAACTTTTGAGTTAGCTACATATAGACAGAAGACAAACCAAACAACAAACATATATAATTAGCTCCTCCATCACCATGTACGCCAGCAGCTTCCTATGCTACTCAAAAGCTGCAGCATGTACAATCAGATTGATAAGAGGAGTGTTCAGCTGGTGTGTGAAAGAGGTATTTTCTGATTTAGGTGAAATTGACAGGAGTATGCAAATGATGCTGAAAACAAGTGGAGGTTAGTGATTGGAGTCTGACTCCTGAATCAACACAGTCAACTGCTTGAGCTGCAGCACTGGCTGTGACACAAAGCTCACAGAGGCAGTTCAGATACCTTGTGTACCTTTGTGTCTTAAATCACACAAATCTGAACACACAGACATCACATATATATATTTTCAGACTCAGTGTGATTTGTCCTTATGGATGATGTCATTAACTATGATGTCCAGCACAAATTAAGGCCCATAAATTTGTTACCCATTATAACAGAACTTGTCTGAAAATCATTTACATTTTATTCCATATCAAAGTAATCCAGCAATAGTTATCTGTACATCCAGGTGTACACTGAAAATAGCACCTGCTAATAGCTAATTCCATATTAACTGTGCCAGTTTTCCAATATGCCCCAGCTTTAGGCTCGTTGTAATTGTATTTGACATCATGGCAAAAAAAACCCCAACAAAAAACATTTTGTCAGTCAGGTTCTAACTGTGAGTGATGATGTAATATCTTTGACATAAAAGCCTTTTTGACTAGTGTGAAGTTGGCGGGAATCAGTTGGAAAAAGGTGACAAACCAGGAAACAGAAAAATTTATTATGAACTTGAGACATTTTGGAGAGCTGTTTAGTGACTGTCAATCAAATCACAACTCAGACTTTTGTTGAAGCAGATGTGCTTTGTTTTTAGAGCATTTGCCAAATAATAACTCAAGATATTTTTCAAACATTCACATATTTGTGAATATGGCATTTAGAGAGAAATTTAGAATAGCATTTAATCAGGTTTTCAGGATCTTTCAACTTTCTCGCAGGTATGTAATGAGCCACTCATTCTCACCACCAGCAGACCTTACTTTGCTTTATTGAATATTTGGAAGCACATTAATCAGCATCTTCTTTCATACAGTTCACAGCCGCTGAACCACTGAGTAATTATTAGTGTTTAAACTTCCTGGATTTTAGAGTGGGCTGATGAGTGTGACTGGCCAGTGGCAGCAGGTCTTATGATGCGTGAGTTAAAGTTATCAAAACAGGAAGTACAGACCAGAATCAACAGTACACAGTCAGACAGATACAGGACACTGGTTCATTTCACCAGGACATTTTCTCCACAGCGAGAGGCCGTCTAACCAGCCAAGGGTCAATCTGAAGGCCAATATAACCATTTAAAGAACCCCATCCACTCAAAAATGTGTTGCTCCTATTGTTATTTCACTGATTTGAGCTTCAGTGAGCAGAATTACATCAGTGTGTTTGATAAAAAATAACACAAAATTATTTAAGTGATAGTCTCACATTTTGGGAAATCGCTGCAAGAACGCATTAAAAATTTTTTTTCCAAAAATGTCAAACTACGCCTTTAAAACATTTCTGGAGATAATTTTATTTGCAGACTTCTCACTTCATATCCATCAGTGAGGGTTGTATTTGGGTTTTGGGAGTAAAGAGCTGTAGCTTGGTGCAGTTGGACAAAAACAAGTCAAAATTCAAGACAAGTGCAGACCTCTACATTTTTATAGTCCAAAAAAGTTGTTGAAAACTTGGCATTTTCTACATTTATGTTGACATTTACACGATAAGCAGCTGAGCTGTTGAGTTTTCTGCCTGTTGTCTGATCTTTAATGTTGGCTTCTGGGAGGTTGCTCCACTGGGTCACATCATATACTCAGTATCCTACTCTAGGACAGGACACATTCAGAGGCCACTTTACCCATTTACTTAAAAAAAGAAAAACATGATCAGTTTTCAGTGTTTGCTACAGTATTTTCTCTCTTAAACTGGTAACAGTGAGGACAGTGGGTAACACACAGCGATGTGGACACTGTGCACCTGTGACACTGCAATTTAGACCTTAAAACCTCTGTAAATTAAAACCAATACTATTTAAATATCTCTCCATAACATGAAATTTAACAAAAAACCTCTGAAGCAGCTTCATGGAGCAGAGCTCTTGCATTGTATGTCAACCACTCTGTATCCTTGTTCAACGTTAGTCTTTGTGGGTAATTTCCCTGAGGGAAGTGAATGTTTCAAAACATTGTAACTACACAACTCAGATGAACTGAGGCATTCAGCGGCTTTCATGATGATTTCATTCTAATGGTTTCTATTTTTAGCTCTGTGCAAATGGAGGTAATACTTTGCTAGAAAGGTGCTGTGTTCCGGAAAAAAGCCTGGGGACACTGGTTATTAAGAATAGCTCATTTGTATGTGTGCGTGTGTGCACGTGTGTGTGAACTTTATATCTCGATCCAAGAGGAGCTGGTGAGAGTACTGAGGTGATCTTTTGAGAGTCAAACATACAGTAGCTTCAGTGTGAAGTCAAACCATCATGATCAGGTGATCCTGTAAAAATGTGCATTTGTAGGAACTATTTTATATATCATTTTCCAATTCCCGTTCACTCTGACATCCCTCCTCACCTCCTCCTCTCTCTACTGGTTTCCAGCCTTATTGCCTCTTCTCACAGAGGCCTCAGATGCTCAGACATGTTGGCAGGTTGCCCCTGACAGCAGCCAGACAGGCACAACTTCAACAGGACATGTGCTTCATTTAACCTGCTGCAGATGCCAGGTGTTGCTGTGGCTTTGTGCATGCCAACCCATCACATGCCAAAAATAACTAGAAACAACACGATGTAAAGACGAGTGTTTGGTGCCAGCTGCTCAGTTTAGATTTTGTTGGGCTGTCATGTGATGTATTAACATGCTTTAAATGGCCAAGCCACCAATTTTTAAGTTTCTAGCCATGATGGGGACTACTCAGCCTGAGAAAACAGTCCTATAAACTTTTCTATGATTCTGAAGGAGCTTTGCCACGTCTGAGGACATGACTCAAGCAACTTCATACGAATTGCTTCTGTCTGGTGACCAGACAGGAAGACTGAGCTATTAACTGAATACATGTAGTTTGTAAGAGATTACCAGGAAATGACAACCCAACAAAATATAAAGACAAGTTGACTCATACTAGGGACTAAAAGACAAGGTCTCTGTCTCTTAGACCACTGGTCATTTAGTCCACAAAATGCTACTGAGCTTAAATTCTCCTTAAAACACACGCACCATGTGAAATGATAACAGGAATGAAAGCAGGGTGTAAAATAAAACATTAAATATCAAGAGGACAAGTTATCATTAATGCGATAAGACAGAAAATAGACTCCTTATTGATTTTATCAGACTACTTTGAAAATCCAAATATTCTCAGAACTTTCTTGTTTTAGTGTGTGCTCAGTTTTCTACCTCATAACTGGGGTTTTTAACAGCCTGGCAACCTATGTCTTATTCATGTAAAATGACTGATCTATAAAGCCTTAAGAAATCATTTATGAACTTGTAATAAAGCCTTTGTCACATCTTTTAAGCCCTTCATGAAGAGTGATTTAAAGCTACCCCTTCAGATTACATAATTCAGTTTTTATTCACCATCGTCCTGTTCATACAAACCGGTCGACACTTCCTGTCAGTGACTCTCCTCTGGCCCTGAGAGCTGCTGCTTACACAGTGTTGCCGGGTGAAGAATGGGACAAATCATGCATACAGAGGGGGGATCGACGGTCAGTCAGTCTGTCCGTTTTAAAGACAGACACACACACACACGCATACACAAACACACACTCTCCAGTCTGAGTGCCAGTGATAACATCGCTCAGCGGACCCATCTCCTCATTTCCCGTGTCCTCTTCCAGAGTTGGTTCTGGCACTGCAGCTTCCGTCGACAGCTCCAGCCAGAGACATCAGAGCAGGACTGTATCCGCTCTGAGGTGTGTGACTGTGTCATCTCCTCGCTGTTCCCATAACCCAGGATGCCCTGCTGCCCCCTCACCCACTGCCCGGCAGAGAGAGAGATTACATTGAATGAGTGAACCAGGTGAATCCACAAACCGCAGTGATGCTGCATCAAGAAGCTGATGAACATCTAATGTGTCCTATTCTTAACATGCCTCAGAAGTACAGGGGGTCAAGAGGTCAGCACACATCAATACCTATAATGCTAACATCTATACACCAGACAATTGATCAATATTATTGATCCAAAGCAGTGTTCCTGAGACACCTCGTAAAGGTTCGTCCTCAGATATCCCACTTATCACTTCTGACGTTTCACTTCAACCACCGTTCATGTTGCCTAGTCAGCATGAAGGTCCCTCAGTTGTATAAGCTTATGGGCTACTGACGTCCAATTTGCTGTTTTTAATTACATTTTTTTAAGTTGCATCATGAGCTAGAGGTGTTAAATTCACCCAGATGGTCATATTTTGATGTTTCAAATGCACAAGCTGCAGTTTAAGTACAGTTGTTGAAATGTGTCTCTGCAGTTGTACAGTAGGTATGGCTGATGTAGCAGCTCTCAGATCAGCCTATCACTCATCACTTCCATACCACAGATGACCTAATGAAGCCAAACAGATTCCCCAGGAAGAAATAAGTTAGTTTCATACTCATCCACTGCAAAATGACACATTACTGGTCTGTCTCCTTCATGTGCAAACAAAAATTCTGTGTGCTTTGAAATTTGGCTGAATCAAAAGATGTGTTATTGAAAAGGCTGAGCACAACTGCTGTTTTCTCACCACCGCCACCTCTGAAGTGAAGTGCCTGAGGTAAATATGCACTAGTATGTGATCAATTTAATTAAATTTAAAATATAATTATGCAAATGCGTAGATGGACATTAAGTTACATTGCTCCCAAAGGAGATGTTTATTGAGTTAATCTTTTGACTAGCTGCATTGCACTTAGTTTGCCGCTGCAACAAACTATATTCATTATCAAATGTTTATCTGAATAAAATCCAAATGGACATCCTCAGGTTGATATATTAGGTAAAGGCATTTCTAGTTTTAGTTGGAATAACAACTGTTTAAACAACTATTCTTTGGTTTCTGGGCTAAGGAATATAACATGGTCACATTAGATATTTCATTTTCCTCCTCTGACAGATCAAACATCCCCACACTGGGCCCTGCTCTGATCTCAACATGGCTCCGGTGCGCCACCCTGTGGTGGCAGAGCATACATGTCGAACCTCTGCAGGCATACTGCAACAATGACACCACACAAGTTATGAAGCAGTTAAAAAAGGTTTAGTAAAAAATAGCGATGAACTATTTCACATCATAAGTATTTACAATAAACAAGACAGATTTAAATGTAAATTAAAAAAATTAAAAAACAGGATGGAATCAAATGCAGATGTGCTTTCAGCATTTGTTTCGAAGATCAGCAAGAAAGTCAAGACAAACATGAATTACTTCAGATTTGTTTTGACCTCAAATATAAAAAAAAAACCCAAACATAAAAATGCAACAGGATCAGAGCAGAAAATCTACAAAATCTTAGCTGCCATGAGCAATCAGGTGATATGTAACAGGACTAACAGGATGAAGCTTAGGCGTTGTTACGTCACATACTATGTACAAAGGTCCTCACATACACAGAACAGAAGAGCAGTACAAAGGAATAAGTACAACCAGTGAGTCAGTGGTTAAAACATTCAAGAAAAAAAGAGTTTCAGAGCGGAGAGCTGAAGACAGAACAACAAACAAGATAATGGTGCTTTCATTTTAAAACAAGAAGGATGACACATATATGGCATATCAAAGACAGACAGATTCATTAAAAATCACTTAAACAGAGCATAATAAAAAGTAGTGCGATGAAGAAATAGAAAGTTTCCCACTTGTTCTGAACCCACCTCCTTGTGATGATTTATGTGTAATGACTATGGGCTACCAGCTGAGCATGAAGAGAGAACAACAGGTAACATGTAGTTGAGTGTTTTGTAGACCTGAAGGAAACTGATTTAACAGGAACCAAAGTGACACACACACACACGGAAAGAAAGAAAGAAAAGGTGCATCTTAAGTGTTACTTTTGGATGTTATTTTAAAAAAGTATATAAACTATATACTGTATACTTAATGTGTCTTATCTCAGAAAGTGGAGTGCCAATATTTTGTGCATCTATGACTTTTGCATGTGTACATTTCTACAAATAAATCACCTGTGTGTGTGTGTGTGTGTGTGTGTGTGAGTATCGATCTACTGGACATGACAGTTCTCTCCTTGCTGCATTTGTTCCCTTAAAACTTGTTTCTCTTTCTGCTCCGGTGTCTTCCATGAACTCAGTGAAGAATGTGTAGTTTTCTCCTCGCTGCTCGGGGAAAGACACTTTCTGCTGGAAGTGCCTGCAGAGGGACTCTGGAGGAAGATGAGAAGAGATGACGAGATGAAGACAGAAGAAGTGAACAGGTGTAAAAACGCAACAACGTAGGAACATCTTCAGTTCATTTTGGCAGCTACACTTGAGTGTAAGTGAAGTTAAAGTCAAACAGGTGACTGTGAGACTGTTTCTGCTTGACCTCTCTGACCTGAAACCTCCACATCCTCTTAATTACTGCTGGTTCACTTCAGCTGACCTGACACGATTACAAGCTGACCTGGACTGACTACAAGGTGTGAGGGTTTAGGATATCCTGTGGAGATGTTAGGGGCCCGCCAACCTAAATGAACACACACATGAACACGCCTAGAACATAGTTGTAAATTGTGAACTCTTAGATGACTTTTAGCATCAAAGACAATATCACTGCCTTATGGTGTCATTAAATGGATGCTTTTAGCCAGCGTGTAAATGAAAAGATAATTTTCTGCGTGCATTAATTATAAGTTTCATCATTAATTACAGTTTATATGGTAATATTTGATGTGTAGATACACATTTGATGAGTAGGTCTGAATACTCCTGAAAAGGGGTGGACTGTTCTCAGGTCTCTTTTTTTAGAGCCTCATATCACAAAAAACATCAAATTTCTCGGAAAAGTGGAAAAACTGCTCTTTTCCCACATTTCCAGTTTTAACACACAGACTCAGTGAAGGAAAACATCTGCTGACTGCAAATTAAATTAATTAAGTTTTAATAATTAAGTTTTAATTAAGTTTAATTATTTAATGTGTAGCTGCTCACCTTGCCGTCAGGTGCAGATGTGGGAACAGTCTGTCTGGCAGCGAGCCGGGGACTGCAGCGTTTCACTGTGGTTCTCCTCATGATGAATGGACTGGCCTCCCCCAGAGGAATATCAGCAAACCCTGTGAGAGTACAAAAGATGATTGTGTGCTCAATGTCTCAAGCTCATGGTGGTCTGAAAAAGCTGGACGCCGGAGGGGCTTCCCACCAATAGATACATTATCAAACTGTCTCCTTTTAAGTTAAAAGCCAATAACGGACTGTTAAAACTTGACCTCACACTAGAATATAGAGAAAAAAACAAAACTTTCACCATTTTTCACAGAACTTAACTTGTGACATTGGTGATGTTCTCATACCTTTCTGAACCAGCTCAGGAAGTCCTTCTGGTCTGAACTCCTCATCTTCCTGTTCAGCTCTTGGTTTGGGTGTGGTTACTGTGTTGGCCTTGAGCTTCTTTGTCAGGTTGTGCAGTGCCTCCTGGGCGCTGTCTTTATCACCGATATCACGGTGTCCCCGTTTACCTGCAGATGACCCCTGAGGAGACCTCTGAGGTGTTGATGGTGCCATGTTCTCTGTGTTGTCATTCAGGTTTTCTTCTTGATGTTTGGAGCAGGACTTCCTTGCAGAGCGCCGGAGGCGAGTGCCTTCAGCACTGCTAGAGTGGACTTTAGCTTCGTTAGCACGCTGGCTTGCACTGAGCTGCTCCAGCCGTGTTGTCAGTGCATCGTTGGCCTCTTCCAGTTTGTGGACTTTAACCATCAGGCTGCAGTATTTATCCATGCTCTCGTCTGCCTCCCTGCTTTTCTCCTCCACAAGTTTGTTTAGTTCATCCAATTCACTCTTCATCTCCTCCAGCTCTCTGTTTCTCTCCTCTAACTCTTTCTTTCTTCCATCAAGAGTAGCCTTTAGTTCTTCTGCCTCTGTCTTCTTCTGCTGCAGGGCAGTCTTCAGGTTTTCCATTTCCTTCTTTCTCTCCTCCGCTTCCATCTGCAGCTGGTTCAACTCAGTCTGTGTCTCCTCACTGCTCTTTCCATCACCTGAACATAAATGTTAACAAGTGTCAGCCTAAATGGAAACATTTTAATAAAGTGAATATCCTCTGCAACTCAATCAATATGACTGTTTACAATGGGGAGACCTGAGCCTCTCTTTCGTAACTTTGTTCTACAGGAGACCAAAATGTGACAACTGTTGAATTTAATATCCTTAATAATTTAAGTGATTATGGTTAATGGAATATTGCTTGTCAGCACTGAGGTAAATGGTACTGTATCATAGCCCTCCTGTTTCAAATCAGAAGTAGCATGAAATGTTAAAAGAAATTATCTTATGGTCAGTAGTTTGCATAATCTTGGCCTTGATCAGGAATTATTTAAATCTTGGCTACTTTACTTAAAAAAAAAAACCCCAACAAACTAAAGCCAGTGTCCAGATTAACTTACACACTTAACACTTCAAGGTTTTGTTTTTAAAAAAGCAAAATCACTTAAATGTAAACATGTTCCCACCTGAGCTGTTTAACATCACTTGTTTCTCCTGCTCCAGCTGTTTGCAGGTCTTCATCCACAGACTCATCTTGCTTAGGGAAGAGTCTCTCTCTTTAGACAGACGAATTGATTGAGATGTGAGCTCTGATACCTGGAATGGAGTGACAAGAAGTGCAGAAGGAGGATTTAATCACAGAAATCAAATGGTAGATTTAATTCTCATACATTTCTGTCTATATTGAGCAGTGGTCACTTCTGACTGCCAACTAGGCAACACAACTCCAGTTTAACATGATCTTGCATATTTTTTGTTCTAAATCAGTTTTATTGTACTTAAATTAATTAAATACTGTAGATGTATGCACTCATTCATGTTAAAGCCAGTGGGTGAGGTTGCTATGGTGTGGTCAGGGGCAGATTCAGTTTAGTGCTTACAACATAGCATACTGCAGGAATGACACTTTGAACCTTGTGCTGAACACTATATGCACTGAAGTGATTCATTCTGGTGAAGAGATAGTTGCATTAGGCTTCTTAGGGACAGAGGGCAACACAAACAAGTATATTACATGTGTGTTTACCTGCTCATTGAGCTTTGTCATGGACACTTTGTGTGTTTCCAACTCTTTCTCCAGAGAGGAAACTGTAGACTGTAGTCTCTCTTTTTCATTTATGAGTTTTTCCTTCTCCTCCTCTGCTCTTTGCTTCTCTTGTCCCAGTGAAGAAAGGGATGTAGACAAGTTCTTTTTCTCTGCTTCAGTCAAAGACAGGGAAGAGAGTAGTTCTTCCTTTTCAGCCTGTAACTTCTGCCTCTCCTCCTCTGTTCGCTCCTTCTCTTGTTTTAATGAAGAGAGAGTTTGATGTATTTCATATTTCTCCTTTTCTATCAAGGAGAGGTGAGACTGAAGCTTCTCCTTCTCATCTGCTAACACTCCCCTCTCATGCTCTAGCTTTTCCTTCTCTCCCTTGACAGATGCAAGAGTGCTGTGAAGGTTGTCCCTCTCTTGCTCCACTAACAACAGGGCTGAGTGCAGTTTTGCCTTCTCCTCTGCCAGCTGTTCATTTTCTTCCATCTGTTCTTTCTCCTTCTCTTCCTCTTTAGCTTTTATGAGCACTTGAAGCTCCTTAATTTCTTCCTCCAAAGCCCCAATACTGGTCCTCAGCCTCTCTCTCTCCTTCTCCCACTCCTCTGCCTCAGAGCGGAGCTTCTCTCCTTCTGTCTGCCACTCCTCCAGAGAGGACTGCAGGGATGTTTTCTCTTTCTCCATCTCCACCAGTAGGGACTGCATCTTCTCCTTGTCCTCTTCATTTTCTGCACTCTGTTGTTCGAGGGAGATCGCTCTCTGGCGAGAGGCTTCCAGCTGCGCCTGGAGGTCATCCACTTGTCTCGTTTGCCTCTCTGCCTCCTCCCTCATACCTTTCTCCAGCTGTTCTACCCTGTTCTTCTGTCTTTCCTCCTCCTCTCTTCTGTCCACCTCTGCCTTCTCCAACCCTCTCTCCAGCTCCTCCTTAGCTGCCTTTAGTTCCTGTATCTCCCTGCTTTTTGCTTCCAGCTCTTTCTCCATGCGCTCTTTCTCAGATCTCATATTGTGCAGTGTAGCAGAGAGCTGTGACAGTTTGTCACTCAGTTCCCTTTTTTCCTCCTCCACCTAAGAGTCAGTAGGTAATTTGAAGACAAGACAGAAGCAGAGGACAGGCAGAAAATAAGGAGAAATCTGATTAAAATATTGCATCACATCTTACTGTTAGAACTTAAAGAAAAACATTGCAAACAGACGAAGGAAATCCCATATTTAAACATTGTTTATGGTAAAAGTACCTTTCTCCTTTCTTCCTCCAGCTCAGCTTTGGCTGTTTCAGCCTGTGGAAGACCATAAAACAAGTGAGTAAATGTTTCATCTAACCCCTTCACATGATTTTTATCCAAGCAAAGGTAAACTGCAATAGTAAAATAAATAAATAAATAAATAAATAGTTGGGTTTTTTCCCTGACATATGAACATTTACAACAGAATACCTGCAGCACAGCTTCCTCCAGTCGTTGCTCTACATCTTCCTGCTCTCGCTCCAGGGCATCAATGCGATCCTGTAGTGAGTCAGACCTTCTCTGCGCAGCTAAAGAGGCAAAGAGTCAGATTAAATGCCCAAACCAACTCACGCAACTCAAGAGGTTACAATATTTCAAAGGATAAAAAGAGTCACCTTTGAGTAGCTCTCCCATCTTCTTTTTCTTTCTCTCATCCGACTCGATGCGGACCTGGAGCTTTTCAATACCAGCTCTCATCTGCTGGACCTCCTCTTGTGTGGAGTTCAGGCGTGAGGCAATCTCTCCTTTTTCCATAAGGGAAGCCTCTAGTGACTGTGAGAGTCGACTCACCTCTCCCTCTAACGCCTGAGGATAAACATGGGGGCACAAAGAGTTAGATTAGAATTTTATGCATCCAGATGAAATGTGATGGAAGTGTTACACAGTTAATATCTTCCATATCTATATAATTATCTATGGCATCAGTAGAAGTAGTATTTGCATGTTTGGGCTTTACATTGGCCTGGTTGTGAATCTTGGCATCAGCTTCTGAAAATAAAGTCCATCTGAGCACCTGAGGGCTTATTGGTCCCTGAACACTACATTTAAAGTGTTAAAAGATTAACATGATTCCTAAACACAAAACGCTTTTAACTGTAAGAGAAAGCATTGTAAGCAAGTTCCTTGAGGAAACGCAACCCAACAGTAAGTTATAATCCTCTCACCTGTATCTTGCCGACCATCGACTCTGTGTTCTGATTGGCTGAGGTGTGGTCCTCTGTAATCTTGTCAAGCTGCCCGATGAGCTCCTCTCTTTCTCCACTCTGCTGGGATATCGCCTGCTCCAGCGCCTTAATCTGCTCCAACAGCTTCAGTGGAGGAAAAGTGGACAAATAATTAGCAAATCTAACAATATGACAGGTGCAAATATCTTTATCCTAATATACTACTAAAAACCTGACATGAATACATTAGTTGCACACAGGCCTCAAACTCTCTGTGTACTGCTGATACCTGTTGCCTCTCTGCTTTCAGCTTTTCCATGCTGTTTTGCAGTGCTTCGTACTCCTTCCTCCCAGCTCTCACGTCATCCTCTAGGATGGAAATGAGGTTTCTGGTGTCACAGTTACTCTTCTCCAGACTGTGAACCTTTGTTCTCCATTGACCCAAAGACTGGCTCAGGTCATCTCGCTCCTCAGTGCAGGATACAAGTTCAGATCTCAGCTGGGTTGTCTGGAGAAATGGTGAAATTTAGAATAATTATGACACTCTGATTGATTAGCTTTCTGTTCAATAATGTCTCACTAAGTTTTCAGTTTATGCATGAAGAAAAACTGAAATGCTGAAGGCTACATACTGCTCCTCCCTTCCCAGAAAGTCCATTCCTTTAGCCCATCTATACATTAAATATTAAGATGTTTTAGCTCACAGGCTTATGTGGGCTCACCTCTGTTGTGAGTGACTCTATCTGTTGCTCCATGCCTGAACAAGTCTTCCTCTGGGTCTCCATCTCATTTTTCAGTTTGTTTCTCTCCTCCTGCAAGGACTCCAGCTCAGACTCCATGCCCAGGATGTGCTGCTCCAGGTTGGCTTTCTCAGAGCGAACCCTCTTCAGCTCGCTCTCCTGCTGAAGGAATTTCTCGTCCCATCCACCTTCAAAACCATGATAAATATCCAGTCAGTAAAATCAACCTCAAAGCCTGTGTGTTCAGCAGCCGCCTGCTAGTTACCTTTGGCCATCTCCAGTCCTTCCAGCATTTCCATAACATCAGCCAGCTGGCATTTAGATGTTTGCAGCTGAAGAGTTAATGTCTCCCTCTCCTCTGACAGCTGAGTCAACTAAATAAAATTAGGACACAGTATTAGTGTCAGTCATATTGATGTGGTAATGGAAATATTTAATTCATTATTTAAACAACGTTTAATTCATAATCATAGGTTAAAGCAAATTAACTGTCTATTGCCCAAAGCATTTAACATTCTGCAACTTGTTGCCTCTACCTGGTCAGCAGTGCCTTTCTTCTCCTCCAAAACCACCTTCAGTTTATGTGCTGCAACATGTGCTTCGTCCTCTGCTACATGAACTTTCCTCTCCAAGTTCTGAACTTGAGCTTCCAGTTCCGAGGTCAACTCCATTCTCAGTCCAAGGTCGGACTTCAGTAGGTCAAACTCTGCGTGCAGCATCTGGAGTTCATTTTCTTGTTTTGAGATTATTTCCTTGTAGTGGCTGAGGTCATCTTGTTCCTGTGATGAATCTGTTGCTGATACACAGATTGAAGATAATGAAGTTATTTAGAAATCATTTAAGCCTAAAGCAGTCTGTACGTAAGTGCAATACTTATATTGCCCAAGGCAACAGTCTCAGTTTTTAACAAGCGGGTTTAAAAATTATAGATATCCTGAAACTGCTATAACTTACAAATTAAGATTGAAGTTTTTGGTTTTTTTGTAGCGACCAAGATACCAAAAACAAAACCAAGAGTCTAAAGTGGGAGCTCAGTGTGAAAGACACACATTGAAACTGCAGTATAAGTGCAATTTAATTGCTCACCAGATGATTCAAGCTCTCCCTTTTCACCACAGGAGGAAGATGGTGGTGACAGTTCACAGGCTTCAACAACTTTTATGGGGCCAGCGCAGTCTTCAGGATCCTGTGAGACAAAATTAAATAACAGACAACCGAGAAAATTCTCGTTAACTATTTTAAAACAGTTCTCAGGAATAATATTTACCTATTCACAGAAAAAACATATTTTCTAATGGTACATTTGTGATGACATGTAGGTACAGGCAGAATAAAACTAAACACCATTTCATAATCAAAATTCAAACATTTAAAAGGAGAAAACTGTCTTACTGTGGAATGCTTAATATGCTTAATATCCCCGTCCCCGCCACAACTGAAGGATAAATATATATTATAATAATTGTCTACCTGATCTAAGGGTTGCTGTTGATGGTGCTCCCCATCGAACGCACACACCTTCTTCTTTTCGTCCAGTTGCTCCTGAATCATCTCCTGTTCAGTGCTGTCCACCTTGAAGACGACCTCTATCTCACTACCAGGTTTACAGGATATATGGATATGTCTTATTTTTCACATAATAAAAGGAGACATAACTGTGAATTTGTTGCTTAGCGAAAAACTCAATGTACCTCAACGCCTCATCAGACTGGTGGGAAAGTTCAGCCGGTACAGACACCGCATAGCTCTGCTGTTCCTTTACTGGAAGGGACTCAGTGTTGGTACTTGTATCAAGTGTCGGCTCTGAATTTGCCCGTCCTGATGCAAAACAGTCACAGATCATTTCATATAAATGAGTGTGTTCGAATGAAATAAAATCACAAAAAGCTTTAGCATAGTTTTGGTTTACACTCACCACCAGTTTCTGTCTCAGACTCCATGTCGCTGAGTTCTTCTCCTGTGTTTTGGCTTCCCTGTGATTCAGAGAGCTGCAGTATGAAGCTGTGCTGTTGGCCCACCTGCTCCAGCAGTAACTCATACTGCTGTTTCAACACAGCAAGCTCCTTCTGTAAGGCCGCCAACTTATGATGCAGTTCTGCCTGCTCCGCCTCAAACTGCTGGTTTCTGTCAGAACATAAAGTCATGTGAATGACAAAACATTTAAGGCCTTTTTGAATTTAAATCTTTAAAGAAGTGGAGACAGAAGTACCTCTCTCTGCTCTCTTCTTCAGCTTTCTTATCTCTCATCTCAAGCTCCTCCTTCAGCCTCCGCAGCTCCTGCTCTGAGGACAGGAGAGAGCACTGGATGCACTCGTTCACCTCTCTGAGTGAAGCCACTTCATCTTCACGCCTCTCTATGCTTTCTTGTAACTGCAGCTTCTCTTCATTGACTTGCTTCACACTAGATTGCAGTTTGAAGTTCTCTTCAGTCAGCTGATCACATTTAACTTCCAGCTGAAGCTTTTCTTCAGAGGTTAACTGACTGATTTTAGCCTCGAGTTGTTTTTTTTCCTGGTTTATCAAATTAAAGGCAACATCTAGTTTGTCTTTCTCCTCAGTAACCTGTCTGAGGGTCGATTCAGCTTCTTGTTTCTCTACAGTCACCTGATCAATCTTATGCTTTTCTTCAGTGAACTGTTTAATGTTGGTCTGCAGTAGTTTGTTCTCCTCAGTTAGCTTTTCAATGCTGGCTTCCAGCTGTTTCTTCTGAGCATTTACGTGAATGATTTCAGTTTCGACTTGCTCTTTGACATCTGTTAACTGTTTCAAATGATCAGCAAGGTTGTTTTTCTCTTGTAGCAACTCGTTAAGCTGATTGTCTTTGTCCTCAATTATCTGCCTGAGATTTGTCTCTATCTTAATATTTTCCTCTGTGATCAGACTGAGTTTAGACTCCAGAGTAGCAACACTCTCCTCTAGCTGGCTTCGTTTGACAGCATCCTCTTCCAGACGAGTTATTTCACAGCTCCTCTCCATCAGCTCCTCCCGGGCTGTGACATACTGTGTCTCTAACATGGAGTTCTGAGATTGGACCTCCTCTAACCGGGTTTCCAGGACAGACACCTGAAAAAATTAGAGATTAGATTTAAGTCAATAAGGAGTGGTTTTGTCTTATAGAACAAGAGAAGCTGGTGAAGATGATGCCAACTGGCTGCTTAAATTTCATATAATTAAATAAACCAGGCATTTATGATACACTGTAGAAAAAAGAAAATGATCAAAATGAATCTTTTAAATCAAATTCAGCATCTGTGGTACAAAAATATTTTTGTGGAGGATAATAGTTCTACCTGGGCTTTGCTCTCCTCCAGCCTAACCTCCATTTCAGACATCTGGGTCTGGTTCTGTGTCAGCTGAGCCTCCAGTGACTCGATGCTTTCCTTCAGCTCCTCAATCTGACTTTCATAAGAGGTTGCAGCCGTCTCATTGTCCTCCAGGTCCATTTGCAGCATCTCCAGCTGCACCTTTATGAGGAAAAGAGAAAAGGTCAGGCAAAACTAATACGACTGGTGCTCTTTTGACTACCTGAAACATATCGAGAAATACATCAATAACAAACCTTGATTTTGTTCATGGCAACTATCTTCTCCTTCAGGAGATCGGACGTTTTGGCTTGCTCTGCTTCTGCTTTATTCAGCTTCTCCTTCAGACTCTTTATCATGTTGTCTCTCTCCTCTAAGCCACGTGAAGCAGCAGACAGAGTCGTCTTCATAGTTTTGATCTCTTCCCGTCGAGAGCTGGATTCTGCTTTAGCAGCTGTTACTGCTTGCTTAGCGGCTTCAAGCTTCTCTTTGAGGCGCTTCTCTTTGTTGAGGATGTTCTCAATCTCTACAGAGTGACTCTCTGACTCCTTGCTAATCTTGTCTGTGAGCTCTTTGACTTCATTCTCCAAAGTCACAGTCAAATTGATTTTCTCGTTCAAGGTGTTCTCCAATTTGGACTTTACTTCAAGAGTGGATGAATGACTAACTTCAAGTGCTTCCAGGCATTTCTTAAGATCGGCATGGGACTGGTTAACCACCTCTAGCTCATTCTTCAGGACTGGGAGCTTCTCAGCTGCATCTCTGCTTGCAGTTAGCTCTTCCTCTAAGGAGGATATTTGCTCCATAAGGCTGTTGATCTTCACAGTCTGAGCCTGCTGGAGTGTCTTCAGAGGAAAACAGATTTAAGTTTATTTGTAAGAAGTACAGACAAAATGAAGAACTAACTAAATGACCAAACACGAGTAATATTTTACCTCAATCTCCTTTGTCTTCTCTTGAGCTGCATTTTCCAGATCTGTGTTTTGTTTCTCCAGAGACAAAATCTGAGCTTCAGCTTCTGTGAGCTGCCTCTGATTCTCTTCTGTGCGTCTCTGAAGATCTTTCAGTTCCTCCTCCAGCTCTTTGAGCTCTTCTGATTTCCTCTCATTCAGTTTTTTGTGTTCTTCTTCACTATCTGTAAGTGTCTTAATTTGTTTCTGCAGCTCAGCTCCTAGTTGCTCCTGGACCTTTAGGAGCTGATCCGTGGAACTAACCTGAAACACGAAAAGAAGATACAAAGATGAGTTTCAGACAGTGCAGACAGTACGAAGTACGAAACAATATCCAACACAATGAAAAGAAGAGGCCATAACATTATAAGGTCAGTAGAATATACTAAAATTAGAAACACCTGTCTTCATCAAGTAAATTGAAATCAAAATCAGATTTAAAATTTAATTAATTAAAAACAGGTAAATAAATCAAACATGTTCACAAAGTTGAATTAGAAAATGTGTAAATAAAAGGCTTATTTTATTTAAAAAAAAATAAAAATAAAATAATTTTAAAAAATTTAAATGTTTTGTTGCAGCCAAGTAAAACAGACCTGTTTTTTGGTGAGCTGCAGCTCTAGCAAGGCTTCCTCCAACTGAAGCTTGAGCTGCTCAGTCTCTTCAACCTTTGCTAAAATGCTTTCCTCACACTGCTTCAGCAGGGCTGCCTTCTCCTCTGCCTCCCTGACAGAGATTAGAAACCAAAGATTGTTAAACCTGAATATTATATATTATTGCCACAGTGTAGACACAGTATTCAGGTCATACTTATATCATACAGCACTGCGACGTCTCTTATTTTAGATGTACACATCAGCCTCTTAAACTCTGCCGCATGAAGCAACACCCAGACTCAAAGTGAGCAGGTTATTTCAGCAACAAACCAAGCTCCCACCTGGCACTTTGCTCCTCTTGCTGTGCTGTGGCCTTAGCGAGGCTCTCTCTCAGCTGGTTGAGCTCGACTTGGCCCAACTCTACCAGCTGGTCCTTGGAGCGGGCCAGGTCGCAGGCTGCCTGGTGCTCATCCTGCAGCTCTCTGTTGGTCTTCTCAGCCTGCTCTGCTCGAGTTGACTCCTTTTGCAACCGCAACTCCAGATTTTTGACCTGTTCATATAAAAGAGTAAGCACTGGGACGAACGAGGAACATGCTGAATCACTGGCTGTTGATTATATCACTTTAGGTCAAGACAGATTTTAAAATGTCCAGTTCAAAGATGAAGAGAAGCTGTTTGTCTACTAAATCTAAGTAAACACACAAAGACAGGATCTTAAAATGTATAAATAAATGTTCTTAGGATTCATTGCTTGTAGATGACAAAGCCAGACATAACACTACAAATCTATTTTGAGTGCAAATTTAGATTGTATAAAATTCAGTTTAGCACTTTGTTTACTGGAAGTTGTTCCAAAATGCATTTGTTATGCTAAAAATAATAATTAAAACGATAGCCAATAATTAAAAATGAGCCACCTGTGTTTCAAGCTGAGTGACTTGCATGGCAACGTTCTCCAGGTCTTTGGTGTGTTTCTGTCCAGCCTCAGAAAACTTAGACTGAAGCTCATGGTACTGATGCTCCCTCTCCTCCAGCTCTGTGCTCTTGTCGAGGAGTTCTCCCTTCAAGGCATCGATGTGAGCAGACAAACTGGTCTTATCTCCTTCAACACTCACGAGCTGCTTCTACAGTAGTGAGTCAAGAATATACCAAAGGGTTAGAGTTGAACTTCTTAAAACCATAATTGAAATGAATACATGGGGAACCAAAGCACCTTACCTTAACTTCATCAGTAGCCTCATTCATAGCAGTGAGACTGTTCTCCAACTTGCAGATTTTGTCAGTGAGGTCTTTTTGCATAGACTCAGTTTCATTAATCAACGTCTCCTTTTCTTTCTTCCACTCCAACAGAGCTTGATGTTCCTCTTTCAGTTCCTTACACTCGTTCTGACTTGCAGTGAGATCTGATTTCAACTCTTGGCTTTCCTTTTCCAGGACTGTCAGGCTGTTGGCCAGCTTCTCTGACTCTTGCTTCTGTTTCTGTAGCTCATTTTGAGATCTATGGTGTAATACAAACATTTATAGTGATTGAAGAACAAGTAATAAACATAGTTGCTCTTTACTCTTTCACGAAGTGTGACTGAACTTTTTTCTTTTGAACAGAATCTTCACCTGTCATTTTTAGTCTCTGCTTCAGAAAGTGTTTTCTTCATGTTTTCCAAGTCCCGGGCCGAAGCCTGAGTCTGCTGCTCCAGTTTAGACTGAAGTCTCTTCAGCTCCTCCGTCTGCCCTTCTGATTTTGCTGATAAAGATAAACCAAGAGAAACATTTTAAAAAATGGAGATAACCTCAGACTGTTCTCTAAAATAACTGCTATACCTGCCATCACCATTCCTCTCACTAATTACCTTTGAGATCATCCAGTAATCCCTGCGTGCGTTTGAGGCTCTGGTCTGTGCTTTTCTTCTCTTCCTCCAGCTGACTCAGGCGCCTGCTGCTCTGGTCCAACTGGACAGTCACACTGTTTTTTTCTTTCTGCAGCTCCTGGATGAGGAGGAAAGTTTTATGAACAAGAAAGACTAGCCTTTGGTAGTTTGGTCAAAATACACAAAGAGCTGTTCAGACATTAAAGATGAACACTACATCAGCAGAGTGGCTGATGAGTTGTCAATTCACATTTGCAGTTGGTGGATATTCTACTATAAGCAGCCAACCTCCATTTTCTTGCGGAGGTCTTGCTCTTTGGTCTGGCTGGCCTGGAGGCTCTGCTCTGACCTCAGCAGCTTCTGTTTCTGCTCCTCCACCTCCCTCTCTATCTGACTCTTCTGGAAGCACATCTGGAACAGAGCAAGAAGAGATAAGAAGTGAGAGGAGAAAGGACACCTCTGAGATGTGCGACGCAAATGTCGCATTCAAATTCACTAAAGCATTCATAGACAAAAGTTGATTAAAACAGCTGGATTTATTCCTGAATTCCAAAACTGTTTAAAATAGATAGAGTGGTTGATAAACTTTGCTAATCCAAAACTGGGAAAAGCATTTCAGCAGCAATAAACAGGCACTCTGTAAAGATAGAGAAATATATTTAAAAAAAAAAAAAAAGAAAGAAAGAAAGAAAGAAAGAAAGAAAAGATAAATATATATTAAAAGTTAAAAACAAAGTTACTGAACGTTAAAAATGAATGTTACACTAACAAAAGCTAACATGTGCCAGTAACTGTTATTGTCAGTACAGAGTGTCATCTGTTACAGATGAGGAATTGTACAGTGTAAATGAGATCTGCAAGGTTAAGGAAGCATTTTCTGCATTCCTGCTTGGGAATAGTTACTGCATCAAACAAACTCTTGAAAGTTAAGGACAGAACAGGATTGTAGAAACAGTTCACATGGTTAAGGCATCAAACAGTCTGGATTTGTATTCCATCTAAGCGACCTACCTATCTAAACTGTCATAGCACTCTTCTCACAGCCATCTTTCAAATAAAATTAGATCTGTGTACACTGACAGTCCAACTAAGGCAGCCAAAATCAATCAAAATAACATTATGACAAAGGCAAGACAAAAAGCCTCAAAGGGGGTTCAGGGACTTTTCTTTAGAATTGTTCAAGTTGATTGCTGTGTGAATTAAGAATGAATCAGAGTAGGTAAAGGACAAGGAGAGAAGAAAAGACTTGTTACCTTCTCTGTGTCAGCCTGCAGCACATTGTAGTCTTTTTTGGCCTGTTGAATCTCTTGTGTCAGCTTGGTTCTGGTCTGATTCAGCTGCTGTTCCAAAGCCTGGTGAGAACTCTGCAGCTGGGCCACCTCCTACACAAAATACAACGCAGACAAATCTCTATAAATTGTTCATTTATAATGTTTGGTGTAACCAAAAAGCAAGAACAGGTCTACTTATGTCATGAGCAAGATGTTGCACCTTTTGACTTTCTCTCTCTTGGTCCTTGAGTTTCTGCTCCAGGGCTCGTCTGGAGCTCTCGGCATTGTGCCTCTGACAGCCCATCTCCTCTGTGACTTGTTTCAGCTTCTGCTCAATGGATGAGCACTAAGAACATTAAACATAATCTCTGTCAGCCATTAACATATTTTATGTTGTTTTTACCTTCTATGAACAGTGGAATCAAGCAGATACAGATCAAAAACATCTTCCATATCAATAAACTCTGAATGCACGGTTCATGGAAGTTTACCTTGGCTTCAACCTGCTGGTGTCTGTCTGTGGCCTGACTCAGCTCATGTCTGGTCCTGGTCAGGTCTCTGTCCTGTTCAGTAAGCTCCTTGCGGGCCTGGTTGAGTTGCGTTTGCAGTTCCTGTAGCTTGGAAGCCTGGCTACGAATTTCCTTCTCCTGGGTGGACAGATTCCTCTCCAGCTCTGATACACGGCCACGCAGTTCTGATGAAGGAACAGCAAAAATTAAGACTCTGTTGCTGGACATGACTGGGATGACTCAGAATGAACCAAACACAAGTCTCAATTAATATTTCACAGATAATATATGAAACATTAGAAAATATTAAATCCAAAACATATTATCCAACAGCTCACCTTGGTTGATGTTCTTCAGCTGGTCCATCTGTTGGGAGGATCCACAGGGACTCTGCAGCACTGAGCTCATGCGCTGGCTGGGTTTAATAGGGGTCTCCTCGTGGGCATCCCACAGCGATGTTGCCCGCCTCTTCAGAGGTGTTTCCATCGCATCCTGGGACTGGCGGCTGTGGGCCTGATCCTGCTGCTGCCATGGAAAAATGGAGGATCCAGTTTGGCGGGCAGCAATGTCTTTGTGGCTTACAGTGACTGAGGACTGATTCAACAGCTAAAAGAGAAGAGAAAAGTTAACATTATCAACTAAAAAGAAAAACACCCAAATAGTAAATGTTAAAGCAGTGTACTCACTTTGACCTGCAGAACTTTGAGTTCAGTCTCCAGTCGTTTTCTTTCCTCTACCTCCTGGCTGTATTTCTCCTGAAGCTCCTCCAGTCTGTTATCTATTGAAGACAAATAACATGTAAGGGTAAAGTGGCAAACTCATTCAGAGTCAGTTTGTCATTAATTACAGGCTGACAGTTCAGAACAGAAGGAAAGACTGAGGTGGAACAAAAAAATAAAAAAATAAAAAAGTAAACTCTAACACAAAACCTAGAGGATTCGAACAAGCTGAAATACCCTGCTGTCTGTAGGCTGGAACAGGAGCTGGAGTAGAGAAACTTTTCTGCGGAGTAGTGTAGGGCTGAAGCTCAGAGGACGAGGATGACAACGAGGAAGATCCAGCAGGCTGAGAACGATCCAGTTCATTTTTGTACCTGAGCAGACAACAAAGACACCATTACCAGAAGTTAATGAGTCAGGATTTCAGTGCTTTTCATCAGGCACAATAGTTTATATCTACCTCACTACATACTCTACTTACTCATTGACAAATCACCAAGTTGCAGGAACTCCATTTGTAAATCCAGTTACTTCATTTATGTAAAAAGTGTATATAAACAGATGCTGAACTCACTTCTTTAGCTCCTGCTCCAGTCGTTCTATAGTCTTTCTGCAGGAGTTAAGCTGACCCTCCAGGTAGCTCACCTAGGTTTGGTAAAAAGTTTCAGTTAAAATTACAGGAAATTTAACATTTCTTCCTATGCCAAATTTTGCAAATTTTAGCCTAATTTTCCTTTCTTTTGCAATCACAGTGGTCCGCTGCCAGGTGATTCTGTTTGTCCACTAGACAGCTCTGAAAATGCTGACAGAAAAACTGAGCTGCAAGTCCTGCCTAACATTACAATCATAAAAGCACGTAGATATAAAATACTATGTTTGTATTTTTACACATTCCATTTTTAAAAAACATTGTTTGTTGGCTTGAAAACATATATTTTCAAGTTTATCTGTGAAGTATGAATATCAGCTGTTAATTATCCATGGATGGATACTGTTGTCCTCGGGAAGCGTAGAATTTCTGATTAAACAGCATGTACTAGGGCAGATATAAGTATAACATTTATTTATTTATAACATCAGGAGCTGACCTGCTGCTCTTTGACTCCGAGATCATGGCTGATCT
The DNA here is from genome assembly GCA_008933995.1 of Datnioides undecimradiatus. Lineage (NCBI taxonomy): Eukaryota > Metazoa > Chordata > Actinopteri > Lobotiformes > Datnioididae > Datnioides > Datnioides undecimradiatus. Next base: position 1,457,314 of record WARS01000037.1, read on the forward strand.
TTTGACGGGCTTTCTCCAGAGAGTCACATGACTCCACTAAGGATTGGTTCTCTCTTTTCAAAGCAGAGGTCTCAGTACGTTCACTGTCTGCCTGCAGAGGGAAAAAACACATTTAATCAATGGATGTATAATAGATTTTTTTCTTTTAGTGTTAATATTTTATTCCAGTAGAATATTTACTTATGTTACACCACTGCAACAGTAATTTCCCCAATTCGATCGATTTATTTATTGGCACTTATTCAGTTTTGAATCAATTCATCTATTCCTCTGCATCACCAACCTTTTGCTTCTGTTTCTGTAGGGCAGCCTCTAAGGAATCCAGCTGAAACTGTTTCTGGGTTCTTTCCTTCTTCAGTTTGTCCAGCTGGACCTCCATCTCCTGGATCTTCTGCAGGGCTTTCCCTGGAAGTCCATCCTTCCACTCCTCCACCGCCCAGCTCATGTCTTACAAGCTGAGTAAAAAGACATCATCTTATTTGAATGGGGAAAATGATACTAATGTGTATAAGTTCTCTAAGTATTGTAACAGTATGAAAAAGAATATTTTGTTCAACGCAGTGTTATAAAGCGTTATAAGTACACCACATATAAAGACACCCCGTTTTTCTTTAATTATTGTAAATTAAGTCTAACACTTAACCTAAAGTTAGCCTCCTTGGCTTACAAGAAAAGAACAATCACACCATATCTGCTACAGTTACTAAGCCTGATCACCACAGAGAACACACTGACGGCTGCATTGACTGCAGTCTGACGATAATGTACACACATTTATTGTTATGTTATAATCTATTTAGTATAAGACGGTAACGTTGCACGTTAACGTTGGGGATAGAAAAAGTCAGGTTAGTAAACTGTTTATTCCTTTGCGTTATAATGTTAAATTAAGGTTATGGTAGCGGGGGCACGGAGAGGTTAGCAAAGTTAGCTAATGTTTGCTAGCTATCGTTACGTTAACGTTGTAGTGGCTAATGCTACCTAATGTTAATACATTAATTTCAATGTTATTTGATGAATACACATTTTTTACCTAAAACCACATCTGATATCTTAATTATGTTAACGTTTATTTGGAGTTGATCGTAAACATTACTAGCATAGTTTCTGTTAGACTTAACGTTAACCTGACTGGTCTGAACACGGTTTAAGCAAACGTTATTTATTTAAGCTTTTACTATAAGCCGACCAATCAACGCGAAGAAAGTACTGAACATGTTGTGAAACACCACGCGTGGTAATGTTGACATCAGGCTAAAATGTGTCGCTACACGAGATAAAATTCAAAATAAAGTACACTTACTTTGGGCGCGATGCTTCTTCTATCACACACTGTTTGGGTCGCTCTCGTTAGAAAATTCAAATTCCACCGGAGGAAACCGCAATTCGTCCAGCTCCATGTCCATTGGCTATTTCATATGACGTCAGTCTTACAACGCATACGATTGGTTCATTCACGTTCTTGTCTCAACAGTGCTACTGTGTGATGCGACTCTCTAACTAATCACCACTAGGGTTGCCAGGTTCGCATACAAATAATATCAATACTCGACTAATACAAATCCATAACAAAATGGAAATATTATATCCAGACCATCACATACTCCCACGCCACCCAGACGTGGCAACCCTGTTTACTGTTAAGGTGTCCTAGTTAGATTGACGTCTTTTCAATCCCTTCTCATGCTTTCCTAAACTAGTGGATGTGAGCAGAGAAAAAACTTAAGGATGGAACAGGAAGCTGATGAGACATGTTTGAGACTGTATTTCACATTGAAAAATGAAATATTTAAGGTTAAATATACTTTGCATATGCATAGACTTAGAAAATGGTCATTTGATCACTTATCTTATCTACCCAGTGTAATACAGAACTTAAAAGTATTGTGACAGCTCGCTGAATTTAAACTGTCCTAACAATAGCTTATGAGTGAAAAAATTTGGCACTTTGGGATAAATAGTAATAAAATCCATTGGTCCAACTGGCTGTGTTTCTCTCTGAAACTGCTACCTCCAGGGTTAGTTTAATACAGCACACATTTGACTCAGTTTAGAACAGAGGAGGTAAAACGCTCACAGTATTTGACAGATATTGTGGTGGTGAGGGGCCATTTATAATCACAGGAACCTGGTATGGTATTAAAATGTCACTACCCACTGTTAGGCGGACCTAAGGCAGTCACTATCAAGATGCTAGAGAAAACATCATTTGAGCTTGCTTGAACAATTGCTCCAGGTCACATGTTGTATAAATAAATTGGTTCTTACTGTAATAACAAATGTCCACATTTATATCAGAACAAATGCCATATTGTCATTTATTGAATTCCATTGATATTGTACAGAAAGAATCAGAGGCTCAGATTTAAGTTTTGCATTCCAATAAAATAACATTCATGCCCGATAAAGTAACAGTTTATTACAGAAACGGCAGGAAACATGATCTGGTTGGCTTTTCATCCACTTCTATACATGCAGCATGAGTATGGATTTTTTTGTTGTTGTTTTAACCCTTGTCTTGTGCCACAGGTTTTCTTTTTCATGACCTCACAGAAAAAAAGAAAACAAATCATATGTATGTTGTAAGAGTCAGGCTAGAAATACTGAAGTGCTCAAATCTGGCAAACAGAAGGTTTAGATGGGGTTTTTTTTGTTTATGCAAACCAGCCTGCAAGACTCTTTATATTGTGTCTTTCTTCTGGAAAAAAAAACATACACAAAAATATATCCATGTGGAACAGAGTTACTGATTGGTGCTTTTGGATTACCTATGCAAAGCTGTAAGGCTTACACCTTCTACATGCATTTTTCAGGTGACAAAAACAGTCACATCTGCTGGAGTTGCTACAAATAAGACCACAGGCAACTCATAACAATGGGCTATTTCTAAACCTCAGTAACCCACATTCATGAGGTGCATAAATTGCATCCATAGTAAAGAAGAGGGAGAAGCTACAGGCATTAAAAAGAATACAGCAATCAGATCTGTGACGTGCCAGACTGCAGGTCCTCAGCTAAAAAATGAAACTAAATAAAAAAATGTGCTTACAGGTTTGCCATTTTGACATCACTTTGTCACAAAAATTGTAAAAAGTTGTAGTGCAACAAGAATTCCTAAATAAGGCCCAGGTGAAGATCTTTGCATTGCAAGCCTCATTCACACGCTGCATGCTTACTTTGATTTAAAACGGCAACAACAGACACCATGTCCAGTTGCCTCTAATGTAGAATTTCTACAAAACAATTTAGTCAAATATGCAGCAGAGACAAAACTACAGTTTTACAACCTGTAACTGCTCCTCTTCCTACTCATGATTTCAGGGCTAGGCGATATAAAACCATTACATACAGGCAACACTCTAAGCATTTATGATTAAGCTTTTTAACCTATTGAACCACTGACAAACACGTTATGAGTTTTCAGTACTGATTTCTGCTAAAAGTAATACCTGCTTTAAAAATTTCCACATTGGTACGGTTTGTTATACATTATGATTTATTCATCTTAGCTTACTAGAGTGCAAAAATAAACTTTGCAGTAAATCAGATATTAAAGGGAGTTGCCTTTCACTTGTTGACTATAAAATGAAAAGTTTATGGAGAGGATGATACCCTCCTTGTTATCACTTGTATGTAAAGGTATATTCTAAATTATAGTGTATATTAATATTATGCCCACTGATGCTGAGGTGATTTCATTCCCAGGGTAATGAAAATTAGTAAAAAAACTAAAAAGGTACAATAATGTATCTCTTGACAAAAGGCAACAAAAGCTACAGTGTTGCGCCTTTTTTCCTGAGAGCAAAGGGGCTCTGATCGGGATCATTGGACAGGTCACAGTACCAATGTCCTCACTCTGATTTAAGAGGCAAACTGGTCTCAGATCAGCACCCCTGTTTAAGGATACACTGTGATAGAGAATATCGCTGGTTACTTGTCAGTTTAACCCATGGCCCATTTGGTCAACATGCCTCATTTGATAAACAGATCAAAAACATAAACATAAACAATAAAACATGCAACTTTTTTCTGGTTCTTTAAAAACAGGCAAAATGTACTGCAAAACAAGCCAGTCAAAACACTGCGTAATCATTCAGGAATAGTTCTTTGCATTTGCTTGTCCATTGCTACAGAGTACGTGATGCATGGTAGGTCTTTTTTTTCACAGTTTAAACAAGACTTAATGAAGCCAACATCTATGTTGCTAAATATTGGATCAAATTAAAATATGAATAAGTAGTAATGCCTTCTGTAACAACTACTCTGTTTCTACAGATGAGTAGCTGCTATGGGGCAAAGCTTTGCTGCTAAAACTGCAGCCAGAGACATAAATAATGTTAAAACATCATGTGTTAATGGTGGTATGATTTCAGACTCACAGGAAAAGAAAAACTGGGCAGAATTTCACATTGGAAAATGAAGCATACATCGCTATCACATGAAAGAAGAGGCAGCTTTAAAGTTTTTCTTTTTTCCCCACTGATGTGATCTCCTTTTTCAAATCACAGAATGGTTCTTGAACGGCTTTAATGAGCTTCAGCACACACAAAACATTTTCAAATGGAGGTTCAAGGTTAGAATGATGAGTATGTCAGGCGTTTTTCTCATTCCAAGCATTTTAACCCTAATTTGTCTGTTTCTGACTGAAGTAGCAGCAGAAACAAAACGTGGTCATCTTCAGCCAGAATGTGTAGATGGTAGACATAAATAAGAAACTCTGCCTAAAGAGAGGCATGATAAACAACAGAGTGGGCGACGGAAAACAGAGAGGTATAAGATGCATGGCATGCAGTTGTGATGTGAATTTTGTTGCTTTTAGAGAGGTTCCTCAACCCAGAGCCTCTCCTTTAATCTCCTTCTGCTCCACCTAGTTTACTTCTGCTCCTCAATTTCTCGTTTGACTTCAGCTACATAATGGTGATCTTTCCCGTGAGCCACCTCCATGATGGCAACTGCCTGAAAACAGAATATACAATAAAATAATTTAGACACACAATATAAGATGTGGTTAACTGTTGACATACTTTTACAGCTTACACCAGGGTAATAATTGGCTTTCAAGTTGCTCTGTAGATCAAGTACTCAACTCACCTCATATCTCAAACAGTTTTAACTTAAAAAGTTAATGTGACTGGGGTTGCCTGTTACAGCTCACTATTAAATTTTTTGAATCACACCTATCACTAAACCACCAGACCAGATGTTTGTAAATGTACCTTCTTCAGAGCTTTGACTCCTTGCGTCTTCATCTCCAGCCCCAAATACAGACGTCCCAGTTTCAGATACATCGACGCCACGTTTAGAGAGTAGGCTGGGTAGTGAACACTGTACAGAGGATATAATTGAAACTTCAAGTTAAGCAGTGAGCAAACAAGACATAATCTATAATTAAGCAACTGGTTTTGTTGACGTGCTGCGAATGCATCACGCTGCGAGAACATGAGAGTAAAAGATCAGACATAGTAGAAATGGCTCGTGTAACAGAGGAAAAACATGTTTAGGATCATCATGTATAAACATATGTTATAATGTGTATATTGTACATAGGATTAAGAGCACATAATGGGAAATACAGTTAAACTGTGTTTTGTCAAGTCAATAAAACACTAATAAAGTTATTTTGCGATTCAAAGCACAGACAACCAAATCATTAAATAGACTAAAATAGGAATTAAAATCCCTGTTTTCACAGAAAGTTAGTCTTGGCAAATTCAGAGGTCAGAAGGAAATCTCATGACAAAACTGGGATGAGAAGGGAGGGAATGATTCATCAGACCACTTCATAAATAGATGAATTTCCTACTCTATTGACACAGGTTCATCTAGTTTGATTTTAATTTTCAAACTATAACCTGTTAAATTTCTCCAGACCTTTATGGGACAAAAGGTCTAAAATGTAATCAAATCCTTACTGATGGGCCACTCAATTATTCAGCAGGACTCTATTATCCACCTCTGTATTGGGGTTGTGTGGTAACAGTGCTGCTGTACAACTGGCTAACTTCCCTTCCAAGGATTAATTGTAACAGTATCCCTGCACCTGTACGGCTGAATGATCTTCTCTCCATATCTCATGGCTCCATCCCAGTCCTGCATGTAGAGACAGACGCCCATGGCCTGATACATCATATGCAGCATGTAGACATTGGTGTCTGCAAATATAGCTCCCATCTTCTCCAGGCTAAGCTCACACATCTCCAGCAGCTCACTGGGGGGTGCCAGAGAGTCAAGGAACAAGGAACTGGGAGGTTGAGGGGCTGTCTTAAATAAAGTCAGAGGAGCACTTGACTAAGACAAGAAAAACTTCGGAGATCAGAGAAATTTAAAAACAAGAGAGTGAAATCAAAAAACAGTTATAACAAGGAAAAGGATATTCTTGTAGTGTTTGGCTCTCCTGAACTCCTCAATGACATTCTTGGCATAACGCACCATCGATCGGATTTCCTCTGGCTCTGGTGGAGAACTCAGCTTCCTGATTTCCATTTTCTCTTTATCCTAGGAAAAGATGGAAAGAAATTACAAAAGGAAGCAGTTTTCCAGTTGCATATTAAAAACTGTCCAGTATGTAGTGTTTTCACTTTGGAATAGGGACAACATTTAAGGCGTCAGTATGCATAGCACATTAAATATACTCAATAAGCATGATATGGATTCACTGTCCTACAATGCAACGCACAACTTGAGCTACTCACAGCTGGAAATGATTAGAAACTATGTGCTGAGGAAGCACTTGGAAGATCTTAAAATATAGAAAAGGTAAAACTATCAGTTTCAGTTACTAGTTTTACACAGTCAGCACATGTTCCCTAATGTCTATTACAATTTACTGCCAAACCAAAATATCGTATAAAAATGGTCAATGACTGAATATAAACATTTTTTCATTTTACTGTCATAAAGCTGCTCAAACATATACATGTGTTTCATGTGTCAAACTCACACCGCTCTCACACAATGATTTTAGACATGACTCTTCGAAACAACTCCAAGTAAAACATCTCATATGTAAACAAGTTCTGTAATTTACATTTATCTGTCATATCAAACTCACTGAGATGTCCCACAGACATTTTCAAGACAAGTTGAACTTGAAGACTGGCATAATATACATACATCATACATAAAAATATGTAGCATGTGCTGTGAAAATGGGACATAACCACTCAGTTGGGACAACAGTCTAAGGTAAAATCTTAAACAAAAGGACAGAACATGAAACACTTTCTGATATACTCCTCACATCAACAAAGCTCCAGTATAAACGAATGATTAAAACCTTTTTAGGTTCTATAAGTTTCAGATAGAGAGTGGTACCTTGGACTTTGTGCTGCACTCAGTACACTGGCATGTGAAGAAGTAAGAATCTAACAACCTCTCTTTCCTGTCCTCTGTGGGATAGAGCAGGTCAATGTAACTGTTGAAGATCTATGGAGAGAGAGAGAGATGATGGCATGAGAAACTAAAATGTCACACGTCACAACCCTTTGCATTAATCAAGATAAAAACTGTAAGGAGTATCTCGGAAGCATGTTTGCTGCCAGTGTTGACTTACCTCATCTCCGGGGTTTATGTCTTGTACGGCTCTGACCTCAGCCACTGTGCCTTTATATGTCACTATGACATTCGGACTGCAGCTGTGATTCATCAGTGCTACACTGGAAGGAAGAAAAAGGAAGGTGGAAAAGCAAGCTTTACAAATAAGTGAACTGAAATCAGGGAGTTGTTAAATAGTTTTATAGTTAGTTACATTTAGCAGCATCATGATGTTGGGACCACATGGTGGTTTATATATTCTCTGCTAAACTGATTATTAATGAGAGAAATACTACAGCAGAAACAAACCAGAAGCATCTCATATATACACAGAGTGACCGAAAGCTCTAAGGTGGAGTATGGATCTTTAATAATCTTATGTCATTTGAAACATGTTGATGGTTACTGTCCAATTTTATTAGCATTGAAATACACTGATGAAAAGACGGTCTGTTGGTGAGGTGTTGACTACTTACTCAGGAAAAACAGCTGATCCCAGATGGGAGAGCTCCTCATCCTCAATGGTGAAACCATTACAGTTAACCTGGAGAGAGAGACAGAGACAAAACAGACACCAGGGTGAGTAATATGATAAATCACTTTGCATCACCCTCTACTGTCTTGAGCTATAACGCCCCCTCAAGAGAGGAACAAGTAATCCAGCTGTAAGAGATTAAATGTAGCTGTGAGACAAGAGGGGGCTAATGGTACAACATGGAGAGAAAGGAGGGGCAGCAATGACAGATCAAATTAAGAAGTTAAACACCCACAGGACCAGTGCGGGTGTGTGTGACACAGACACTTATTTCACCTCAGCATTTGAGTATCTGCTAACAACTGTAGAGACAACTGGGGGCGATGTGATGGGAGAACAATGAAAAGATCATAACATGAGGAGGGAGTACATGTGTTTACACACTGGGTCTTAAAGTTGAAGTATGTTGCAACCCAGCATGTCCTTACACACACCAAGAGAGGTCAACACCTGTCTATATGTCAGACAAAACAGCTGATACTCCCCGACCAATCACATAAGAGTAACAAAGCACACCCAAGATCCTGGATCCGTCAAGGAACAGGAGCATTTTAATCTGGGGATTAGTACCAACAGTGTCAGCAAATAAAAAGGGTATTTATATATGGCATTTTTTACAACACACAGGCACCATGTAAATATTTGTTCTACTAAGCCACCAGACAACTAGAGCAACTCTAAAGACACAATCAAAGATACTTTATGGTCCAAAATAACTTTCAGAAGCCATGTTATCCAGTTTTACCTGTGCAAAGAGCTCAGTGAGGGCCTGGTCGCCAGGGAGGTCATTGATGTGTTTGGAGTAGAAGTGGTGCAGCGCTGCTATGTCTGTCCGGTTCATCTCCTCCTTCTCACTGTCCATCTTATCTAAATCTGGAAATGGCAATGAAATATGGCCAGAAAACAGAGACCGGGGGGGCACAGCCCTGGATCAAGAAGTGTCATTATATTGTTTAAAGGGCCTAAATTCCCACTTTGCAAACATCATGTAATCCAAGGGCCTATGCCTTTGCCATTTCAAAATGTCATCGTCTTTAGTTTTTCTTTTTGTTCCACCCAGCACTTTGGTATTAACCTTTAAACCTTTTTGGCCCATTAGTTGAAACAAAGGCTTTTAGTCATGTAGACCACATCAACACTGGTAAATGAGAATCTTCAACAATAACAAAGCCAGAATGTTTCTGTCGTTGGTAATAAGGATTAGAAAAGGGATAAAATATAAACTATCCAGATGGGTTTTTTTTAAACATTTAACACTGTTTCAATAATCTATCATAGGGCCTCCTTTGTAGAATCACTCTGTTCATCAAGTGTGGGGCATGCTGCTGCTATAGGCCATGTGTCATTGTCAGTCACACAAACTCTCTCACACACAGGCAAACTGTCTGGTGGCAGCAGGCAGCAGCTGGCCACTGATTTGCTTTGTGTGTGTGAGAGACAGGTGTGAAGGTTAATTCTGTGACAATCCTCTGATGACACATCTGAGCCTGAAACAACAGCTAAGACTAAATGATAATAACACATGGAGAAAACAGTTTGTGGGCGCTTGGATGGAGCGCAGTCTCGATTTGTTTGTGTGTGTGCTAGGGAATATGATGAGAATGACTGGGAGCAGCGTCACCTGTGTTTTCAGGGTTTAATTAATACGTAAGCTGAATCCCAAAGTCATTATTTCAAAAGCACCACAGAAATAAAACAGACAACTCTAAAATCACTTTGGAAATCTTACTGTTGCACAAAATTAAGCTGGACAGAGTTTAGTTTCCTTACTACAATTCTTTTATGTAACAATGGTCTGAGATTAAGTGAATGAAGTATACACGTTAACTCCTTCTCAGTACAATCACAGTCCCTTGGGTAGAGGGTTGAGTACCTCGCTCAAGGGCACAGTGGCAGTTGTAGTTTTTTAAAGGAGAGGGGAGAGCATGAAATTACAGCACCCAGAAGCTTGGGATTTAAGTCCCAGAGCTCTGTAGACTTGGAGTGAATGAAAGAGACAGAACCAGGACTGGAGGCTACAGCAGAGGATATTAATAGACTCACTGCTACAACTGCAGAGACACAGAAAGATCTCACACACTCTCACACACACTGCACCATGTAACTACAAGTGCACATAAATGTAACTAAACACATACACTCATGTATTCATACACACACGCACACACACCTCTACTTACGAGATTCAAACTCTTTGAGCAGTAGCAGCCGTTCCGAAGGAGTTCGCTCTGTTGTGACTCTCTGCAACATGAGCCACAGTTAAGATACATGTAGAAAAAAGATACAAGTTTCTTTTTTCTATATAGAGTTTTATTTTAGAAAAACAAACAAAAAACACTACACCCAATACACTGGACTATAGCAGTGGTGGCTTCAAGATCTTTAGTGTTCAATGGGACTGATACTTTGATACTAACAGAGGTAGACCTACATCACAGGGTTATGTTGTGACTGCAAGAGTACAGTGTGTGCCAACTTAAATGTTTTTGGTAAGAGCACATAATGCCAGTCTAACCCAGTGATGTTCCTGTGCTGCAATAACTCACTAGCAAAGATGCCCAAGATACTCCTATGATACTACTCATGCAAAAGTATACAAATTAAACTGAAATGACATTAGTGATACGCTGTTCTAGCAGCTCAGTGCTGGGTAAAGTATGGTCTAGCTCATAAAATTACCTTATTATCAAGTAAGGCCACTTAATTCATTTGACTCTTTATCTTCTTTTTGCAGTCACATTTTCACACAGCGCCAAACAGAAGCTTGTCATTTTGAGTTTTCATTCCACTTGTGAGGAAAACTCCAAGTGGAATTAACGTCATCACTAATATTACTGAATTACAATTTTCAGGTTACACATTTACGGTTGTTTCTTTGTTCTATTTTTGCTTTTGATTTTGGTCTAATTTTGTTGTGTCATACGTATCGCAGTGTATTGCAGAAGACTGAAACTACAAAATGTGGCTTGTAACATTTTTACACGTCTTGTGCACAGAATTGCATATAACCAAGAGGATGATGTCTCACGTCATGACCTGCATTTTTGTTTAATTCAAATTTTCTGTCATATCATCTCACATAAAAAAAGGCATCTATGAACACTGAAACATTTCTGCTCCTACTTCCAGTGAATTTACCTGTTTCATGATGAGTCTTGCAACCAGTCTGACAGTCTCTGACGGACACCAGTTTTCCCCATAGGCACACATAGCGACACACTCCAGCTTATGCATTGGCCAGTCACCTCTCTGCAATAATACACATAAACAGAGAAAAAGACAGAAATAACCACAGTTAGCAAGCAACCCCCATGAAACAGGGCAAAACATGAAACAATATGGTCAAGACGCAATCAGAGAGAGACACAGAGCAAGAGGAGAAGAAACACAGAGGTTTATTTTAATACAGCGGATTATAAATGATTTGTGTATCAACAAAAAATATATTATTCAAGGCACTTGCACACCAGTCTCTTTCTCTCTCACATGGACACACAAGGAAACTCCTTGGTTTTACTGCAGAGCAGCAAGTGTGTTTTGTGCCATGAAACTAAAACTAGACAGAGGCAGGGGCAGAGGGAGGACAGACTGAATCGTCATAGCAACAGCAATGTGTGCGTGTGCTCTTTCTGTCTCTTGCTGGATACTGCCTGCATGGAGATCTGCTGAAGTGGTTCTCAATGTGTGGTGCAAGGTCCCAAGGTGTGTCACAAGAACAATAATATGAGTGGTACCAGTGAAGAACATAGCTTTTGTCATAAGATGTGTGGCCTATTATTGTTTTCTTTGTCCTTCTATTTGAAAACAGGTGGCAGGAATAAGACCAAAACATACGGGGACTAAAGCAAGACAACATTTATTTTTTTAATCATGTGCACTGTGAGATTCAGTCATGGTCCCTTCCTTTATTTATTTGTGAAAACCAACACACATACTCACACACACAGAAACTACAAGCACTCCATAACAAAGCACAAATGTAAAGCACAGAGCACTCTCACCTGACAGTCGACATTGCAGTAGTAGGCTTGCTTACATTTGCCACACTTAAAAAGGTCTTCTCTTCTGTAATGACATGAAGACACAAACATATTACTCCACTATAGCAGCGATTAGCGGAGTTCTGTTTTACCGTTGGCTGACATGACATTAAATTATACTGACATATTCCATTTCACATATATAGATAAATTCATTGATAAACTGACTGATACTGTCTTGATGGTTTGTTTTTAAATGGGAGACAAAAAGTTTAACACAACACCTGAGCTGTAACAAAAACAGAAGTTAGTCAGTTGACAAGATTTTAATTGTATTTGAACATGCATTGTGTAAAACAGTGGTGATCACTATTAGAACATGAGTCGCAAACATGTCCACCCCTCTCAATGCACACATGCACCCCTGGCCTTCTCATCTCTTGGCTCCTCCTCTCTTGGGACACATGGACAACTATATTTAGCACCCTAACCTTTTACTGTGCTACAAACCTTAATGGCAGCTTGGGTCAGCCACATGTGTGTATGAAAGTGAATGGGTGAGTGTGTGTGAGATTGAGTTAATTCAGCTCTAAAGCATCTCATAACAGACTGTCACAGTACATCTGCTCTCAGTAAGACAAGTAGGCAAAACTGGAGGGCCAAACCTTGAAACGAACAGCACACTGCAGTTTAACCTTTCTGTATGTTTGACACACTGTGCCTACAAACACCTACACTTGTCAATACTCTCTGAATGTTGTAGGCTGCCCTTTAAAAGCACTTCACATCCTACACTACCTTAGTGGTGCAAGCATGGGTTGAAAACTACCAACAAATGACTCAAAAATCGAGTTTCAGTTCTCTTCTCACTAAAACTTTAAACCTGAAAACAATAAAGACACACTGATACCATGAAGGCTGAAGGTTTTCTCTCTGCATCTTGGCTTTTAGGCGCATAAAAGCAAGTGCAGGAAATGTAGGAACAGAGGGCACTCTCACGTGTTATGGTGTGAACAGAAATTACACGAATAGATGAAAAACAGTAAAGTGCTCCTTTAACTGAGCATAGTGTAAGATGTACAAACACAATATTGGACTCATTTACACTAAATGCAGGAAGGCGGGGATTATTTTACACATTGGCTTTAAAACCCACAGGTAATCTTGCTGCATGTGAATGTTTTCATACCCTCCTGACTCTGACACTGCAGCAGTTGTTTGTAGCACTGCAGTCAGGTGAGCTGCCTCACCGCACTGACCCATTTAAGTCTGCAGCAGCGAGGTAGGTGTCCAGAGGTTCGCGAGCTAACCTAGCTAGGCAATGAGGTTAGCCGCCCCTGAAGTGGACACATTGCTCGCTTTGTTTTGTTTTAAGCTATTTTATTTTTAGAAAAAATGTTGGAGGTAACAGTCACAGAGGTGTTTTTAAGTGTTTTTTCATGGAGGTGAGGTGTTACCTGGTGAAGCAGTGCTCACAGTGCGCTCCTCTCTCATTCACTGTCAACACGTAGGAGTAGGCAGGGCAGGCGAACACCAGCTCCCCCACCGCGAAGTGCCTCAGCGCCCGCAGGCCTCTGCCTTTGCCCGGGCTCAGGAACCTCTCCGTGCCCTCTATACCTTCGTTCTTCATGTTTTCTTCTGTTTACAGTTCCCGTCAGATACTGCCAACCACCACCTGTGTCTGCTGAGTGCTCTAATCAGCTTCTGCCTGAGCTGCTTCTTCCTCTCCGGTCATCGGTGCGCGTTGTGTCCGGTGAGGCTTCCCAGCGCCCCCTGCTGGACAGGCGACGACACGGACGTGCAGCCACGTTGTGGTCGTCTGGCCAAACGTCCCATCATACCTAGTCACTGCATTACTTGTCTGGATGACTTGTTGTCAGTGTCATAGTTATCTGTTCCGTGTCTTTTCCAGTATATGTAATCATGTTGTAACTTCCAGCTCTAATTGCCTGCTTAATGTTATTATGTATTACTGTATTGTGAATGTCCTGCTTTGCATCATGACTTTATTCTGTGCACATGCTTCATCCTGCTCTTATTTTACATGCTGTGCATTTTATTTTAAATAGTGTAGAGTAACTTAGTTTATTTACTCAAGTACTATGGGCATAAATACCTTTTTATTGTAATTGGGCTTTGCTTAAATATTTCAATGTTTCTGATTCTGATCTCAAATATGGACTTGGACTACAAGTCGGAGCAGACAGTTGTAAACATATAGTGTTATCCATTTGCTTTATTTAAATTCCTGCATATTTTGCTACTTGCTTACAGGAAATATTAATATTCACGTTTTACTAATAACCATCAGGAAATGTCATCCATCTGCATTGTTCTAACCTTTGAGGTAGCCAACAAATATCAGATCAGCCTTTTCAACAAATGTTGTGGTTATTTGCACTTAAATATGTTGCCATGTAGTTGATTGGTGACTTTTATTCCAAGGTTCAAAATGCTGCCTCTTACCACAGCATATGGCTGGTTGGAGGTCAGCGGCAATTCGCAAAATAAAACTCACTAACAAATGTTCAATAAAGTATTTGAAAGTTACTTCTTTAAATACTAAAGTCTGGGGAATATGTAGAACTCATGTTTATGCAGTCACAGGTTTTTGCAGATAGAGATCCAGATCCATAGTTACGTAAATGCAACTGGCAAAAACAGAAAGATCAATATTTTCAATATCTGTTGTGAGCCTGCATCATCAACCTCTGACACAGACTGAAATAACGCGACACCATTTAGTTTATATATATATATATATAAATGCATTTATTTAAGTTAATCATTTCTCCTCATTCAAAGTTGAATTTCTGCAGTATCTATAAAACAGGGAACAGTTAGAAGCGCTGTACAGTCTGACAACAAAACTAGGAACCGCGGCTGAGTACACTGTGTATATATGTACATACTGTACACACACACACACTGATGTAGGTATATACAAAAATATACACTTTTACATGTGTGACCCCCTCATGCCATATCACCCACCACTGTCATTCAATGAAGCCACATTATTTCCCCGCTTGTTCATGTCCATCCATACTGATTTGTCTGTTATCGGTCATTACTGGTTTATGAAGCTTGTACAGTATAGTGCCTTATGTGCATGTTAAGCCCCTCTCGTGCCCCGACTCATATGCACTGCTGCTGCTACTCGGAGCAAAAGATGGAGAAGCTTAAGCAGCCCTGAGCTGGATGTCTCAGCGGGGCTTCTCACATATCAGAGAGGACTCTTATTCTGTTAATCCTAAAAGAGGATTTGAGGTGGTCTGAGGGGGAAAGACATTCTTCTTGTTAGGACGAATCATTGACATTACTCTTCTAAAGCTAAGAGAACATCAAGTTTGACCTCTATACCTCCTTCCTTGTTAAACTCCCAAATAAAACTGGTGTTTCCCTCCAAAAACACAGTGAGTATGAATGAAGTCCTACTGGCTCAGTGGGGAAGATGCTCTTGGTCACTGACTGGTGTTCAGTTATGCGCCCCCATTTAACGCTAATAAAGATGCCTGTTTACAAGATTGATTTTAATCTTCCTCTTGTTGAAATTATGCTTTTGGCCATCTTGGCCAAGTGTCTCACACATTCGCACCCACAAACACACAAATGGTTCTGTCTCAACACCAATTACATAAACAAATCTTAAGACATCAAATGAGTGTCTGTTACAAAACTGACAGGTTGAACTGAGAGTGGGAAGATCAATGAGACACACAACATACTGAAGGTCAAGCGTGCATGTGACTTTCCCGCGACTCTTTCTGCATTTCTAAAAGACCTTTTTGACTCTTCTCAGTCTTCCTCACACAGAGCAAACAGGAAGGAAACTTTGGCACATTGTGCTAAAGATGTAAACATTTAATCATCCAATCAAAATGAGGCGCTGGACTACTTAATTATTACACTCATTTCCTCTGTGTAGAAACATAAAAAGAATAAAAAATAAAATATTAATCGTTTCATCTTCTTCAGAATAAGACTGGTCTTTAAAAGAAAAGGCTTCAAACTACACATGTGAGCTGCTGTAGCAGACAGGATAGCCATGGTCACTCAGGTGTGTGCAGCATTGGTTCTCGTGCCTGTTCAGTCTGAGTATGGCTGAATCAACAGTTTAATGACAACAGAAAGATCTAAAGACAAAGAAAACTCGATGAGAACAGGTCTGAAGTTCTGCGGTGGCACATTGTGCATCACATCAGATCAGTTTACAACCTCAAGTCCCTTTTTTTCTTTCCTTTTCTATTACGTGTCGAGAAGTGTGACAATAGAGGGCGCTATACACCACTAAAATATTATGTTGGCAGCACCACCATGAGAAGACCTTGTACTTCGAGGTTCTCACCTACCCCATGATGAACATATGATGACAGATGTTAATATATGATACTGCCGTGCTCTTGTTGCAGAGTCTGGTGTCATTATATCACATTCATTACCAGGTCAAGACACAACTTTTATCATACATACAGTATGACAGATGTGTAAACATACAGTTAATTAAAATGACAACAACAGAATCTAACTCATCTGAAGAACTTCAGACCAAGACCAAAAACAGTGTCATGTGTCATGTGTTGTCGCCTGTACTCCAACAAAGCCACCGATGTGAGTGTGGACAGTGTTAGATGCACAATTGAAGAGAATTATTTTATAACTTAAATTGCAATCATCTGATCTGAATTACAATTATTGATTTGCAGCATTCTTAAGAAATTAAGACTGAACAGAAAATGTTTTTTTCAGTATTTTTTCCAGTATTTCAGTACATCTGCCTCCTGAAACTTTTAATCAAATTTGGGCCCTTGAGACTGGTCACCATGGCAACACAAAACTTTCCTCACATCGAGGCTCGCCCATGGGTTCTGGCGTCATGCCTCGAGCACAATGCAGCAACCTATCAAGTCACAGGATAGGCTTTTCAAGCAGCTGCTGTCTCAGCTGACCTTTCTACACTCCGCTCACTCTGCTTTACAGCTGGATCACTGAATGTATAAGACAAGGCAAATGTCAGGTGCAATAAACAAAATGGCGAAACACAAAGAAACATGATGAAACGGAGGAGGGAAAGCGTCAAACGTCACAATGCAACAAACGTGAGCAGCTGTCTTTGTCAGTTTCAAAAAGTCAACAAAACAAAACAGGAGCATATATAAGAAAGACTGAATGTGTGTGTGAGAAATAATGAGAAACAGAGAGGACTGTTGACTTTAAAGATCACATGAGGCTGCAACGTCTTTGTAGCATAAACCAAAAAAGAGCAAATGTGATTTTCTCGGCCATTTGTGATGTACAGTATATCTGTATAAATATGTCCTGTGTTAACGTAGTTGCCTTGAAGCTGCCAAAAGATGAGTTGCTTCAAATTCAATCAAAACCAATTTCTCCAAACTGCACCATCGTTGCTCATCAGTGACTAACAGCAGAGACGATCATAGCAGTTAAGATGAACCCGTGTTGTAGATGGGAGCTGCAAAACCAAAAAACAGATACCAATGTGTGCTGGAGATGGTATCAGTAATACTGCCAGGTAACAAAAAGCAAAGAAGTGGTAAAATGCTGTTTGGCGACACTGAAATATCGTTATAAGGTTAAAGTAGCTTGCCAAAATAAACAACAAGTGTTCTCGTTTGTAGTTTGCATCAGCAGAATCTGAGCAGTCCTGCGTGTGCATTTAGAAAAATCTGCTCATCTCCAGCAGAAACAGAGTGAGGACAAACAGTAAAACTTCATTTACTGCAGTTTCAAACTTCTGAGCAGATGGCTCATCTAACAGGCACAATGAGGAAACAAATGTGGATGGAAAACATTACTTACTGAGGGGGACTGCAGGAGCTTGATGGTGATACATGCAGAACACATGTGCATGCATGTTTCATAAGGTTTGACCGACAGTCAGTCCTTCTCTTTTTGCAGGACATTTGCTCTCAGGCTGGAATAAGCACAGTTTTAGTTGTTCAACACTACTGTCATGCGCAGAGCATGACCCATAAAAGAGCACCTGTGACATACAAACATCTCAACTACGTCTGTTAGCAGATCTGTGTAATATGATGCTTCAGCAGCCTCTGAGTCAACACCTGTGAGCTTTAGAAAAAGCTGCAACATTACATCCAGTTTGCGTTTATGTTGAAGACAATAACCTTCCTACAATGTCAATAAAGACACAGGCAAAGGAAACAAACTGTGCAGGAAAAGATGTATAAACCAAACTGTGCCCTAGGGAGCCGTAAGAGAGCAGCACGAACACATGAAAAATGTAAAACCTTTAATCACTCCTCTGGCATTCCTGCAACACAAAAAATTTGGTTTCATTTTTTTGACAAAGGTAAACAAAAAAGACGAAGAGATCTGTTTTTCTGTGTGTTGTTTCTTTAGAGACATGATGTTGTAGATGTGAAGTTGCTATAGCAGCCAGTGCCACAGCCTGAAGACAAACAGTAAATCCTGAGGGTGGGCTTCAAGACACTTCCTGGTTTCAGGAACTGCACTTCCAGCCAAGCCAGCGTCAGGCTGCACCCAAAATAGAGAAGCTCCTCCCTGAAACCCCTGCCCCTCCCCCAAAATGCAATCTGTAGCAAAAACTGTATAGAAAACAAAGCAGAACACAGTTTTCACCCCAACTCTCTTGTAAACCAATGGGAAGAAAACGAGAGTACAAGCTCAACAAGGAGTCGAGTCCATTTCCTCCCTTTAGCGTAACTCTGTACCCGAACCAAGAAACCACAACCTTGGTGCGGAGAAAAAACAAAGAGAACCGCATCGGAGGGGAGCAACAACACCCACATCTGATTCTTTTGAGAATGACACAAAGCTCCTGCGACACCTCCGTGAGAGAAAGTTAACAGCGAGAAAATAAAATATTAATAGGAAAAAATAAAATAATTATAAAGTAAAAACATCAAAGAGTTTCACCAGCATTAGAGAAACTAAAAGAACTGAAAGTATTCACTCGTCACTTGCATCTGGAACCATCAATGAAAAAACACTGAGGTATGTGGTTTGGATGGAAAGCCTCTTCATTGCTTTTATCCTCAACATGATCATCACCGTCACCACCCATCCACCAATTACAGTCCGTTTCCTGTTTACTCCATCATGGTCTACAAGCCCCTCCCCCACTGCGTGTGGCTCTATGTTTTTTTGAGGAGGGGTGAGGTGGGGGAGAGGTGTATAGACGTGACTGGCTGCAGCTCTGAGGAGGAGCGAGAGGGATTCTTTAATCCATCAAGTTGTCTTTTTCCTCGAGTCTGTTTCCATCTCTTTATCCAGGTGTCAGAGTCTGTTAGAGTCTCTATCCAATATCCAATTCTTCCCAGGGTCTGTAGTGCATCCCCCCTATGATTGTAAATTGAGGGTGAACTTCCACTGTTGGTTGAGGCTCGGGCTGCAGACCTCCACAGTGAGTCCGCCCATCCTGGCACTGCGGCTGTCCAGGCAGAGGTTACTGCCCACGTGACGGAGCTTCGAGTTTGACTCAATCTGCTCCCATTTCTAGAGACGAACATCAAGACACAAAGATTAACAAACAATGTAAAAATGTGCAAAATAATGTGGTTTGATATTTGCATTAATTTACAAGTGAGAGTTCAGTTCTGGTGAACCGGTCCAACCAAACTTTACCTGTCTGCTGTCGTTCTCTCGACAGCCTTGTAGTTTGATGAGCGAGCCAGCTGTTCTGTCCACCACAGTCAGACATAAGTCCATGTGTTTGACTGACTTATCCTTAGTCAGGGCCCATTCCTTTAAAACAACAGTTATACACAAAAACAGTATTGATAAATGCACCCAGACCTCTACATGCACACACACTGTGGGGTTAGACATGCTCTGACCAAGCAAAGATCCATATATGGAGCTACAATATTGTGACCTGAGCTAGCATTTAATTTTATAACATGGCTGTGCTGTTTGAGCACTTCTTTCTATTTATTGTTGTACTTTTTTAAACAAAATACAGAGCACAAACTGGTTTTAAGTTCACTTTTGTACTTCTAATTTCATTAACTGGTTACATTACTCAGCACAATACAATACAAGTGAATAACATTTGATTGGCTTGAAATATGAAATTCTGCCCTCTTTACATAAACACAGAAACACATCTGTTGTTGATTATGGTTTGTACTGCACTGACAAACAGCAGCAGCAGTGGATTATAGTGGCTGGGTTGACTAACTTAATGTTAATGTCTGTGATTTATTAATCTGTACAGTTTAACAGACAACCACAGGAAGAACTATTAGTGTCCATCAGGACGTGTTTTCTCAGAAGATGTTGCCTGGAGTGCCGAGCAGTGGTTTTCATGTCTAATTAAAAGGAGCCTCAGCTGCAATTCATTGAGAGCTTGATTTATGAAATCTAGTTTAAAAAAAATTAAAAAGGTGCTCAGGTGGAAAGTTTCGCAGTATTAAAAAATGACAAGAGTAAACCAGACGTTTGAAGCAGGTGGTCTTAAACTCAAAGTGACACCAGTTTTCCAAGTAAGACCACTACATCTGTCAGTCTATTTAAGGACAAACTATTTGACACACACACACACACAGTACTGTAAACCCTCCCCCCCAGTGCTCCAAATTCACCCCATGTTAAAATATTTCCATGTTTGCAGATGAACAGACATGTAGACGGATCTGTCCTCCTCATATGCCAAACATCCGGTTTAAGTGACTGCAGTCTGTGTAACGTCTGTCCTCTAACACACCACCTGTGCTCTCACCACAGATTGCGACCCAGGTGTCTTTAGAGATTTGATTTGACAAGCTGACCTGTGTGTGTCGCCGCAGTAACGCTACCTGGTTTCCCCCAGCGTTGTGGCATTCATAGACGCCAACTACCCCGTCAGCAAAATGACCCAGGGTGTCCAGACAGTTTCCTCCTTGTTGCAAGGCTCCAAACGCTATGTCCTGATGATCTGGGACTCTGAGAACATGCAAATACAGTGCTGTTAAATTGCAGACATGAATCATGCTTGTGCTGTTTAAATATATTTTTTTGAACAATAGGAAAAGGTGGAAAGAAACTCCATTACATTCACAAAGAAGGTGAGACATAAAGACAGAGTTAAATAAAAAAAAAAACATGTTTTTGTACCACTTTCCTCTGATAAATTGGACAATATAACTTTAACGCTGTTACATCTGAAATTATTCATATGCAGATCTGTTATATTTATGCATTATTAATCTCAATCATGTAAGTGACAAATTGCAAACCTGCCAAAATTTAATAATGTGCTTGAGTCATTATTGCTAGCATGGGTTAGTCATTAGTGTCTACACTGCCACAGTCATTTAAGAGCCTTATTAGAGTATAAAACATGAGCACACAGGAGACCACAGTCAGTACACTGCCTCCTTTCAGAGCTGTGGCCACTGCAGCTGCACTTCAGGTGAGACATTTTCCTGCACATAATTTAAGGCTTATTACAGAATATTATATACTGTGTCATATCGTGTACCCTATAATAGTCCATAAACTGCTCTCATTTTCTTACCGCAGTTCTGGGTAGACGTTCTCCAGGTACCACTTGAACGGCTTGCAGCCTAATCTCTTCTTCATCTCCAAACGACTCTGGATACTGAGAGAGAGAGAGCAATAAAGAGATGGTGACACACCGGGAGAATTAGGGGTGTGATCACTTGCAGTTTTCAAAGCCTTTCCCGAAATTGATTGAATTATAACCTTCCTTCTCTGCCAGTCATTGAGGGCAGACGTTAGAGGTCCTGGGCACGTCTGGGGCTGCACCCCTTGGGGTGTGTTCCCAGAAGGGTCACATAATAAGCATTTTTATCTTTGTCTAGCTACACCGGTGCTTCTCAAACCCCTTCAGAAGCCAAATAAAGTTCAGGCCCCGACACCACGTAATTTTTTTAATGAGTCATTAACAATGATTACAGGGGAAGCAACTAATAAAACAGGATCCTCTTTGAATTTAAGTGACATAATAACATCAGCAAACTCTTGTTTATTCTTCCTACATAAAACATTAATTCAACTTAGTTTCACTTCAACATCCTGCAGTTGCTTCATGACCCTAAGATTAAAACCTCTAAGCTGTAAAGTATGAATGTGAAAAAAAGCGGAAAAAAGTAAATAGAAGCATTGACAGACAGTGAGATGAAAACACTGAAAACACCGCCAACACATGGCTCTCCTGAACTGAAATGTCTTCTGTATTCACCAAATCATTAGGATTCATCCGGCAGCTGTAAAACCTCCATAACTTGCTGGTTTAATATCCAACTACCCCTTTTTTACAAAGCATTGCGAAAGCATCGAAACCGTGCTTCGCTTCACCAATGCAGTTTCTCTCCATCATGTGCGTTTGCTTTGGTGCATGCTGTCACAATCTAACACTAATCCCTTCAGCACGTCAAATAATATGACTGTCGTTTCATCGATGCAAATCAGCCACTGACTTTTTGCTCTCTTTTAAGTCACATTAGCTGCCTCATCTCACATTAATAAAAGGGGGTGACTGACTTTCTTTGATAGCTGACACGCCACTAATTGGCAATCCAATTAATACGTCCATTCATGTGGCTGCCTTTGTAAATTCACGATCATGGCTACATTATGTCCAACTCCTGTCCAGTTCACACTTTGTGGTACTTACTTTCCGTAGGGAACGTTTCTCGCTGAGGGGACGGCAGCGTAGTAGAAGTTTTTATACTCATCCATCCAAACCTCTGCTGCTCTCCTCGTGTTCCTAAGATAGGGGCAAGAGAGGAAATATGAGGAAAGGAAAGTTTGTGTGTGCATACATGTACGCACACTCTCCTGCTCTCGCTTGTCAGTTTTTTCATACATCTCACAGCCATTAGGGGGCAGAGTTTCACTGGTTGAACAGACAAACGTGAATGTGTTTATTTCACCAGTTACTGCATTCATTGGTCAGCAGTGTGTTGTGTGTGTGTGCGTGGCACAAACACAGCAAAGTGTTGACATGAAGTCCGTTGACATTTTGAATTTCCATTTTTCCTGATGATGTAACACAGTGCTGTCACACCATGTGTCTGCTGGAGAAAAAAGCTCAACTTACTCTTGCTTCTCTCTAGAGGAGTGTTTTTTTCCTATATCTGACGCCGGTGAGTGGAAAAACATGATAGACGTGATGAAAAAATATAGCAAAATGACATCCAGGCAGGTTCCAGGCAGGTACAAAACCTGCACCTGCAAATGTGTGAGGACAGCTGCCTTCATTGCTTCTGTCTGGGACAAATAACGGACCACAGGATTGCATCGAGCCTTTTTGTATTTTAAAGAAAATATGAATTCCAGTGAGAAAACAGTATGTTGGTTTTAAACACTGACAACTAATTACAACTAATGTTGTAATATTTCCAGATCAGAGAGCCCAAAAACTTAGATGTTGGTGCTAATTCAGTATTTTCTCTTTAATTATTTTCAAGTGCAACCAGCCCTGCAGAAGTCTCAGCATTTCATCCAGATCTACCTGTGTCATGGCAACAGACACCATGAACACTACAGGGAACTTTACATGAGGTCTAGAGGGGCTTGTCTTCACACCAAATGTAAGTCAGTAACATCTCCACATGTCCAATATGCGCAACTTGGATGTTTGGGAAATGCAGCTCCCAGAGCAATTATAAAGTCATGCAAGCAGACAAAACAGGTGATGTCTGGTAGCTCCCCAGGGTCACTGGCAGCAGACGCACAGAGGGTGTCTGGGGCTTTATTCATACTGATGGGTGAGATGTCTGAACTGAAGCACTGAAGCATCTGCATTGACTCTCCATTGTTGCGGCTGACACGAGAGCACCAGTGTGCCCGTCGATTAATAAATGATACCTTGAATTGTTGGAGAAGGATTGTGCAACCACTTTAGAGACAATGTTCAGTTTTATGTAACTGATAAAAACATACTGGTGATGTGGTCCACAGAGGGCGTCTAAGATAAGTCTCATCCCAAGCCAATATATTAAAATACCGTAAGGTCTGTTTGACCTAATGTTGTCGTTCACACAGTTCCACTGTAGTGTTTTATTTTTGGTCCATTCATATTTCTAAGTATTATTAAGACGTCGGTGATCTTTGTTTGCATGCTGCTGGATTCATTTCTACATCTTTAGCATCCCCCTCTTGGTCACACTCATCAGGAAACATCTAGTCAGTTTCATCTGCAGCTGGCAGACTGAAGATGCATCATAATGATCACTCAGCATCTAAGAAACGACTGTTTCAGACATCAGCTTACTGATGAGCTGATTTTCACAGAAACTCCACATGTTGGTCGATTACAGCCTTCATTTCTTATTTTTCTACAGAGAAGCAAAAGCTGCTTTAAACTGCTTGTGATCGGTTTGTTTTCAAGTTTTTTTATCAGGGCCATCAGGGTTGGAGACGGTTTCAAAGCGAGATTTATATCTTTCCATTATGCTTCCCACTGCTGATATTCAGTGATTGTTGTCACATGCATCAGAGATCTAAAATGGCGAAAGTACACGCAAAATACTGATCTTCTACATTTACGAAGGGCATTTTTTTTCTGTATCTGAAGACAATTTTCTCTGTGATTACTTTTTAATTGTTTTTTAATTGTCAGTGTCTGGTTTTAATTATCCAACATGGGTTTAATTCTCAGAGCTGCAGTAAAATTCAATAATGTATTTTTCAGTGTTTAAACTTGATACAAGAGAGTAAGGTACAAAAGATCTGGTTCAAAGAAAAGTCTAAAGAGTTTTGTACAGTGGGAACATAATCAACCCCAAAATAAAATATTACGAAAGAAAATCATGATCACAACATAATCCATAAAGCATATTTAGATTAACGTACGGATATAAAATCAGATGCCTCATCTTATCATCATCATCTTGTGTTTTCATGGTTATCATAACATTTTGGTACAGCTTACACACACATCTGTTCTGGAGACTCCTAACATATCACACCCTGTTCCACATGAATGCACATACGTACACAAACACACACACACACAGCGTATAATCAGGAGTTAATAGGTCATTATAGGGAAGCACAAAACATCCAATATAGACTAAACAAAAGCAAGACTGTGACATGTATCAGTGGGACATATTGTTCTTCTGTAATTAAACAGATAAATGTGATGGGTGGAGCCTAGTTGGAGCCTGGTTGGTTACCTTTTTGGTGTGGGTGGGTGTATGTTTCTGTGGGTGTATGTTTCTGTGTGTGTATGTTTCTGTGTGTGTGTGTGTGTGTGTGCGCGTCACCTTGCAAACACAGTCCCGCTACCCCCAGGGAAGGTGTATGGATGCTGCTTTCTGAAGACATGGCCAACTCTGCTGCAGGGGATGATCTCCAGATTTCCACCACACTGCCACACACGAAATGAGATTTCTGAAAGAAGAAAACACACACACACACACACACACACACACACAGGTCATAAGATTTGTCCTTTCCTATGTTTGTTCAAACAAACTGTTTCTATAAAAATGTTAGAGTTAATTACGTCTTGTGATGAAGTTTACTCAGGACATCTGCTCCTCAAATGAGTGTTGAGAGTGTCAGGTTCCCTCTCCAACATTGTCTGCATTTATATGATTGTCTAAATGAGCTCACGGGTAAACCAGTATGCGAAGTGTCAGCCCAGTTCTGAATGATTGCGCTGTCTTGAGTGAAGCGTGAATCATTCTGTTTATTCTCAACAATTTCCCAACTGCATTCAGATAAAAGCAACAAGGAGACGCAGCTGTTATTATATAATTGTACTGTTTGCAAATGATTTTCCATTGTGTACACGATGGGTATTTTCCCTCAATACAAACCATAATCATTATCATATTAACACTGTAATTTTGTGTGGAAGACTCTTCTACCGTGATATGACCACCAGATTACTGAAGGATTTTCTCCTCCTTATCTTTTTCTGGCATAAGAACCTCAGGTGAGCTCATGAGGTGATCACAGTGCAAGACACATCATTGGTGCTACTTTAGGATCAAATCTCAAGAGAATATAGATTTCATGAGTGAGATCTGTTGTTTGTTTGAACCAAAAGCATTTATGATGGAGAGAATTTGCCCGTGTGAATCTGTCTGAAGGAACAGCGTGACCATTAGTGATTTTATTTGTTTTCTGGCTTTAAACTACAGGAGAGATGATCAATATCATCTGAATCTGTATATTTAATACAAAGCTGCCAGTAGTTGGTTAGCTTAGCTTAGCATAAAGACTGGAGACGGGGGAACTGGTAGTCTGACTCTTTCCAGCACATATCCCCCTCTGAAACCACAAATCGTCACTTTTACATTTTAAGTTTTGTCAAGATTAAACAAATTAAATGTAAGATGTTAATTACTGAGCTTTATGGGTGCACAGCAGAACAATGAGCAATGCGCATTTCCCTGAATGTCTAACACCTTCTTCAACACTTGTGGTAAAAGTCCTAACACATCCGTCACCCTTAGAGGCTGATCGTCAGGGAACAACACAGTCAGGTGCAAACAGCAGCAAAGTGTTTTGAGGGTAAATGGTGACAGAAGTTTATTTTCTCCACCTGCCTCTTTACTCCACTTTAATAACACTATTTTTAATTCTGTTTCGTTCACTCAACAAGACTTTCTATTCCTCTGACATCCATTACCGTGTCATGTCTCGTCTCCTAACCACCATCATCTGTCTGCTGTGACTCTACTGACTTTACGCTCCCCCGCAACTCCACCGAATCTGCATTTGCACTCACCCAGGTTTTCTCCTCCCCATACATCCATCATCATGTCGTACTTTCCCAGCTGCTCAAAGTATTCCTTATCCATGACAAACAGACCTCCTGCTATCATCGGAGTCCTGCAGGGGCAGAGAGCGAGAAACAGAGTGGCAGGATGGAGCACAACTGAGATTAGTAGTTGGCAGAAACTGGTAAACAAAGGTGTGTCAGTCGTTTTTGATCACTGGAGTGAGCAGTTCAGTCTTAAGAGAATGTCTGTCTTACTTTATGGGGGCGATGGGGTTGCCTTGTCTGGCTCGCCTCTGATCCAGAGTCATGTAATCCCATTTAAACACCAAGTTCCAGTCAAAACCTGCCGATATGAAACACACAGAGGGCAAAGGATCACCATAACACACAATAGATGGGATTAAATAGTAGTCTGGCTATACAATTAGACCTGGCAGGTTCAGATTAGTTAAATGGATACATCTGCAGATGCCTCAGTTCACATGTCTGTATGTGTTCATACGCCAGGAACAGGAAATGATGTTAGACATGTAAATAGAGGCCAAAACCCAACTTTTCCAGCACAGGAGCAAGATCTCTGGCTCTGTGGCAGCTAAACTCCGTCATGTTCTCCAGCTAATTGCTAACTGCGTCTGTCTACTGTGTGATGGTGAGCAGGTAGTGTTTAGTTGACTTTTAGAGCTTTTTCAGTGAAAATAGCTGCCTGCTGTGGCTTAAAGTGACACTGTGAGAGCAATGAAACAAAACAGTAAAGCTGCAGTCACAAAAAACCCAAACAAAGACCTGAAAAAGGAAGAAACATTTTCCCCAACTGCGTTTTCCTTTGAGGGATTGGTGATTTAAAAATATCGATAACAGCAGAAATGTTTCGTTTCTGTTTTTATATATGAGGTGAGCTGTCCCATCCCTACATCCCTATATAAGTATATCCTCCATTTCAACAAGGCAAATTCACCATGCTCACTGACAGGTTTGAGTTCCCTTAATCTAGTCACTGTATCACTGTGAATGCAGCACAGACTCCAGTTGGAGTTAGAGTACAGTGCTGAGGACAAAGTTTATGTGCAGCAAGCGGATAGACTAAACATGCTGGGGATAGACTTTTTGCAAGTGCTGGTCTCGTGGGTGAGAACAGCGGCACAGCAGCCGTAAAGTGCTAACTGTTTATGAAGTGGCGCGCTGGATGCCAAAACAACGGCCGTTAATGCTGCTAGTAGCACAACAGCATTGTCATTAAAACTGCTGAGAAAAAGATAATTCTGTAACATTCAGACGTGTTGTTGTGCTCCACTCACAACAACATGACTGCACATGTGATTAACATCACATGTGCAGTCATGTAAATGTCTATGCATGCACTGTACCTCCTTTCAGATCAGCTGAGGCTCCTACATACTGGAAGTTGTCCATGTTGATGACGTCGATGATGGGAGAAACTACCCTGGTCTTGTCCTGAGGAAAGGACACAGACAAAACAATTAACAAGGACATTTTTTGTCTCTGGACAAACTCAGAATAGGGAACAACAGGAAATCGGGCTCATTAATAAATATGCACTTTTCAAGTCTCCAAGTCAAACAGAGAGACCAAAATAAGGAAAGCTACAGTTGACTTTAAAGTAAATATTCTCTTCAACAGCAGCAGTGTTTAGTTTATCTCTGTGTTTATGGAGCTCTGTCTCCAAATCATACAGCACTTTAGGATTGTTCCTGTAAACAACAACAGAAACAAGCTTCCAGGCAGTGAGAGATTTGGTTTATTTTGGGTTGAGACATTTTGAAACGCCACACGAGGCTTGCCATTTTGCTTCTTTCCTTCTTTGCTTTAAATGATTTATTATTGAAAAGTGCAGCAAAGAAAATCAAAGTCAATTACTGTGACAGGAAAATATATTAGATTTCAGGCATTTCTGAACGTGTACATCTGTGAGGATCAAATGCAGACTTGCACCATTTTTGCTCATTTCGGATGAATATTTAAAAGAACGAACTCCATTTTTTTCCCAGTGTCCCACTTCACACTGAAATTACAATTAATCAAGAAGTTCCCTTTCAAGTCATTAGTGAAAGACTTCACTCTGAATGTCGCGACGCTGTTGATGTGTGATGGAGTTTTAGGACTGAGCTCCAATACTTTCATGCCATAACTGTTCTGACAATTGACAATTTTAATGTCTAATTTGTGAAAAAAAAATCTGCAGCTGTGTCTGCGTCTGCATTGTCTGCAGCTGTAAAAGTGTAAGCAAAACTCCACACTTGCCCATGCTATTGAGGCCACATCAGGCGCTCCCTGTTTTTCACATGATTGTTAACGAGACAGCGAGTGACTGCGAACACCTCCAGGGGTGCTGCTTTGTAGCTGACCTGTGACCTTGATGTGAAAGAGAGAAGGAAAAAACAAATCCCCCTGCAGATGTAACCTTATCTCTATTGTGGAGCAATTCTGAGCTCTGCGATAACTGAGCAGGTTTTTAAAACACTAGAGATTGACTCTTAGGGAACCTTCTACTGTGTTATTGGCTTTTCTGGGACATTCTGTAGCTTCAATCCATTTAAAGCAAACTCACAATGGAGTTGCAATGGAGGTGGAGGTGCAACTTCCTCCAGCTATAAAGTACACAAACAAATCTGCTAATGGAAAGTGAGTAGACAAAACAATAAAACTGTGCCGGCTGCAGCAAATTAACAGAAATGCACTGATCATTTCGTTGTTAGACTTACTTAAGTCTGTAAGTGTCTCTCTGAACGTGACAACACACAAAAAAAATGCCTTTTGTCCTGTAGGTGTTTTTCTGGTTGGACTTGTTCACACACAGAGCATGCAAAGAAAGTATTTACTTTGTGTGTGTGTCTGTGTACGTGTACATACTGAACATACCTCAGCAACTCTCTCCAGTAGTGGCTCAAGCCAGTGGTCATTACATTCACAGTGAGAGTCCAAGAAGGTGAGGACTGGTGCCGTGGCGGCGTCTGCACCACGGACTCTCGACCGCATCAGTCCTAAGAGGGAAAAAAAAAAGAAAATCAGTCAGAAAAAAAAATGATTAAAACACTTTTTTGTAAACTAAATGGGAGATTTCACCCCCTGTGACTATAAATATGGGATACATAATTTCATTGGGAGGGTATTGTATCAAACTTTCTCTTCGCCTTCTTCTAATCACCTTCTCTGCGGTCGTTCCTCAACACACGCACTTTTTCAATCTTTCCCAGCAGCGCTCCGTCCTCCGCTGAAACACACACAGAGCAGGTGTCCCACAGATGACACACACGTCACATTTACACACTGATATTATTAGATTTGTTTGTGTGTATCACTCACGATTATCACTGTAGTCATCAACCAGAATGATCTCTTTGACCAAGTGAGGAGGGCTTTTCTTCAGGACACTAAACAAAAAGACAGAGGTTTATAAGACCATATAAGGTGTTAAATAAAACGAGATATTCAGTCTATAAATCAAAATAGGACGGCACACACCATTAACCTACCTGACCACAGTCCGTAGCAGAGCAGAGCGAGCTTCATTGTGGAAGGTGATGACGACGCTGGAGGCCGGCAGGTCTGACTTCCATTGTTTGTGTCTGCAACTGCAAACGCAAGAAGCCAAATGAGATAAAGGAAATAAAAAAGGACAAAAAAACAGAAACGCCTGCATGTGTGCAACAAATGCACATGAGCACAACACTCCTACGCACATACGAGCACAGCTGAACGTGTGAGCAAAGCTGCGAGCTGGGGACGTTCCCTGAACAGATCCTGAATATATGAACACAATAAACAGGATTCAGTAAACACACGCGCACACACACACGCACACACCGACCATTTTCATCACAGCTTATTACGTCTCTCACACACACAGTCAAAAACACACACAGAATGATGCTCTGCTGAAGCTGGGATTAAGTGTGTGTATGTGTGTGTGTATGTGTGGGCGTGTGTGTGTTTGTGTGTGTCCAACAGAAACAAATCCACACATTCAACTTAAATAAGAGAGGAACATGGGTGATAGGACAAGACATGAGACCAGGAGCCAAGAAGATGAAGAGAACATGAGACGCAGTCTCTTTCTCACCTATAAATATTAACAATCTGTTAAAACCTGGTGTTAACAACCTGTAATCTCACTCTCTCCTTTTCTGTCTAAATTGTTTATATTTATGAGCTGTTGTGTGTGGAGGCATGTGAAATTCAGCTTCAAGAAATTAATCTCGACCTTTAATTTAAAAGACTCTTATGTTGTCTGAAGAAGAAGAGGAAGATTGAAGAAGAACACATAGAAGATGTAAAGTATGTGTTTTTTAAAAGTACAGAACATATTAAACAAACAAAGTCATCCAACTGTCTTTGTGCATGATGTGTGCAGTCCTGGAAACAGTCTATCTGCAGCTGCGTCAATCTTAAATTGACCTGTATATTTCTTGTACTGGCAAAAAACCTAATTACTTTGAGTGTGAGTGTGTGTGTGTGTGTGTGTGTGTGTGTGTGTGTGTGTGTGTGTGTGTGAGCACATTATATAGCTGTAGACCAAACCTACAAGTTCCTTTGATCCTGAGTTGAAAGCACTGATGAAGTGGTCCTGGCCTGAAACACCCCCCAACTAGGCTTTATCTTTTCTGGACAACCTTCACAATCGGTGCCGCTGCATGCTGCACAAATGACTCATCAGTAGTAGATCAATAGGAGACACATCCCTGCTCTTTTAGCGGCTAATGGCTCTGGCTGTCTAAGTTAGGTCAATACATCTGTGAGGTCAAACCACTGCCTTTGCAGGAACAGTCTCTCTCACTCTGACTGAATACGATGTTGGTAACATGACACGGTTTTTGTTTCTGTGCGTCCCTAGTTGATTCACAGCTGAACTGACAAATCACTGAGTCTCATGCAAGAACAGTTTTGTATTGTTTTGCTTAACAGCTCTCACTTTTCCTCCACCACTCCAAGTCAGATTCACCAAAATCTCTTTACTGGACAAACCCTGGCATAAACCTCGTTTTAGAAGGATGCTACCTGTTTTGTAAGGCAGCCTGCTCTGTTTCATTCACAAAAAAACTGTAATTAATTTTATAGTTAATTGAATTTGGTGTTATATTTAAACTCCAAATTCAATCTCATGATGATTTCAGGTCAAATATGTGCTTTTTTTTAACTGGTAAGAAAGACTGGTGCAACACGCCAGAACGTTTCATTCAAACCCAAGAGATCATTTTGAGGAACAGAAACTTGTTGAATTCTCTTTACCTGCTTGTCTGCGCCACTTGAGAGCAAAATTGTTTGTATGAGCGGTTCTTGCATGAGGTTTACTGTGTTTGTTGAAACAGACTATAAAAGCAAGTTCAGCATCGCATCAAATACTTTCAGTCTGTGTGATCTCTTTAAACACTGTCCATTGTTTAGTTCTTGGCTTTATGTATAAACACACAGTAAACTTTACTTCAGTGTATTTATGCTTTATTAAGAAAACAATGCATAGTGATGACATATACTCCGCTCAGTGAAAGACCCGGTTACTGAAAACTTCAGGGAATTTTAAAGGAAAGCAATTTTAACCTATGTTTGCCTGAGAGAGCCCTGAGGATTAAAATGGGGAGTTTATTTTTTGTGTGAATGATATCCTGTATAATCACGAGGTAGACAACAAGAAAATTTGGCAGACAGACGAGTCGAGCTTAGAAAAACATAATAGTATTCAAATAAAAAAAGGAATTAGTGTGCTGTGGGTTATTTTTGTCCTTTCACTCATTCAACAGGCAGAACAATTGACAGCCATTAGCAGAGGTTTGTGTTAAGAATGGAGCAGACAGTGAGCAGTGCGTGTCCACTGCACAGCTACTTCCTGGTTTAATCTGATAGATGACAATAGAGGGAGTTTCCAAGAGATCTTATCCAGTCTTGTAGCAATTAGTCAAATAGACAGACAGCAAAGGACAGCGTGTGCACACTCAATTGCACATGCACTCACAAAGGTTAGGAGGGACAGAAGTGTGATCCATTCTAATGAGCTGCTGTGTGTGTGTGCATGTGTGTCATGTAGAGATACATACTGATCGTGTCGTGTATCAGGCACCGCTCTGTCCATACGAAGTTTGTCGCTCTCCACCTGGTTGAACTTGTTCCTGGCGTAAGGATCCTGACCCGGTCGCACCACCGTGGCTCCAACATACAGGTCCTGGTCAAAATCCTGCCAGCGCACCTTACCTGAACACACACACATACACGTTAAGCCCATGTAAAGTGAACCATGTTAAGAGGATTGATTTCTAAATCTTTCCACCATGTATTATGAAATATGTGTATATTATGATGTGGCTAAAGAGCAAGCATGGTGGAAAAAAAGTCAGTTCCCATTTCTTTTCTGTGCTTTAACTTTCAAATAAACACTAAACCACAGGAGAACAAATCATATGTGCAGGTTTTAATTGTAGACATATTGTCAATGCGACTGTGAGAGGAAATGCTGGTTAAATAAACTCAGCATATCCAAAAATAAAAGCCACCTCCAAAGATGAAGTCTAAACCCTTACATGAGGCTGAAAATGTGTCTCAGGAATGAATGGGATTATAGATCAGTGGGAATGTGAAATGTAGGCAGCAGCCTGGCTGATGCAAGAATCTTCCACGACTGACAGCAAGGAAACCTTGCCGCGTCAGGCTGCAGCTTGACAAGGAGGCAACATGGCACCAAGGAAAGCTGACATGAGATTTTATGCCGCTCATATGCAAAACTATGCAGAACAGAATTCAAGCAACAAACAAAGACAAGGCGAGACTGTGTTAGAAAAGCTAGAAAACACAAAATAACATTTATTATGCGCGGCACAGAGTAAGGAAATACACTGAGTTTAGTTATTCACTGCAGCCTGAAATATAAGTTTGGAAAACATTAATATTAAACATTATCAAACCTACACACGCTGAGAGCGCCCCGTGTCTGTCTGACCAGATTACCGAGATCATTTCTCGCTACACAGAGAAAGTTGTCATGTTTAATTTCACAGTTTATCACTGACTACTGAGACACAGACACACACGAATAATAATGCAGCTAATTAGACGCGTGCAGCTGCTATGGTAATGACTTGTGTTAAGCATATGGCAGCGTGAGATTACACTATCTCTCAGTATGGATGAGTGTGTGCATGACAGGAAGGCAGACAGACAGAAAGACAGACAGACAGGTGGACAGACAGAAACTGAGCCCGACGAGGAGAACCGAGCCAGCAAGTGTGTGCGTGTGTGTGTGCTTGCGGGTGTGTGCGTGCGTGTGTGTGTGCTTGCGGGTGTGTGTGTGCATGTGTCTTCCCTGACAGCATGTGAAAGTGTCTGGCATGCTAATTAGCTAAAGCTTGCAATGATCTGCCCGCGACTGTATAACGGCACCTCTGAGACACTGCTGCATGTGTCAGAGTGTGTGATGTCCTTGCAGATATCTCTGTTTAGTGGCAGCAAGTAATTAATGTTGTGAAATTAATGTTTCAACTTCGCACCCTAGGAGTCTTTAACTCAGGCTTTGAAATAAAAACCTTTATCTTGCAGTCCCTTTCTTTCTGCCTTGATGTTATTAATTTTTGCATGCTGAAGTCCCTCAGAGCAGATGTAACTGTCCACTTTCTCACTGGGTTTTACTCATTCAGGTGACATTTATCCGATACACTCTCAGGCCCCTTTAGCAGCTACACCCATCGTGACCAAGCTGGTGTTTTGCTGCTTCTGGGTCTGTGCTGGTGAATGGTGTAGCCGGTTGGTTTGAACAGTGCTCGCTGAGCTCTTTCCACCCACGGCCGCTGCTGACTAGTTGTTTTTGTTTGTTGCAACATTGGAAATCCTTTGACACTGTCGTGTTTCCAACTGATGGTAACTGGCAGGCAGGACCTGCACTCAGAGCTGTTCCCTCGATCTGTACTGAACCATGAACCCTCCACCTACCAGCTTGGAGAACGCCGACGCTCTCTCACACACTTGTACACACACTAAACTGTCAAGAAAACTTCACACCAGGCAGAAAGCAGTGTTTCAAATGCAGCATTGTGTTGTGTATGCTTTGTTGCACTGTAACCACACCCAACAGTGATGTCATGTCACAGGGTACAGGAGTACACTCCTACAGCATTGCAGCAAAGTGGGAAGTTAAACCACAGGAGGTCAATAAAAACAGGAAAGATTTCATTATAAGTAAAATACAGACATGGTGATTAGTCAATTAATCAATTAGTCAGGTGACATAAAAATGAATATTTTAATCTCCCAGTTTTTGCTTCCAGTCACTTAAATGTGAACATTTGCTGCCTTTGTCTCTTTTGTATGATTGTCTCTATCATCTCTATAAGTCTCTATCTACAATGGCCAAATCCCTCTGTGGTCAGACAACACGTCCTATAAACTAGTTCTGAATAGAAAACTGTGTAGGCCATTGTTCAATATTTTAAAGAGCAAATGATGATTTAAAAATAGAATATTCCAAATAAACTACTTGCGGCCCTAAACACAAAGTCCAGCTGTGGCCGTTTTTAAATTATCTAAGGGAGGTAATTGGTTCAGCCGCCAACACAAAACCCAAATATGGAACTTTGGTCACTTAGTAATTAGTGGCATCATTCATTGATGCAGTGGTTTGTGCTGGAAATAGTGCGTAAACAAGTTTAAGCTTAAATCTTTTGTTAAAAGTATTATATGACAAAGTTTCTGGGATTGGTCAGGATGATGATGTTCAGCTGAGGTGGTGAACATCTAAGACTCGGGTGAAAGAATGTGTGAGTTCAATGAGCAGCGTCTGATTCTACAGGGTCAAACATGTTCAGGAATAATAATGAACTCACTGAGCCCCGACTACTGTGGTACTGTTTACCATGTTTTAAATAGTGGAAACAACAGAGACTGATACATTCCTCTTCCTTCTAGACTGGCAGAGCTTTCTTTTATCTTTTCTTACACTGTTTTTTTTGCTATAGACCAAAATACCAAGAACTTTCTTGTGTGTGAAAACTTGGTGATACACCTGATTCTGATTCTTGAGACTCAATTAAAAAGAGCATTCACACACACTTGTGACCAACCTGAGAACTTCCTTCACTCTCCTACGAATTCTTACATAAATTTATCATCAATCATTTATCTTCACTCTCCCAATCTCCTGCTCCTCTCCATCTCTTTTTCACCACTTCACTTCCCCTCCTCTTGAGTGTGTGTGTTTGTCTGTATTGCGGGTGATTTTGTGATATGCTGCTGCATCGAGGTAATCGCGTAAAGTCACCCTGAAGTTGAAATGCCCCCACTTCGACATTCAAATTGGATTCCATTTCCACCGCTGGATCTGATAAAAGAGCGTGTGTTCAGCTTTTCCCAGGTCACGGGTTTGTGCAGGAGGCGCGGCGGCTTTGAGTCAGGCCGAGGATGAGAGCTGCATGAGAAATCACTGCTCGGATACTCTGTCTGCTGCGCCTCTCTGCAGTTGGGACAATGTCTCTCAAAGTCTGGGTGGAGACGCATAGCTGGTTTTGAGGCAAGATTAAAATGGATCCCTGAATTATTTTGGATAAATTTGCAACTCCAGTATTTGGGGATCGCATCACACTGCAGACTGCACTGGATCGTCTGCTCTCTCTCTTTGTGGTTATCTAAACATGGTGAGGTTAAGCAGGTTGAGGATGATTATGTTCTGCTGGTAATAAAACTCCAGAATATGCCACTGTGTTACCACATTTAAAATGGTTTTGGTTGTGGGAACATGATGAGGAATCATTTCTGGATACATGACTGTGGTGCACAGCGTCTGACATGCACAGCTGGGATGTATTTGTATTTCTCTTTCCTTTAGGACAGTCATAACCTCTAACAATGAGGCACTGAAAACTCTCCAGATCCTGAGGGAGATCCTGGTTAAATGTCCTGACTTTAAATACAACAGCACATTTATTTGGTATCTTAGATTAAGCATAAAATGCATCACATTCTTCCCTCCAAATATTAAAATGTGATGATAATTGTGTCTTGCGCATTTACAGCCTCATCATCAAAGTCATGTAATTCAAGCACAGTGTGGCTGTAGTGCATGATGGGAAGTGAAGATTCCTACCTGGAGGCAGAGTCTCAAGGCCGTGTGACTTGTCATCAAAACTGTGAGCTTTGCTCCTGCTGGACGAGTCACTGGAGCCCCAATCATCCTGAAACAAACCGGACAGACCGTTAGATTCATCACACACACAGACACACACTAGCATTGATACAGTCAGTTTAAAGTTAACATGAAAGCAGATATCTTATCCAAGACAGCAGAGTCAAGATGAAATAGATTTATTAAATAGTGCATAGAAGGCGAGCGTTAAGGTTCTACGCTCCTCACCTGTGGAACAAGCTTCATGAGTACGTGAACACCTGAGACTGTCAACTCATTTAAATCAGGGCTTAACACATTCCTGTGTACTGCAGCTTTCCATAAATTAGACACATAACTTTGTTTTTCATGAACAATATTTAGGCTATTTTGCTTGCTGTTGTTCTCATTGTCTTGTAATGCTTGGATGTATTGCTACACCCCTGTAAATTACTTTGAGTTGCCTTTTTTCATCAAACAGTCTTTTCTTTTTAGATATAATAAGGTAAAATATGTGTTTTCAGGTTTTAGATGTGAGTGTGGGAGAAAGAAGACAATGTGTGAACTCACGAAGCATTACAGGCTTGGAACATTTTAATTCAAACTCAAAAGCCAAAAAACACATTTTTAAGGGTCAATAAGCAGTCAACACTGAAGTCCATCCAGCAATAGGATGTCCAGCAATTGGGATCCTGTTGGCCCAAGATCAAAACTGTCTTCTAGGCAAAGCACTCAGGAAATAAATCGATGCATACATGTGTTTCATCCCATTCAATCGTCAATAATCGACTTCATCAGTGCAGTGCGAGCCACAGTTATATCAATGCCATCAACGTTTACAAAAATGGACAGATGACTGAGCCATCTCGCCTTCTGTCCATCAATGTTTACCATTAAAAACCCACTGGATCAATACACGGGCAGGCACAGCAATTAGTGCCATTCATCCCCCCGTCCAAACCTTTGCCCTTGATTTTAGAAAACTATTGTCCAGCTGTCTTATTTGCTCTGTCGTTCCTGTTCACCTTCAGCCTCTCCGAAATGCTTTATTGATCTGTTTTCGTTACCGCCTGCAGACAACCAATGACAGCGTGACGTTAGAGACAACCACAAACCACATTCAACAGTTTATTTCTATACCTAGGAGAAGCAATAGACTCTAGAAGAAGGAGTTTACACACTATTTTTCTCATGTTTTATGCTTTTAAGGCCTTTGCATTTCTAGCTGGAAAATAACTGCTGTTGTTTTCTGTGACTCTCACCCATCATTTCACTGTGCCAGCCTCTCTAGTCATCTGCTGTGGACACTGTGTCAATCTGCTCTAAAGCTATACATGTTTTTCAGTGACTGAAAGATTAGACCATCTAACACCCACATCTACTATAAAAAAATCCTACATAAAATCAATTTCTATAAGTGTTCACAACAGCTGCGTGTGTGTTTGTGTGTGTGTAAAGTCAGATGGTAGTGCTCAGTGTAGGATGAAAATGAAAGCTGGCAGTACACTCG
The DNA here is from genome assembly GCA_008933995.1 of Datnioides undecimradiatus. Classification (NCBI taxonomy): domain Eukaryota; kingdom Metazoa; phylum Chordata; class Actinopteri; order Lobotiformes; family Datnioididae; genus Datnioides; species Datnioides undecimradiatus. The sequence continues at coordinate 1,495,654 of WARS01000037.1, forward strand.
ACGCAGAATTATAGTTTGACAGGTTCTGAGGGGGAAAACGGGACATGTTTTCAGGTAAAATAACGCTCCAAATTGGCTTCAGACTTGTGCTTTGTTGTGCTGTTGGTGTTTTACAGCTAACTCTTCAAACTGAAATGTTTCATGGCTCTGCTTTTGGGGCTGGGTACTAAATCTTCCACCTTTATGGCTGATCAGGTAAAAAATTATAAACCTGAGGGACTTCTTCAGTCCCCCTGTTTTTCACTGCTTTTGGGTGTCAGTAAACATGCCACTCCACTTGCATGTGCTGGCATCTTTCACAGCGCTGTGGTTTTGTCTGATTTTGTAGCTTTCTAATGTTACTGTGACATGATTGAAGACCTCTCTGCACTGAGAGGCTGAATGAGGTCAGCTAAGGTGCATATTTCTGTCTCTTAGATCAGGCTCATCATGTCTTCTGTCTCCTCGGAGCCTCATCAAGCAAATGTTCAGCTGCCTCCTTACATGCCCAGCTGCTTCACTGTCCTCAGTTCAAGGCCTCTCCGGAAACATCTAAAGAAAATGGTTTTGGAAACTCTTCATCTCAGGAGAAAAGGCATCCCCAAAGCATCTGTGCTCAGGTGTTACATCAGGTGCAGCAACAAATGTGCAAAGAAGACATGGACAAGTGCACAAAGACTCCCAGGACAGTCAGGGGATTAGTACCTTAATGCTGACATCCCTGCAAACATACTGTACAGCACTTTATATTGTCCCCTAATCAAGAACATCATACAGATGTTCATACAGAGAACAGCAGTCTGTGGACAGATGCTGAAATTTGCCTGTGAGCTCTCTGAGGTGAAACTGCTGCTGACGTGCGTCTGTTAATCAACCCATGCAGACAAATCTGATCTGATCACTTGCAAATAACAATGTGGACAGTTTGTCCTAAAGATCTGATTTGAGAAACAAATCTGAGCTGCCTGAAGTCTGAACAAAGGCCTTTGTCATTTCAATGAGCCAGCACCTTTTTCACTGAGTCTTTGCATGTCAAAGTAGGAAAATCACATTTGTTACTAATAACATTAACAATGGCTCCGTTCCATTCAGGTGTCCCAGTAAGCCATGACAGTGAGCCAGCCCTGAACTAAAGCAGCTGAGTGCAATTCAGCCATCATTAATTTGATTATTTACCTCTGTGCTTTTACTACTGTGACATCATAAAATGTCTTCCATGATTAAAGACCAATATTAGCAACTCTTAAATACAATTCAGCCCTTTTTTACGCCAACTATTCACTGGGTACACCAGTGTTTGTCCGAACATACTCTGCATCAAAGGTCTGTATGAAGCGTATAACTCCAACCTGCTGACGGGCTGCCAACAGGCCTTAGATAGTTTGAGCAGCTGTTCTCAATTCACAATGAATTTATAAGAGGACCATTTAAATGTCAGACAGCTGGCTAAACAAGCAACTTTAAAAAAAACAGATATCACTGACAGTCTGTTGAATATCTACAATAATACTGCTGAGTGTTGACAGAAAAATCAAGTGTTGCCCTGCTGCCTGAAGGAAATGCACCATGTTTCCCTCTGCTTTTTCTTGACTGCACAGATTTACATCATCTTTAAATGTGTTAAATGCGCCTGTGTAACTCTTGCGTACCATCAACACACTCATGAGGAGCTGGTGCTGGGAGAGGATGAGCAAGTAATTCTTCCTGCTGTGCTTGTAAAAGCCAAATACTTATTTAATGGCTGCAGTTCTGGATTCACTATGTCCACTTTTATTTGTTTAAACCTAATAAATTTATCGCTTTGCCCCCCCCCAAACAGACAGGGGAAGAGAACATGGTGACAGAAGGGAAAGTGAGAGGAAGTGAAAGAGAGACACAGAAACAAAAAAAAATGGACAGAGGTAACATTAACATTGTGAGTGAATTGGGGAAATGTAATGGGAGAGAAAGTGCTCCAACTGCATCTGTGCAACCTTAATAACACCCCCTGTGATTTATGGGAATTGCAGTTCATCACAGAACGCACCAAGACAGAAAGCATTAAGAGACGATGAGTACAATGCAATGCTTTAAAATGGACCAGTACGCATGATTTATCAACAAATGATCGCTATAAATATGACTTATCACTGATTGAAACATGATTTAAAAGGAGTAAGTAGAGAGCAGATGTTGGGAGAGCTATTTTTATAACTCACATCACATGAATGGCTTTGAAAACCTCTTAGTGAAAACGGCCCCAGCCTGTATCTGCCTCTCCTCTATACAAAAACATGATTGATTAAAACTGTGCGCACGCATACAAAATAAACAACACACACCTCAGAGTAGCGGGAACAGCCAGGGTTACTAGGAAAAGAATAAAGCAGTATTTTGAGTGACTGTTCTCCCTCAACAACCAGTTTTCTCCTCCCCATTCATTCAGTTTAATTCCCTCTGAATCACCTTCTTCTAACTCTTAATTAAAGCTATTCATGTTTACATAGTGTCATTATCAAATACAAAACATTTCATGGCCACAACATTTTATCAAATGAAAATGTTCTACGTGCCTTGTGCATTATTTCATCCACACTTACCCAAATTCAGGATCTGCACTAGACTTTCTATCAGTTTGAACAAAGACTGGTTGCACAGCATGAGGTTGTTAGAGCTGACCCATCACTGGGTCAACAACAGTGATGTTTAAAGGAACAGTTCAACAATTTAGGAAATATGCTCCTGTGCTTTCTTACAGAGTGTTGGATAAGAAGATAGATACCACTCTCCTGTCTGTAAGTTAAAAAAGAAGTTACAGCCTGCAAATTGTTAGCTTAGCCAATCACAAACACTAGCAACAGGAGTAAAGAGGTATCCTGGCTCTGCTCAACAGCACTTCTATAACTCAATAATTAACATGTTTCTAGTTTGTGTATCCTGCACAAAAGCCAAAGTGCAAAAGTGACACGTTGCATGTTGGGGATCAGAAACTGTTTAGCCAGTACAACATATTATTAGAGAGCTTTAGAGGTGCTGGTGGGCAGGTGGTGGTGGATGCTTCACTATTTTCCTGTCTTTGTGCTAAGCTAAACTATCTCCTGTCTCCTGGCTTTAACTTCTACTGTACAGACATAAGAGAGGTGTTAATCTTCTCATTTCACTCTTGAAGATGCAGGTGCTAGATCAGAAATTTTGGTTTGTATAGTTTTAAACTAAAACTACAACCAGAAACTTTCTTTCTCGTTACTTGATAATTCATGTTCAAATCTATTTTAGTGCTGAAACGAGAGGCTGCCGCTTTTCTAATGGGAGAATTTATTGTGTTTTCTATGGCTGAAAGTTTTGGCCTGTTCCACAGACAAAAAAAAAAGCTACTGAGGATTCTTCTTTTTTTGCTCTGGGACTTTTATTTTTTCCCCCAAACTTTTCCCTCTTTGGCTCTCCTCTTTATGCATCCTCTCCCTCCATCTTTCTGTCTCTCACTTCATCTTTCTCTCTTCTGCTGTGTCTCTCTGGCGACAGTTTTCTTGGTCTGCCATCTGACAGATGGTCATGACACATAGAGGCAAAAAAAGACACTTCACACGCTGAATTTCAAATACACACACGCGCACGTACACACATGCATGCACACACGCACACGCGCACACACACACACGCACACGCACACGCACACACACACACACGCACACACACGCAGCTCATTCAGAGAGGACGGTTGGTTTTTGTCTGTCACTGTGGTGTAAAGCCAGTTTCTGTCCAGCTCTCTGGTCAGTGAGAGAACAGCTGAAGAAAATCTCATAAATGCTCTGCCAAGAGAAGATAACATTGAATTGAATCTAAAAATAATTTAAACTGATTAGTCTATATTGCATTTAGTTGTTGTTATGAAAGGGGCTCTTTAAAATGTCTGTGTTACGTATACCTCCTTTTAGTGTGATCTGTTCCTTTTTTTTGGACTTGTTTAATCTGCCTTTTCAGGATTTTTCTCCTGTGGTGTCTGGGTTGTTTTCCTGGTTTGAGCCACCTAACAACTCTCGTGGGTGTCTGCGTCCCTGCGGTGTATGTTTATCACAGTGCTTTGTTGTTGGTTTATGTGGGGCAGCATCAAACATCTTACTGCACACAGGGCGATAAAGACTTTTATGCATTAAAAAAAGGACAATTTGGAGGCTTTTTGTGCCACGCTGCTACACATAGTGACAGGAAATCAAAAGAGCCAATGTTAAAAAATAAGACCTAACAAGCTATGCACAGTGACATCATACAGGCTGGATGTGTAAGTACCTGAAGTCAACTAAATATGAATGCCCATTAAGGCAGAGAGAGGGAATTTCAATGTTCATATTTCAGCCAAATGTCAAGAGAGTGGTGGAGGGAATCTGAGCCTAAATCTGCCTGTTGCACACGTCAGAAACATCCATTTTTGTCTCCCGTGTTACAGCTGATTGAACGCATCTCCGGCTCTTCATGTCGTGACTTTATATGAAGTCTGAGGAGAACAGACAGTAATGCTGCTTCCTCTTAACCTCTCCTCCAGACAAAGTCTAAAACAATATTAAATTCACTTCAATTAAAGACAAAGAAACTCACAAATCCTTCAAGAATTAAAATAAATGAAAAAGCCAAACAGTATAAATCATCAAAATTTAAGATATTAGCTGTTTTAACCAGTTCATTGTTAAATTGTATTTTTTGGACTTATTACCCGTGCTAATGAACTTTTTGCTTCTCTGCCAGCTGGAGGATGGCACAACAGAGCCGCCACACCTGCCTCTCTGATAATGGGATAGACTTTAAGCCCCCAACAGATCAGACCAAGCATGCGTGTGTGTGTTAACATGTGTCAGCTCATATCTGTGTATGTGGGGGTTTTGGGAGCTCACATGCATTAGTGTGGGCTGGTTACACGCATGGTTGTCTGTCTGCAAATGAATGTGTGTGTGCATGTCTGTGTTTGAACCAGTCTTGGTCAAGCCTCTAACAGTCAGAGTATAATCCACAGTAATCTGATCACATCCACTGATAGATTACCTCAGATAGGAGCCAAGAGTTCACACACACACACACACACACACACACACACACACGCACACACACACACACACACACACTCAGAAAACCCAGTGTTTGATCAAATATGAAGGAAAAACACAAATGTAAATAAACTTGAATCTAAAAAAGAAAAAAAATCAACAACATGTTAAAAGTACACACATATAGGCACAGTAAACACTAAACAGAAGTATGTGCGTCAAAGAGCATTTTTACTATGGAACCGACAGTCCATTTGAGATAAAATACATGTTATCATGACACTTTTGTCCTCTGCAATAAATTCAAATTTAAGCCAAACTTGGTTTTGATTTCACAGCGTAGATCCAGATTAAACCGTGTTTCTAATACAACGAAGAGTGCCAATGCTCTGCTTTGTGCTGTAAGCTTAATTCATCACAAATCCCTCCAAGAGACAACAGTAGTGGAGTACATGAGGCATCAGGGGCAGCAGCGAGGAGAAAGTAATGAAACACAGCGATGGACAGCAGCACACAGAGACAATACAATATGCTGCTGAATGTTGTCATTACTGCCTAAATTTAATTTGATCCTCTGTTTTGCGTTATGTTGTTATACCTTGTATTGGTTGTACGCAGAGGGACTGCTGAAATTATCTTGAAAACAGGCCTGAGCTCCGCTTCTGTTTTTCAACTGGCAAACGTGAACAAAATTACATTTGCTGCTAAATCAGACTCATCTATTTCTAGACAAGACTAAGAGTCTTCAGCCAGGACAGCAGATCTATAATGATGCACTTTGGCACAACAGTGCTTTGACCTAAATGCTAGCATCAGCATGCTAATACACACACGATGACTAAGGTTTGCCATCTTCTGGACCTTAGTTTAGCATGTTAGCATGACAATTAGCGATAAACAGCTGAGGCTGATGGGAATGACATTAGTTTTTCATGTGTTTGGTGGTAAACTAAAGTTTTAGACAAACACAATGGTAATGGTGCTAAATAAAAAGTATGGGGATCAGTAGGCTCCATCCTCTGGGGACCATGAATGTGTGCACAAAACAAAATCCCAAACCATTTCTTGGGATTTTTCAGTCTGGACCGAAGTGGTGAAGCAAGCAACAGATATCCACAGATTCCTGCTGCTAGCATGGCTTAAAATACACCAGAGAAGAAATAAATGGACACATTATGCACCTCACCTCCCACTTCAGTGCACACTTCGGTCCAGAAATTAAGGAGGTCTATCTATTTATGTCTCTCATGTGTTAAGCAGCAGAACCAAGGAAGCTGTGATGCTGGTTTATGTGACAGATGCTATTTGTTGATGTGTTCACCCACAGGGCCACGTACAGCAGTGAGTGCTGTCAGTGATTCGAGAAAGTGTCCTTCAAGGCACCGGCTCAGGTTCAAGCCCCTCTGACAGCCAGCATCTGTCCCGCTGAAGCATCCTAAAGCAACATACTGAATCCAGATCAGCAACAGGCGCTGGGCAGCTGAGTCTGACCTCTGACCTCCCCGAGGAGTGAAAAGAGAAATGTCAACCATACACTGTTTGTCCCGGAGGGGATCTAACTACAGTCTTCCTGAAAATGCAAGAGACAGTTTTCAAATCAAAACGATACAACTATTATTTTACTTGTGCCATCAGAGAAGAAGCAGTGTATGACCTACTTGCCTGGTCAGTTAAACATCAAAAATGTCAAAAGACTGAATTCACCCAAAGCCTGACGTGAAGCTGCTTTTAACTTCATCAGACATGACCTGGAAATGAAGTCAGCCTGGTGAAAAATATGGACACATACTGTAGTTTACTTGCTTTGAGAAATCGGAGACATTTAGGAAAAATTAGACAGCATTATTAAAACATTTCTGATCACAGAAAATCCGTTTTTTCCAATCAGCTTCTCCTAATTTGCCTAATCTTCACAGTTCATGAGTAGCAGTAAAAAAAACCCAAGAAAGTTGCCGCAGGGACTTTAGCAGTTCCTGAACTTTGAAGTTCTTACAGTTTATAGAGCAGGCCTGTGTAGATGTGGATGAGGATGTGTCACATGGCCAATCACTAGAAACAAAGAGTGCTATGTTTACTAGAAGACAAACTAACAACTTGGAAAAGTAAAATTAGGTTGCAACCCACCATCTCTGGGAAACAAAATTGGGGACAGGGTATGTATCTTGTACAAAAAAAATGTGACGTCTTCATTTGTGAGACTGCTGTGACCACTTTAATATCCCTGATTCAGGCTCCCTGTGGTGATGCTGTCCTCTCTGAATCACACTGCAATGTTGTTTATCCAGGAGAAGAAAGCCTGTACAACAACACACATTTTCTTCTCCTCTTTAATCACAGCATTGTGTCCTCAGGCCACACACACACACGCAGCATCTTCTGGTAGTAGTTCAACATGAAAGGAGTGAGAGAAGCTTGTTGCTGAGAGCAGCTGTTAAAAAACAGCCATAACTGGGATGCCATTACATACGGGAGGAGGTTAGATGAGAAGGGACGATGCGGACGAAAGGTTTTGGCATTTGCGGTCATTTGGTTTTGCCTCCCAGCAGACCTTCCTGGCAACATGATCCTGAAAGTTCGACCAGTAGAAACTGTTTTTTTTGCCTCTGCAGCAGCAAACTTTGGGATTAAAACTGTCAAATTACATGTGAGTGAACTTTTACCCCTTTGAGGAGCACCACCCTCCAATTCCTCCTCACTTCATTTCATTTTAATGCATCTCATCTCCCCTCACCTCCTTTGTCATGCCGTGTCATCTCCTCCCGTCTCCTCCTCTCTTATTTCTCCCCCTCCACCAATCAGCCCTCATCTCATACTTTTTATTCCCCTTTTTCCTCCTCCTTAGTTTCTCCCTCAGTCACGAATTTAACATTTTGAATTTTTAGTCGGTTATTTTCTCAATGCTGCAACGCTCAAGCTCCTGCTCAATCACCATCTACAGCAGCAACAATGAGCCAGAGGGGGAAAAATTAACAATCCAAAACGTCAGGTTAAAAAATGAGGCCTGGGAAAGTCACAGAGTAACACGCTGAAGTGAATGCAGCACCGATATTACAACCTCATTTAAGCATGTGGTACAATGGCTCAAAGAGTTCAAAGTGAGACCGTGATGCTTTGAGTTAAAGCCACTTTTCAGGAACTCTGTTTGAGACTCCGCTTGAACTCCGAGTTATTCTACTTCATCAAACTGCTCAAGCTTAATACTGCTGAAGGGAAGTATTATAGAGGAACATTTTGCACAGGGCTGATTACACTCCTGCCACAGTGCCTGTACGAGAGAGAGAGAGAGAGGGAGAGACCAAGGGAGAGAGAGAAGGAGAGAGAGAGACACACACAGAGGGAGAGACAGACATAGACAAAGAAAAAGAGAGAGACGAACAGACAGATAGAAGGAGAGAGTGATACAGAGACAGAAGAAGAAGACGAGAGAAGAAGAGAGAGACAGGAAACCTGAAAATGACTACAGAGACAAGTGAACAGAGCCAAAGGAATTAACAGTCGGTCAATAAGATGGTTACTCACGACCACAGTCTATAAGTACTGCAGTAAGGGACAATGTGTCCTTCACCTGACATTAACATGTCATGACTTCATGTTCGTTTACATTTACAAATGTTAGAGAAGTGATGATGTATAAGACCAGTAATTAATCAAGACATATCAAACTAAATATATAAACTAATATACAACTTCAAACAACTTCAAAACATGACAAATTACTTACTTATTTTCTGTGTTACTTACTTGACTGATTCATACAGAGTAACAAATCATTTCTTGAATGACATTGTTTCAAATGATGTATTGTCATCAGAGAATAGTAAGAATTTAAAGACTACTGCTCTTTGTAGGATGGACTGACATGTTTGTCTAACAACACTGCAGATGTGAACTGCCCCCCCCCACACAAAAGACAACCAAACTCAGCATTATTGACACCCTTCATCCAGCAGAAATAAAGCTGCCCTGTAACTTGACATGCAGGCTGTTAATTTCCTTATAATAAAATCAGAGCAATTAAAAATCCAAAATTAAAATTTCATGTTAGCAGCATGAGGCAGGACACACAGAGCCAGGACAAGGAGAGAGAATAAATGGACCCGGCTTTCACGCTGTACTGTACTCAGTCAACCTCCCCTGAACAAGAAACAGTACTGCTCTCTGTCTGTCTGTCTCTCTCTCTGACATTTAACAAGGCATGACAGAGGGGGAAAGTTATTCAAAACATCACAGAAGTATCTGAAGTGTGTCAGACACACACGCGCGCACACCCACTGCAGATGCTTTGCCGTAGGAGATGCCTCTTCTTCTAAAGGAGCTCATTAAGCTGTGTATAACTTTAAAACAATGTCACTCGATGATGAAACCTCCACACAAGACAGACAGAGAATTGAGAGAGAGAGGGAGAACAACAACAAGAAGGGAGGGGGGAGCTGTTTGTAAAATCCACAACACTTCAACCCTGAAGCCCCTTCAACTTCACTGGGTTGAGATTTCAGACTGCACTGAGCAAACTGTGACAAGTCTCACCAGGGTGCATGCATGCGCGTGCACGTGTGTGTGTGTGTGCGTGCATGCACGAGAGTGAAAAAGAGGGAGAGAGTGAGAAAGACTTCGGGGGTGTGAGATGGCTCAATGGAGCAATTGTGTGTGCTGGCCCCCTTCCCAAAAATCCATCTGCATCCTATACACATACACAAACACACACACACGCAAAGAAAGATACATGCACACACGCGCGTGCGTGCGTGCGTGCGCGCGCACACACACACACACACACACACACACACACCATCCTAAACTCAGACCACACACACAAAGCAAAATCTGACTAATTATCTGCAGTTCCTGGGTTTTAGTTCAACACCTGCTGAAGTGGGTGAGGTGAGGTCTAAATCAGCACAAACGAAGTTGTCTGCTAACAGAAACAGTTTCCTCTTTCAACCTGCCAACCAGAAACGAACTAGAGAGGAAGAAACTTTAACCACAACATCACAGTTAAAACATCCAGAAACATTAAAAGATGAAGACGTGCACATGATGCAGCCTCTCTACCTGTTGCTCTTACCAACAGATAACTAGCTAGACAGATGCATCTTCCTGATATCAGTGAGAAAAACAAAAAGACTCTTGCTGCTCAGAAAAGGTCGGTACATATTTCCCAGTGGGGGGAAATATGAAGTCTTAAGCATTTGAGCTGCAGTGATTCAGCACAGCTGCTCAGCAACACAGGAGGTAAGTGGGTGGACTTCAGGATACTCTTCAACACAAAAAACACATATTAACAATATTCACACTAAAGCTAAGCAGATTAGCTGCAACTGTTTTGATAATAGTTTCATGTTTTAGGTATTTTTTCTGGCTAAAACAAAATGTTCACTGGCTGCAGCTTCTACGTGTATGTTTTGATTTTCTTTACTTTATTTAATACTGAATTTAAAATATATTTGGGTTTAGTTGGACAAAATATTTCAAGACACCACCCTGCGCTGTAGAAAACTGAAACAACGACTTGATAAAATAACATGGCATAGGTGTATGTCAGTCAGGACACTGCCACCAAGGTTTTAATCATTTATTGCAACAATATGGAGGAGAGAGTTTTTGAAAGCAGGCAGCAGTGAAGCAGCACTGAATGAGCAGCAGATGCTTAAGTGGAGCACCAGGGGTCACGGACATACATGCACACATGACTGGAGGACGAAAGGAAAATGCCCGAATTACCAGCAGGCTCCATTAATCTCTAATAAGACGGTTTGCTGCAGCAATTCTTTTACATCAACTTGAAAACAATTAATGTGATTAGTGCTGTGATTTGAGGTTATTTTCATTAACCACTAAGCTGTCAATTATTATTTTTTAATTACTTGCTGAAATGTTTAGTCTATGAAATGTCAGAAAATAATGAAAAAATCCCCATGACACGTTCCCTGAATTCAAAGCAATGGTTTCACATTGCTTTTGTCTAAAATACAAACGTATCTGACTCTAAATTAAAAAAGACAAACGGACAAGGCAGCAAATGTTGAGTTTGGAAAGAGCATGACTGAGAAAATACTATTCGTATTTATTATGAAGTGTTTAACAATGATGAGTGACCACAATATAACCACACAGCCTATCAGCAAACATCATTAAAACTTCCTATAGTGGGTTTGGAACGATATTTAGCAATAATCCTCCCAAATTTGCTCATGCATCAATGAGCAGGAGGAGGAGACAGTCTTGTCCTTTACCTATAAATGACGTGCTTTAACTGATAAAGTGAGCTGTGTCTGTTACACTGTGTTTTCCTTTAAGGTCGGCCTGCCTGTCTCTCCCCCGTCTCCCGGCCTGTCAGCGATGCTTCAGCAGACACAATAAACAGAGCTCCGGTTCATGGTGTCCGTTACAGCCATTGTTGAAGCACTGTAGTAATGCCTTTGAACACGCATGCATGCACGCACACACACACACAGATCTACACACACAAACAGGTCTTTTCATATTCAGTGAGAAGGGTCAAACACAGGACCTTCTGTGTTTCTGTCCAGGGCTGCAGAAGGAGATGAAAGAGCATCAGACACAAAAAGTGAGAAAGAAAGAATGCAGAAAAGAAATCTGAGTTGTGCAGTCGATTCACAGTTGTTGACAGAGGCAAGCGAAGAGAAAGAGGGGGTTAGAAAGAAGAAGGCGGGGGTGGGATCAAATGAGAGAAAGACTGATGGGACAGGATATCCTGACTCAACTGTCACTGTTATCGTGTGTGTTTTTAATCCCTCCACCTGAATTTAAAGATGCTTCTTTCAGTGGCACTCATGGGAGTGATGACACCCCCATCTGGAGGCATTATAGAGCAAAAAAATTACAATCATCAGCCTAAAAACATAACTGTTAATTTCCAATCCCTGAAATCTTTTTAAAAATGTCAGGTTTTCACGTGGCGGTAATGATTATTCAGTATCGTGAAAGCTGCTTATTCCCCTGCCGTTAGTCGACGGGAGTTTGAGAATTAATTTGAACAAATGACTCCTGATAATGGGCAAGTTCAGATTCAATTTTCAGAAAGTGGGGGAAAGGCGCTGCTGGAGACACCCGAGAGAGAGACAGAGAGAGCGAAAGAGAGAGAGAGAGAGAGAGAACGCAAAACAAGACGAGGGGAGAGAGGAGCAGCAGAGAAAGGTTTGGGTGAAAGATGAAGCGGGGAGGGAGTCGGAGTGAAGTGCTGAATCATCTGAGTGTATCAGCAGAAGGAAAAAGTAGGCCAGGGTGGTCGGCTGCAGAGGGGTGGGGATGTTAAAATCCCCCAATTCAGTTGTACAAACTCTTTCATCAACCACTTGCTTCCTCCCCTTTCTTTCCATACACCCACCCCCCCAGCCTTCTTTGATACTCCCTCCTCCTCCTCCTCCATGCTAACAGTAAATGATTGTCCCCTCGTCAAACCACAATGGTGGTCTCTCATCAACACCACTAAATTGGATCCTTATTCCTGTCACACAATCGGCATGTCGGGAAGAGCTTTTATCATATTGTTCATTACAAGAAAATGGTCGTGATTTGTGAAAGGAAACACCCAGAAGCAACAAAGCTGCAAAGAGATTTGCTGAGATTTGTTCGGATTTACAGTAAGACCCCCCCCGCAAAAAAAACAACAAAAAGATGTGAGGTCATCAATGTTACAGGACTGATATCGCAACACAGCACGTTACCTCATACCATGGGAGAGAGTGTGTGTGTGTGTGTGTGTGTGTGTGTGTGTGTGTGTTTGGTTAGAGCACAGAGGAGCTTTAAGTCTATAAATATTTTCTTACCCATACAAGGAGAAAAGTTTTCTGTAAGCCAACAGGGGAAGGTGGGTTTTCTGTGAATGGGTATCATGTATGGGTGTGTGTGTGTGTGTGTGTGTTTGTTACTCAGCGTGTGTTGAACCAAAGCCAAGATATCTACAGTCTATGTCAGCCTGTGACTATGTTGCCGTGCCTGTGTGCTGCATAAACTTGTAGGTTCAGGACCAAACGCAGAAATATGCACATTACCTTTGCTCTACATTGAAAAAAAGAGAAAAATGCCTCTGTGCACATTATTGCGCGTTAAACACAAACGAAGCACACGTGCAAGAGCTCAAGCATCGCTCCCACTGCTATGCGTTAATGGATCGACACACTCCCGCTTGGACATTAACCAGCCTCATTCTGTCCTTGGCCAGGCACCAATAACATCCCCTAAAATGTACTAAAGCAGCCTGTCATTACACACAATGCTATTGACATCACTGGGTCAAATGTGATGGGTGCCCAACATTAATGTGCAATGATGTAAATGTACAAATGTTATAACTGTTGAAATCTGCTAAGTGAGAGACCTGTTGGGTCTGTCTAGTGCTGTTGAATTTGGGCAACTAGCAGGACTGAGAATATTAAAGTAAAAGCAGCAGAGATACAACAAATTATACTCCCCAATATGTGCAAATCTGCAAAAGCACTGAATGCCAAAACTCCCATGATGCAACACGGGCCCATCTTTCATTAGACCCTTGTGGGCTCGTAAACATCCATGTCTTTCAAACTCCACGGCTCAAGTTTGTAACTCAAGTCTTCTCCTAATTTGTAGTGTCCAAGTCTAAGATGAGAGTCTTGATGACGTCAAGGTGACATCATCAGGGTCATTTTCTCAGCCTTGAGCTCCCCTAGACCCACAGAAGACATAATAAAATGTTTCAAAGACTGAGCGGTTCTAACCACGATGAGTAAACGATGAGTGTTTGCAGGGTAAACAATCCACAGTGGTACTCACGCGTTATTCTTTTTCCTGAGTACCAGCTTTTGTGCATCATCAACACATCTGGTCCTGATGCTTCCCTGTCGATGTGCGTGTATGTGGTCGTGTTTCTGTGTGTGTGTGTTTGTTACAAATCTCCGAGCGCTGAGTCTTCCTGTCGTAAACAAGGTGGGATCATGACTCTGTCTCAGCTTGTATTACATTAAAATTCACAAATGTGTTCAACAGGCTGAAGCTACAGGAGGGAGGCAGATGTAGGACTCTTAACAAAGGCTAATTACACACTCCAACTCTCGTTCTGTAACTTTTCTGGCACACAAAGGATATTTTTCTTTTTTCTGTAACGGGATACAGACCCTTTGAAACAAATTGCTACTCTCATCGCGCGGCTGTCCCCGGGGAGAGGCACGCGCCTCATTTTGACTTACGACCTATAGTTTCAGTAACCAGACAGTGACATATTACAGACCTTAATCAAGCCATTTTTTCAGAGCCAGCTTGACAGTTTAGGGGTGTGGATGGTTTCAGGGTGTGTTATTCATACTGCTGTATTCAGTCACCACAAATATTTGGCTGCGGCGCATTTTAAAAGGCTGCCGAGAGAATCCTTATCATTACATTACATCTGGGACACGCAAACCAGCAAGTAAAACAACTAAATGAGAAGTAGAGGCTGCTGATGCTGCACAGCCTGATGATTAGAGCACACAGGCTACGTGCAACACAACCGGGATGCTAAGAGAAGTCAGATATTATGCATCTCCTGTTCATTTGTCAAGATATCAAAGAGTAAATCTGAAATATTTCATTCATTTTTTGCATTTAACTCGCAATGACAAAAGTTTGACAGCAGAGATTGTGCACAGTGTGTTAAACTTGTTTTTGTTTTTTTACGCGTCGCTCATCGCGCATTGTTCCTTGATTATATCATTAAATATCTGATCTCGAAATTCTAAAACAATCCAGATGAGTCACAGCAATTAAAAGCAGTGACACGTCAGAAACAAGCGTGACATCACCATGTTCGTACAGTATAACTGTCTGGTTTATGATAATAACAATGCACTGCACTGGCTTGGATTACAACACTGTAGTTACTCAGTGGCTGAACGAATTAAATATTTAACACAGGCTTGCTCTCCACCCTTATACGCCGTCATCTGCAACTGGTCAGCAGTGTTTGTTAAATGTGTCCTCTGGGCCCCACGTTTGTGGTTGATGCTCGTTTGTAAGAGTCATCCATCTAAACCCACTGAAGCTGTAACAGGAAATGGTACTATGACCACACGCAGGAAGGGTCCACAATCTGCTGCTGTCTTGAAGTTCAGCTACAAATTCAGTTATTCAGTGAACAGACCAAGTCACAGCAAGTATACAAACTTTGACTTTCAGCTGCAAAACAATAAGTTTGATTTCATCTGTAGTACGCTGCTGTTTCAGGAGCTGTGAGAACAGTGAGTAATAGTGAGAGAGAGAGCTCAGCAATCTGCCAACAACAGAATCAGCAGACACATCAGTCCAGCCAGAACACAACTTCTCTGCTGCCTCTATTCATCTCAATCCAACAATCCAGTTTTGAAAGAAATTTCATTTAGCTGTGCTCATACATTTAAAACAGTCAGCTGACATGCTTGCTGTTTATGGTTGCAGATCCTTGAGCTGCTGCACTTACACAGTCTTGGATCAATCATTCACAGACGGGGTGGGACAGTGAACTCTGGCCTCTGAGAACATCGCACACTCTGAGGCCACCATGTCATTAATGGACGGCAGCAGGAGGAAGAGTGACAGAGAAGAGAGGGAGGCTGAGTGGTGAGACAGGCTGTGTCAGGAACAAACGATGCTGACAGAGCGCAAATAGAGGGGGAGATACAAATAAACAGCATGATGGTCTGACAAAGAGTACACACAGTACTACATGTCCTTCTCAAAGTTTGGCCTCATCTAGCCGTACCTGCATCTGTATGTCGGCATCAGTCTTGGGCTTGTCTCCGACATGACATAAGACTCCAGAGCATAATAACATGTTGCAGAGAGGGCAGGAAACAACCAACCGAAGCTAAGGTGTTAGATGGTTTTAGCTATTCTTAGCCCCGTCTTGCCAGGGTCTGACACAATCACATCTGCTCCACCCCCACCAAGCTGAAAGCACCGATAAATCAAACCTACCTTTTAAGGCAGAAACACACGCAGAGACACAGAAAAAAGGCACGCAGCCTGCTGGCTCCAGATTAGATCTGATGCGTGGTTTCTAAAGCTGTGGGTCCATACATGACAACAATTCTATATTTTCATAATGGGCTCCCAGGGTGAATATCTGGTCTACTTCAAAAGAACAAATAGAGCAAACAAATCTAAATAAAATAAACAGAATGAGAAAGCAAGCATGCATGAGAACAGAGATAAGTATATTTTTGATATTTTTGCCAGACTGAAACACATGGAAAGCAAATAACCAGGGGAGAAAGGAAATTTAGAAGGAAGAGGGCGGGAGAGGCAGAGGGATGTGAGCGCATTACCATATGGCCTGTTGGAGGCCACAGAAATACAGCCTGAGTCAGGGGAACAAGCATTGGTAAACACACAGATACTGTATACACAGATATAGACACACAGACACACACACAAACCCATGATATAGATCATTTTTGGACAATTTTCCAGTTAGTTAGTTTGTCCACATTTTCAATACATAAGGCCTTTGATTCAGTCAGACATAGAGAAAAGCAGGCGTCTCAGTTCTAGCCTGCTAACGTTGAGTTTTGCTGACTGAACGGACAAATGTCACAAGCAGATTTTAACAGATGTGACTAGCCAGTTAAGTTGAGGTTCGTCTCATTAGTTGATTGAAACACAGGCCACATACATGTACATTTGTGACAAGATAAAAGGTAAAAATAGGGTATTAGTATGATTTATCAGATGAGGCGTGATTATGTTTCATGGCATCAAGCAACTAATTATCTAACTAATTATTAAAATCTCTGTAAAAAACATATTAGGGGTTTATTTATGGGGTGGGGGGGCTTATGACCTTTACTGCAGGCAGCCGTAAAGGAGGTTCAAATGTTTTGGCTTCACTTGCAGGAGCAACCATGCCATCCAACTTTACCTACAGTCAATGCATGCAAGGCTGGAGGATGCAGTATGGAGACAAATAACATAACCATGTCCACCCAGATTGATACTCTATGAAACACTCCTTGATTTTGGAAATAATCCTGGGCTAATTCACTACTGTAGGTGATAAACTAGTTAGCCAAATATTAAAGAGACCAATTCCTTACACTTGTAGACTGCTTTTGTGGAGGGGAGGGTATAGCCAATGGTCAATCCAATAATTTCCATTGTCCCTAAACACCTCAGTGTAAACAAATGATGCCACTACAGCAAAAACAGAGCCTAAAATCTCAGCCAGTGTTTGGCACTAAGCTATAAGCTGGCAGCGCTGGTATTCCTGACTGTAACTGATGGGTACAGCATCTTATTTGCAGTAACAAAGAATTTTCCTCCCATAAATGATTGTACATGAACTCATACAATTACGTCTGGCACAGGCTGTGCAGTCCTGAGGCA
Source organism: Datnioides undecimradiatus (assembly GCA_008933995.1). Lineage (NCBI taxonomy): Eukaryota > Metazoa > Chordata > Actinopteri > Lobotiformes > Datnioididae > Datnioides > Datnioides undecimradiatus. The sequence continues at coordinate 1,512,981 of WARS01000037.1, forward strand.
GCGGAACCAGCCTGGCGTTGAGCATTGCACATAAACCTCTGCTGATAGGAACCTTGGCCTGAGTCTAAGTTAAAATGGAGGGTTGATGTTAAAACAGAGGCATACTTTACAATCATGTTAAACGTATGAATGCATGTGTCTATTTATACAGAACCACCATCCAAGGCTTCTGTCACCAGAGGAATATGCCATACAGGAGCAGTCTGTTTTTAACACCAGACTAGCTTTGTGGCCTCAGGAGGCTTTTTTTCTGTAAATGATGTGATTTTCAGGCTTTTTCCTGCAGAATTTCCACCACAGATGACTCCTATTCATGCTGCACTCAGGCTTTTTAAACTGCTTTTCTTTTAGCAATCCCGGTCGGACAATGGGGGGGGGGGGGCAGTATAAAGACGTTTCTGTCTTGCCTAATTGTGTAATAAGTTGGTATATAAACACAGGCTTGTCTGAGACAAACACAAACCTCCTAAATCTGCTGACGTGTCCCTGAGAGTGAAGACAAGCCCACGGGAAAAGCCTGCAGAATATGCTCAAAGACACACACACAGACAAGCACACGCACGCTGTATAAGTATTCCTTTAATCCACGTTCACCCATTGTGTCATGACACTTAATATTCTAGCATTCGAGGCTCTAACAGGCTGTAAAAGCAGGAATACTGTTGACAACCTGGCCACTTTAGCATCCAAGTAAGCAATGAGCCTGACGTTAGACAGCCAGCACGACATTCAAACAGTCAAGCAGCCAACCATTTACTCTGATTCTTTCTTATTTTAAACTAGAAGTCAGTAAAGACGACTCAGCACCTTTGGTTCCTGAAACCCATTTCAACATACTGTAAAAAAACTGCAGCTTCCTTATTGACCAATAACATCACAAGCTTTACTAGGGAATTTGGACCTTTTAATGGGCGGGTCAATGTGTGTTCACTTTGAGTACTAAGCACTTCGCCTGACAGTGTGTGGGGTTACGAGGGCGGACAGGTCAGTGGGAGTTTGGTTATTGAATTAAGCCAATGTTGAAATAAATCTTTAACACTTAATCATAAAAATCTGCACATCACAGGAATAGACTGTGCTCTAATTCTCTTTTACACCTGTTTTCCTTGATCTGCTTCTCCACTTTCCTGCAGTTACCTATCGCCTACATTTCCCAGAGTGCCTGTGGGCAGCCTCCAGAGAGAGTGCATGAGAACCTGTCGGCAGCAGTGATAGTGACAGCTGCTCCGGTTGAGGAAAACTGCGGATTGCACTTACATAAAATGCGTGTATTATGACAGTGTTGTGTTCGGCTCCGTGTCTGGCTGCTGTCAGCGGAGAAGTTATTTCTGCATCCTCTTCCCAGTGTGCAACTGTTGATAATAGATAATAGATAAAGAAAAAGGCAGAAAGACAGCCTTGTTTATTCAAACAGAGGCTGGAGTAAGAGGTGATGAACATTGTCAAACCAAGATTTAATAGTAGTAAGACAATAAAAATATGAAGAAAGCTCAGAAAGACGAAGTAGCAGGTTTTTAACAGATCCGTGTGTGTTTTTCTTACAGGCTGACATTTTTACTGAGGAGCTGGAAACAAATGACGGCTGATAATTGAATGGCCACGATGTGACGCATGGTGAGAAATTAACACCTCCCACCAGACCAGCGTTGGGAAAAAAAAAAGGCTACCCACCACTTTGGCAGATTGCCAGACATTATTTGGACATTTCTTCCAGTTTAAAAATCAATTCCTTCGGCTGCAGAGTTTCAACACAGAGGGGCTTTTGCTGTGCTGTTGGTGAAGCTGTTTTATATAAAACACATCTAATGGACTGGCTCTCGTCCATCCCACTCCCTACAATGCTCACTGATTGATTCATGAATTCAGGACAATATATCAGTATTATTGTTGATGAATCATGCTGTGATGAAAGAATCCTGAAAACTCTCAGAAAACAACATCTGAAATTAATCAGAGAATATTATTTCTTGGACTGAACAGTACCATTACATACTTAAATGTAATTTCTTATGATTATTGATATTAATTTTCTAGATTTTGCCTCACAAAAACAAACAAATCTTTTCAGAAAAGGAAGAAAGTGAACAAGTAACCGCACCTCATTCAACGTTGAGGCTGATGCACAATGTCAGCATCAGGATTCTGTGACCCAAATGTGACAGATCCAAACACGTCTACTGTGAATGTTCCAGGATGGGGATGAGGTGGGTGGTCAGGATGCCTGATTGTGTGTAACTCAAATCACCCTGTTTTATATATTTTTTGGGAGTTGTCTGCAACAAACAGCTGAGAGCAGGACAGATGGAAGATCCAGAGATTTTTGATTGTTTGTCTTTTGTTTGCCTGGAATCATAAACATGTCAAAGAAAAACAGATGAGGTCAGCTGCAGGTCACAGGTCACACAGCTACCTTTACTCTTGAACAGCCAACCATAGAAAAGCTGCTTCACATTTCAATCTCCCTGCTTATCTGAGTCATCTGGTATTTTGTGAATGTGCAACACTTTGTCCTTCAGGTGGTGGAAGATCAAAAACTATATTTAAACTGTGAATCCTGATAAAGACACTTCAGGCTTAAGACATCAAAAGAGATGTGGCAAAATGCCTGCATTTAAAGAGACTCTGATCATTTATTCTCAAAAATTATTTCCATAACTGCAGTCACACGAAACACAGATGGCGTCATTTCCATTAAAGCATTACACAGTCCAGCAGCAGTGACTGGAAAGGCACCAACTAAATTTCATGGTTGGTTGTTGCGATTAATACTTGTCATTTACTCAGTGATTTAAATATCCTACCCACAAATAGGGCACAGGCAAAACATTATGGCCACCTCCGCTCCCTATCAGGCCTATTTGAATAGTTTATCCTGATAACGGTACAGATTACTGCTGACCTGACTGGCGTCAATGTTTTAACACAGCTACAACAATTTGCCTGAGTGACAAATTGAATAAAAGAGGGTTGCTCTGTTTTCTCGTTATTTGAATTTAAAAAAAACAACAGATCTTTGAACAGCTCTTGTCTCAGCGTTGTTCCCATGCACAATGGATATACTTCACCCCTTTCAACTTTTCCATGAATGCTTGTCGTCTGCCAGGGAAGGAAATCATCAGAGGGAGAAAATAATACAGTTTTTGAGCACAGCCTCAGATGCAACATGCTGTTGTGTTTAACCACAAGGAACCTACCAATGACCGAGAAGGGTGGATACAAAGAAAGAAAATAAAAATCAGATCAGATGGGAGAGAGGAGAGGAAGAGGAATGACATGAGTTTGATATGAATAGATACAAACTGCCTGCTTTTGTGGTTGCTATTAACTGAACTATTTGTCTTCTTTCTTGGCGACGTCTCAGTTTTTATCTCCTCGTATCTACACAGCTGCCGGCCTGTTCGCCGCAGCCAGTCAGTCATTCGTTTTCTGGGCTGGCAGGTCAGAACTAACTCCTCCTGACTGGTGGAAACTAAAGCTGCCAAACCTGACAGTATGAGTACACTCATTCTCCCACTCACTCTATTTTTCTGCTACTGTTTTTACTTTTCACCCATCAACCCCTCTTTTCTTCGACCTTTTTGGTATGGCCTTGATTATAGTAAGAGGGTTAACTGAACATTTGCCAAGTGCAGCACCCATTGGTTACTGTTGCTACACCGATCAAGCTTTCCTTTCACAGTTGGCACGCAGCAATGTCTGCACTTTTGGACAACCTGTAGATAAATTTAGTAATTTTTGAAACAATGGCTCAATAATTTCAAAGTGACTTCCAGTTGATTAGCAGATTTCATCAGCAGATGCTGGCCATGGAAGCTAATTAAACTGCCATGTAGTAAGAGTATACCCTGTAAAATGGTTTTAAGTATGAGTTTGATATCTATGTATGTGACAAGCCTGAGCTTACAGCTGCATGTCCTCACATAGTCTTCAACAACTGATGATCTATGTAGAAGACATTGAAATAAAGCAGTGGCACTGTTCTCGCATTGCAGTGTAGAGCCACTTCTCCCACATATCACAAGTATGATAAGGAAAAAATATTAAATCAGGCTGTTAACATAACCCTGGAACCAGCACAAAGGAGACAAAGCTCAGCGATAAACATAATAAAACATGCAGAGAGTGAAGGTGCTATCGTTAAAGGTACAATTTTTAAAGTAACTACAAAATAATGCAGTATGAAAATAATGCTTAGTTAGGGCTGCACGTAGTTAGCCAAACATGCTAACAACTAAATCTTACTCTGGAGCAGATAAACACAGGACACACCCGTGACCGTCCAAGCTTCTTAAATAAGGAGCATCACTCTTATTACAGCACAAAGTTTCAACATGTGGTGGATAATGAAGTTAGACAGGACTGCTGTGCCTAGTTACAGTTGCTAAGTTACAGGCTAAGGTGAGCTGGTTGGACATCTTCTGCTCAGAGGATGGTTTTAGCTCACACCACATTAACTAGAAAAACCTGGAAGGGGCAGATGAAACGGTAACAGTGTCTCTCCTGTGCACTGTCCCTTGAGCCAGGCATCACAAACGGACAGACACAAGCACAGGCTCTCCCAACAAAACAATGCAGTTTCCAGGGATTCCCACTGATGAAGCTGTGTAACTCATCAATCTGACTGTGACGCAGGGGGGAAAAAAACATTTTTATTTAATTAAACCTGCAGAAAATAAATCCTTAAAAACAGCTGTGACCTCTTTACACTGTGAATCAGGTGAGTGTCTGTCAGCAGTGATCATTATGATAAAGAAACACACACACATACACAGTCAATACCTCAAACAAAAACTGTAAATCTGAGAAGGATTCAGTACCCTCGGATGCCTGGCTTCATTTAAGCCTTTCATCGATTCAGTGTTTGCTCTATAGAACTGCATTTAGTTAGTTAGCAGTAATGGAGCTGCTCCCTGGCTGAAATTACATTGTATTCTGACATTATAAAAATATTGAACTGCCGAGGCCTCGAGTGATTTTTAAGCCACAGGTCTTTTGGCAAGATGATTGTACTGTAGTTAAATAACAGCAGGAACACATCAGCAATCAGTGCTATGAGTAAAGCAGTGTGTGCATGCATATAGCGTTAAGACTTGACCAAAGAGATTACAGATACACCTCTTCGTCTCAGTGAGCTGACAGTGATGTTGTGTCTCACTCCAGCAGACTGCTGCGGGCTCCTGTGTTGCAGAGCAGGAGCCAGTATACATCTCACTCAGTGTGATGAGCAACTGCTCCACTTTTCTAACATTTCCTAGTGTAAAGTAGCAAAATGCTCACAGCTAGTGATGTCACGCAGTGTACGATGAAAGACAGACATATTGATAAAGCTGACGTTTGAGGCATGCATGGGCATGCAGAGGCTGAATGCCCAGAGCTGCAGATAACACATTTTCACTCAAGACTTCTGATTAAGCCAGCGTTAAAAAGTCTCATGGTCCCAGCTGATCTGCTTCATGTGCGCTCCTCTCTGCTCCACCGTTTCCTCAAAGAAAAGCTCTAAGCACCCTTCTGAATCTTCTTCAGCCAACTAGAAACTCATCCAAACCCCTGGCTGATCACAACACACTGAGAAATTCTTGCAATTCGGTGCTGTGATCAGCCTTTGGGTGAGAGCTGAGATCCACATCAACAGTGGACAATGCATGCATGAGTCACTCTGGCATGACTGTGTTTACCACATGTGTGTGTGATTCATTCTTACCCCTACACCAATTATTTTCACATTAACTGAAGGATACTGTGCCATTTGCACTGATCACATAGGTGACACAGGCTGTTAAATCTTAAAGTCACATGCTACACACCTAATCTTAGGAGAAAAACTCACTATCTACCACTATGATAAATCTAATTACCGTCTGTCTGCAGCTTTACTCAAACTGCTGATAACTTTCTTAATAACTCCTGTGTTTGTTGGTTTTTCCAGTGGTTCGCTGCCACCCTCCTCTATCTGCCACTTAGCTCCCCTGTCACACTGCTGATTAGTACAGTCAACAGTGGGATGTTGGTTTCTTAAGAGCTGGCGGGAGAAACCCTCTGAGGTCTGTCCAGTAAGGAAGGCTTTAATGCAGACTCCTGGTGAGCCAGCAGGCTCACATTTGTAACATTATCCTGTGTGTAGAACAATGCACGTACAGACACAGGTTTGTACTGAGTCTAGCTGTTGGGTGTCTCCAAAAGTTCCCTGTCATTCTACAAACCAAATATTGTGCATGAGATTAAAAAAAAGTGGAATTGTCCCTTTGAACCCATAAATTGCACACTGCAGGAGTACATTTTTCACATGCATCATAAAACTGCAGGAAGATGCCAAGAGGCAGATAATAGTAATGGTTTTATAAGAAACCAGGGGCCTTTGTTTCAAAGATTAAGCATTTTCCTCATTTCCATATTTGTATGATTTGACATAAAATACAGTATGAAGGATTGAACTTATCCAATCTTCTTCACATTTATAAAACACCAGAATAAGGCTGCACGTTGCTGATGTGCATGTCAACTTCACAAAAAGCCTCACCTCCTGTCATTGTGCACTGTAAATCGATGTAATTCAGGCGAGTAAACCTGAGACGTACTCACAGACGCACAGCAACACTCATAAAAACAAGACAAACTACCAAAGTGACGTGGCTCTAGATTTATGATCAGAGATATCCTGAACTTTTTGTACAAAAGGTTTTCTCTTGACCTCTGAAAGCACATGGTGACATTTTTTATTGCCAGACCAAAAAGAAAAAGAAAAGGTTGTCAGGAATTTATCAGAAATGGCGATACTTTTGTACAGGAGGCCATGATCGCTTACAGGCACTGATACTCAACAAGTCCCTTTAAATCAGCAGACAGACTCTAACAAGACGAACACTGTTCCAGACAGAGTAACGGTATAAATGCTGTTTGTTGGTGAGCGACTTGATCTGAAGAGCCACAGGCTCATTGGTATATGGCTGCAGAGCTGGAGAAGTTCAACTAATTCCTCTGGCAGTGACATTTGCTTTCAGATTATTCAGAAGTGGGCATTTGATTTAGCTGCCATGATAGTGCAAGTCCTGCTCAGGCTGGCAGGCACAGAGCTGCTGGACTCTGAATGCACCACACTGCCTCCAAGCCGTGATGACACGACAACATGTAGCTTTGTGAGGTGTACTGTTGGATGCAGGCGCTATCTGAGAACAGTAAGAGGAGAGTTGAGGGAGCCCTGGCTGACATGTGTGCTGCATATAAATAACCTCGGTTTTTGTCACTTGGAATAAATCTTCTGATTTTCTCTGCAGAGTTTTAATCCCTCCAGACATCTGCAAGTCGTCCTTATCTCTCTGATTAATGAATGAATGAACGTACAAACGTGTGAATCACACTTTGAATATAACTCCCAAGCAGGAGTGTTTGTTCATGTTTGGAAATCTTCCAACATTGTCACACAATTAAATTCACAACCTTTCCAATTCACTTCTCTGTTGCCAAGAGCAGGGAACAAAGATGAAAAGGTAAAGAAACAGCAGGGAACCACTGAGCTCCTTTTAATGACATAATGACTGAAGCCATTAGTCGATTAGGAAAATTTATTCTCAGAAATTTCATCATACTTTTTCAGTTCTAGCTTCGTAAATATGAAATTCTTCTGTTTCTCTCTGCGTTAACAACATTTGATTTTTAATATCTTTCGCTTTTTTGAGTCAGACCACAAAAGGCATCTCTGGGAACTCATTATGAACATCTTTAAAAATCACTTTGACATTTAATAGATGAAGCAATCAAATTTAAAAAATAATCTGCAGATGAATCGATAGTGAAAATAATCTTGCGACTCCAAAGAGCATAAACGCAAGGAGCTACAAAAGTCAACATTTTTAATTTCCTTTACTCTCAGTTGATAAATGATGGGCCCTCAGATCACAAAAGTAGTCCATTTAAATCTTTAAGTGAGCCATGGGGGGAAAGAAAAAAAACACTAAACTACAGCTACAACATTTGTTTAATGTCAGTCAGCAGTGGAAATTAATAAATGCTTCAACTGTTTGCAATGCCAGGAAAATGTGCTGGGAAAGAGCTGAACCTGAGCAGCACCACCTTTGTTTGAACACATTAAATATCTGTGCAAAGACACCAGCCAGGTGCAACCAATCATCCAGGCCCCATAATAATGCTGCCTGCGATCCAACTCCAGAGAAAGTTGCTTATCATGGGAGTGTCGCTTTGACCCCCACAACAACCTCAAATACACCAAACACACACACACACACACAGCTATCAGCCTAATGGAAAAGTAAAAGGACTGCTCTGGTTGACTGGAGAAAAGCAAACACAGAGAGACGGATAAGACAAGACAAGAGACAGGTGGAATACACGCATGAAGTTCTCACACACAAACACACAGATACACACACACACAAATCCAGAAATCCAGAGGGGTAATAGAGGCAGTGTACTGTGCACACAACCACCCACGCATAGCACTTCATACATACACACAGCAGGATACACTGGCCAATATTAACACAGGCAGACACACTCACACACGCACGCACACACACACACACACAGTAAGTTGTGCAGTCTCTCTCTCTCTCTCTCTCTCTCTGACACACACACACAGAGAATATAGATGTGTTTGCAGTGGCAGCAGGTCCACATGTGAGCACCTGGAGGATATTTAACTTACATTTCACGCATGACATAGTATTGCACGTACAGGCCTGGTACATCATGAATGGAATCTATGCCTCCACATACAAATCAGGCCAACCAACTTCTATGACGCACAAAGGGAAAACTAACAAAAATTAATGAAAATGAATGACTCGCACACCATTGCCTGGTTTATTACGGACTCGTGGCTCAAAATAATGCAGTCTAATAACACGTCATGCAATAAATCCTACAATAATGAAAGTTACAATGCTCAGTTTTTTCAGGTGCTGATTCAACTTTTGCGGCAGATTGTTAGCTGCAGCAACAGCCGCAGCAGCAACTGCTGAAGCTAACGATCACTTTCATTATTGATAAATCTGCCAGGTCATTTCTCAATGAATTGTTCCTTTTCTATATGACACTTTGGATAAAACTGTCTGCCAAATGACACTGGAGAAATGTAGAACTGTAGAATTGTTTTGTTTGTGAAGAAGGCTGAAAATGCCTTAGAACTTAATAAAGCCCAAGATGGCCTCTTTATGTGTCTTGTTCTGTCCATAAATCACATGTTATCACAAGTTATGTTTACTATCATTTCACAAAGGTAAACCTATAACAACTAAAGTTGCAATGGTATGAAATTGTATGTTAACTATGACAGCTGCATGTATCTCATATATTAGTATTCTTATTATCAGCTACATTGACTTGTAAAGGAAAATATACACAGGGGATATTAATGCTTAAGCAAATGTTTAATTATACTATCAGGACATGAAACCTAATATAGACTTGAAATATATGTTTTGATATGGTGTGTACCAGTATATTGCTGCTCCCCTAGTTGGAGGCAAATGTTTGCCTGAGAAATAACTTAAATTATTACTGTCAGTGGACTTTATTTGTCCCAGCTCTAGTTTCTATTATTTTATCCACGCTAAAAACACACACACGTGCTGGGCAAAAGATCAGAAGCACATAGTTGAACCTTTCTAACAAAAACTACACATTACATTTGTGACAGGGCTGTTGTGGACTGCATTAATTTAAGCTTGGTGTACCTAAATGTCTGATTGTGCATCAAATAAAGATGCTTTTAGACAGCAGGAGCATCAGCAGACAGGAAATCTGGACATCACGGCAGTCGAGTTAAACTGAATCTAGGTTGTTCCCACAGTAAGAAAAAATGAATTAATGTTAAAAGCCGCATTAAAAGAAAAAAAAATCACATCCCGACAGCGTCAGTGCTTTAACCCGGCGTTAATCTGAACACTTCCTCATCTCTGCTCATGTCTCGGAGCAGCAGCAGCGGCGGCGGCTGCTGCTTGTGCTGACGTGCTCTATAGGCTAAACCCCCCACCCCCGGCCCTGTGAGCCAGGCCAGCAGCCTAATATTAATAACAACCACTCTGCATGCTTTCACCTTCATCCTGCTTTCACGTTAACCGGCTCCGCCACGTTAAAGCAGTTAACACGCCGCCCGGTGTGGACGTGCTACGCTCCCACTGCCACGGTAAGGCAATCACCGGCACAGCGGGAGGTCCGTGCACACACACCGGCCAAGCCCCACTACCCTGCTGCCCTTGTCCACACTCATCTCCACCAAAATCAATGCCTGCCCACTGATACTTAGCAGGGCCTTTATCACATTCCTCACAGCATCGGTGCAGCCGCAAAACAGAGCCACCGAAAAGGGGAGAGCAGAGGCACGGCAGCGCCAAATCACAACCGCAACATCATCGCTTTGTCCGGGGAGAAAAGATCCACACGGGCACCGAGAACAGACGGTGTAGCCAGAAAAAATAGTCGAGGAACAGAAACCCTACCTTTCGACTCAACGCTGTCCCCGAGTAGAAGTAGTAGGCTATACCCAGCACCCACAGCACGGCAAAACATAACAATATCCTCGATTTCCTCCGCATGGCTGCCTCGTTTTCTCGTCCTCCTGTCTGTGCGTTTCGTGGGTCTGCTGTGATCTGGTGTGTGCGTCGGGGCTCGTAGCGGTCGACTGTGTCCGTGCGAGACGCTTCGCCGTGCGGCTTCGGCAGACTTCGTCAGTCGGTCAGGGGGAGCGGAGAGAGCAGGAAGCAGCCAGCCAACATCAGCGGGGTTAGAGGGCAAAGGCTAGCCGACTCTAATCCAATCAAACACCGGCTCAGGCAGCCCTGGAGGAGGGCCGGGGTTGGCAACGAGTCGAGCCGTGCCGTGCGCTGTCGTGCTAAAGCCGTGCAAAGGGGGTGGGGACAGTACCCGTAGGAAATGATTGTTGTAAATTTTCAGTTATGTGGCTCAGGGAGCTGTGAGACAGGATCTGTGATCACCAAGCTACATGATTTCACTGTCTGCTGCTGTGGAGCTGCATGTGCGCCGAGGGAACACTGGGGGCGCCAGAGACACTTTAACCCGGGTTAATGTGGGAAAAAATCAAAGCTTCCTTTTATATCTCCTCTGGTGCTGGACCAGGCAAGAGGTACAGGCAACTGAAAGATGATCGGTTTCATTCAACTCTCAAATTTTCTTTCCTTTTCTGTCCCTTTGTGTCCTTCCTTCTTTCACTCTCTCCTCCATCCCTTCACTCCCCCTCTGTCCTAGATATCTGTCCCCAAAAAGACCTTTATCACCCTTGTTTTGGTGATAATAAGCATATTTTTGTACTGCAATTAAAAATATTTCTAAGAAACATATATGTTGGTGTAGTGGGAAAGTTTCTAGAAAAGCAGGTGTAATAAAATCAGTGTTTAGAAGCCACCAGTGTTTAGAAGGTGTTTGTAGACAGACTGCAAATATTAGGAAACACTTGAATAGTACCTAGGTGCTTCTTCTTGGGTGGGTTTTATTTTATATAATTTTTATTGGTATTGGAATGGGTATGGATTTTCTTTAAAGCATCAACTAATCGTCACTAAGTACGCAAAAAAAAAGAAAAAAGTCTGAAAAATAATTTTAAAAACTGTTATTTATAAAACTGTGTTGGGGGGTGGTTTGATCAGATTTGACTGACACTTGTGCTGCAACATTAGCAAACAGCCACACATATAACAATCACAAGGTGCTAATGATGCTGGAAATGATTGGCACAACCATCCCCCCCATCAAACCAGTGACAAAACAAACAAAATAATACAATAATACAAAGTTTCATATCAAACACACAGAAGTGCTCTAATTTTGGCAGGAAATGATATGTCTATGAAAGACCCCTGCAGCTCATAGTTAGAAACTGATTGATAAGATGATTTTGGAGCCTTTGAAGCAGCAGAAATGGGTTTCATGAACTCCAGCATGGGGTAGATTATACACAACACATGAAGAGTTATGTTTGATTATCTTTATTGCACGTGTATAATGTAATTTTGTTGAAATCCTTGTGATGTTTTGAATAATGTTGATCCTGTGCTTTGTGTTTGTGAGTAGTCAGGCTGGAGTTTGCTCAGGTGAGGTTCACGTTCATATGGAGTGCATGAAATTAAAAATCTTTTTAGTGCAGAGAAGTATAATATTTTCTTTCATGCAGCAACACTAGAAAAAACAGTATCTCTGACAGAGATGTTTCCCCTTGTAAGAATACTTACATACAGGGTGAATCTAGGATTATAGGAACACAAGAGGAGGTAACAGTAAAGAGAGGTCAGGGCAGACAGTGAGGCAGGGAGACAGTCCTGGCTGAAGAAAGTATCAACAGAACATTTACAAGATCCTTAAAAAAGATGATGGTGTCTCTTTGCATGCACATTGTGAGCTAACCTTTGTTTAGTGTGTCATGCTCTGAGCTTTAAAGAGTCACAATACAGGAATAGATTTTTGGCTTGCTTCTCTACGTCAGAGTGGAGTTTCAACTTTGCCATAAATCCAGTAACTTTCAGATACACAGATGATGTGAAGTGTAAGCTCAAAGTGCAGTTATTGGGTTATTTCTGAAAATATTCAGGTAAATGTTTTGGAGCATTCAACCTGACACTGTGGAGCGTTTATGTAGATGTTTCTGTGGTGCTCAGATAAACTCTTAGCTGGATAAACTAAAAGCTCTAGTTGATCAGTGTATTTTGATCTCCGTTTCCATTTTAATGGTGACAAAATGCCCATGTCCAAGTAAAAAAATGCTATCAATGCACACTTTGTGCCGTGCCTCCAGAGAGTGTCCCAGTAGTATTACACACACACATTTATTCATTGCTGCTCTCGCTACGGTGGTCTGAAGAGAGCCTCGGTGTGTTTGTGTTACCTACAGTAGTGTTAGAGCATGGATGAATGGAAGTCAAAATGAAGTTAGAGACTGAGAGAGAGGGGTGCAGCAGTAAGAAGCTGAAGAACAGATGTTGTACAAAATTTAGCAGCACAGAGGTAAAAAGAGGTTTTTATCTTTTGCCCTTTGCTTCAGACGTCCTGAATAACTGTTATGAGGGTCTCAAATTACCCTTGCAGAGGGTCAGTTTTGCTTTAAAGACCTCTTCCAGAAATAGAGAGGACAGGATACAAGTCTGTGTTCACTTTGAGTTTGTTCACCATACTAGGACAGAACCTGTCAAGAGTAACTCAAAATAAGATTAACCTGCGTGTTTCATCATCATCTATTTTAATTAATCCATGTAATGATTGAGACCAAGAATAAACAAACCCTATTACAATAAGGAATAAAAAGCAGATTCCAGGTGCAGGTAGTCCTACTGACAGACTTCTGACTCTCAGATATCGTACTGATTGAAAGTACATTCACTGGCCACTTCATAAGGTACACTTCCTTCAACTGCATGATGATGCAAATTTTCAAACAGCCAATTGTGTGACAGCCACTCAGTGCATCTAGAGATGATCAAGATGATCTGCTGAAGTTTACAGCAGGCATCAGCTTGGGATGAAAGGTGATGTAAGTTACTTTGAACAGGGCATGGCTGTTGGTGCCAGACAGGCTGGTTTGAGTATTTCAGAAACAGTTGATCTGATGGGGCTTTCATTCATAAATAACTCTAGAGGTTGAAAAGGATGATTTTAAACAAAGACAATACCCAGTGAGGGGCAACAGGCAATGCTTTGTTGATGGCAGAGGTCAGAAGAGTATGGACAGTCACTCAAATAACCACTTGTTACAACTGACCTCTGAAGCAGATGGGCTATAACAGCTTAAAACCACACAGGCTGCAACTCCTGTCAGCTAAGAGCAGGAAACTGTGGCTTCAGTGGGCTGGATTGGAAAAAATCTGCCTGGTCTGGTGAGTCTCAATTCCTGCTGTGACATTCAGATGGTTGGTGCAGTATTTGGCATGAACAACATGAAAGGGAGGATCCATCCCGCCTTGTTCGAACTGCTGGAGGTGTAATGGTGCTGGGGATATATTCTTGGCACACTTTGGCCCCCGTAGTGCCAGTTGGACATCATTTGTTCTGAGTATTGTTGCTGACCATGTCAGTCCCTTTATGAGCACACTGTACTCATCTTCTAATGGCTGCTTCCAGCAGCATAACGCATCAAGTCACAAAACTCAAACCATCCGAAACTGATCTCTTGAACTTGACAATGAGCTCACTGCACTGAAAAGACCTCTGCATTCACCTGATCACATTTCAACAGAGCAAATTTCTAATGTGGTGGATCAGGAAGCTTGCATTTTACATGTGCAGCTGACAAATCTGCAGAAACTATGACACATTACATAAGCTACCTTTTACTCTTAGTTGCTCTGTGGGCTCACAGGCATGGACAGTGAAATATTTTCTCAGCATCATAATTGTTTTTGTATATATATTTAGAAATATATTTTGTGCTAAACGCAGCACATTTATTTGTCAACATATTCCCCTCATTCCCCCCCATTTACACGAGGATTCCTTCTTTGTAGAGATCCGATCTCTACATCATCGATGTCAAAATGACAGCTACTGTGCATCTCCATCATCTTAGGGGAGAGGTCATGGTCTTCAGTAATGAAAGTCGAAGCCCCTGTAATAGTTTCAAGGAAGTCCACCTGTGTCACTTTGTCGGCAGGCCGCAGGTATTTGGCTTTCTTGAGACCCAGGACTCTGCTTGTTTCTACTAATTGTTCTTTCATCTCTGTTTGACCCAAATCTTATCCATGGCTACAAATTGCTGTGCAAGTTTCTTCGACACGCCAAGATGTACTCTTGACATGTGCCAAATACACTTCTATCCACTGAGCTGACACCTTGCTCAACTTCATGGAGACTTTCCTGGGATACACCCAGCTCTGTGGCAATGCACCCTTGTGATATGTCATGACCTGCTTCCAGAGGACAGGGATCATCTTCCAGACTCTCGCTGCCATGTTTGAATTCAACAGGCCACTTCTTGAAAATGAAAATGCTGACTTGCAATTTTCAATTACCTGAAACAGAAATGCTATTATTAGGTTCAATGTTCCTGCACAGTCAAGAGTTTTGCTGCCCATGCATGTAATGAGATCTAATAACTCATCTACTTATAAATCCCATTTTTATCATCTATTAGATTTTTAGACTGTTTTGAAGGCCTGAAACGTTCTTACAATTAATATAACTGAGCATTAAAACACAAAGTGTAACACATCACTGTGAATGAAAACTGTGAGCACTACTGCTCTGTACGGTGCTCTCGTAGTGGCACTATGAAACTAGGAAAGACTTAAAGTTTCTTTAAACACTAGGTGACGATTACGCTGTACGCTGCTGAATCTTGTGATTAACACCTAAGAAAAGCTTCTATTTTCTGCAGGAAGCAGAGTGAGAGGTCCACTGTCCCGTTCAGTCTTCACACCTCAGTCCTACCGTGTGTTTAAGGAACAACCGGGGTAGATGAGTCAGAACAAAACAAAAGCGTCTCATACTTATGAGAATTGCTGGAAAGATGTATTCAAGCAGTTTCCTGTCTAGACCGTTCAGTAAAAGCTTGATTTGGGAAGCTTTTACTGAGGCAAGAGGCTTTTTGAGGAACCTCAGTTTCATAAACAGTTTTCCATTTTCTTGAGCTTTGCTTTGATTCTACATGAACCTTTTCACCTGGAAAAGGAGTTTTCAGCCAGTCTGATCAAACCCTTTATTACTGAAGTAAAAGAATAGTGCGTGTGCATGCATGGTGGATGGTCTATTTTAGTCATTTAACATTTATCTTACATTTCTGCCTGTCAGTAAGTAAAAAAGTCAGAAGTAAAAAACAGCTGTCAATAAAAGGCCCTCAAACCTTTTAATATGTAAACGAATCAGATTGAACCATACTGAGGTTCACTATTTCACTGAAACACTAAATAAACATGTTAAAAGTAGATTTCTATTTCTAATACCTTCAGTGCATCAACGCAAGACTGCATTATTTATTTTGTGAATATAAATCTCTGGATTCCTCGTGGATTCTGGCTGCATCAATGTTTACAAACATTGTCAGTTTAAACCATCGATTTACAGCATGAAAAACTGTGAGCTGTCACTTTGTCGCCTGCCTTTGTAACAACTGCTCAGTCGATCCATTGAAAGTAAAGTAAAACAACTGTCAGTTCAATTTATCTAAACATAAAGCAACCAGCTATTTGGGGTGACAGTGTTTCTGCCAGGGGGGCGTCACACAATGACACATTTACAGTTTTATACACCTTCATTAGCAACTGGGAGAGCTTGCCACTCATTAAACAAATATTCTCTTTCAATAACGATACTTAAACTAAAGGTTTGTGTTCATTTTTTCACATCACAGAACAGCTCAAATAGTAAATCCGAAATATCCCGTGGACATCTGCTGCTTTGCCGCAGCAACTAAAGCACCAAACACCCACAGAAATGTTAGAGAACGTTCACGTCTCTTGTTCTGCCAGTTTTCTAATGGATTTTCAGAAGGTAAAGACCCAGAGAAACATTAACCTCTGTGAAATTCAATAAATCCAACTGATCATTTCCTCTTGTTATTTTAAAGTGACACTGCTATAAGTGAATGATTTTATTCATCATTTGTGTCTTGTCTGGTGTCAAAAAATATACAGCCTTTACTGTGTTTGTCTAAAACAACAACACAGTGCACAAAGTCACACAAATGAAAAGGCTTGATACGGCATTGTACTTAAATCAGTTTATCAGTCATAGTTTTGCAACAACAACAAAAACCCAAACATATAAAAGATAATTGACACATATATTCATATTTTCTTGAGCAATACAATAAATTGGAAACTATATGTCACTGAAGCTCGTTTCTTTAAATTATAACAGAAATATTTAACACATCATTTTCCCAGGCTGCAGTGAGAGGTGATTCTGATAATGAAACACAGTGTGAAGTCATGCCCTGTTTGTTTACAGTACAGGGTGTAACCGTAGTAAACCACCTTGTTCTGTATTTCTCAATCCTTGTGTGTGTGTGTCTAGTCATAACACACCGCAATCCATTGTGGAGCAATTCTTATTCTATCCCTTTAACTATTTTCAGACCAAATCTATTTCAATATTCAAAAACCCAAAAAACTGTGTCTGAGGAGAAAAATTAATCTATTGTGAGCTTTCACATGAAGAGTTGAGTTCAAACTCTGAATACATCATACAATATCCATGAGTTTTAATGTCTGATTTCCCATTCAAGAGCAGAAATGACATATAATTACAGTATGTCTATTTATCTAAAATGTATTTCAGTTAAATTAAGTTGAAATCCAAACCAAAATGATTGACAGCACTCACTGCGGCAGGTCAGACTGTGTACTTGTCCTCCCCCTGCCTCTGTGCTTTGTGGTAGTGAGTGTAGCTGCCGTACAGCTCATTGAACACCTCTCTGACTCCCATCTGCAATCCAGCTGTCAGAAACTTGATATCCTGCTCCACGCACAGGTCCAGTATCCGATAGATGCCCTCTGTTAGGTGCAGCTTAATGTCTGGTCGTAAAGTAACCTGGAGAGGCAGACAGTAGGGCAGTTATCAGCAAAGAGAGTTCTCAACATTTACAATATGGCAAAAACCAAGGTGGATGAATCTGTTCATATCTGTTTCATAAATTATATCTTTACTTCAGGGGCTGAAATTCCACTAATAGCCATGCAACGATGATGCCTCCTGTCTCACGCCTGCTGCGAGTTGAATCTACTTCCCCATCTTGCTCCTGCACATTACAAGTTGGCGCTTTCTTCTTTCTCAGTTAATTAATGGCAACATGACATCATGTGTCTATATACTGCCTGAGTGACTGGCCAAGGCAAACGTACCAAACCACAAATTATGTGCCAGAATAGCTGAATATGTCAGCTTCAATTTGAGCGGCATCATAGAACAGACGGCATCAGCCATCCTGGCAGAGCGTATGTGACAATCAAATAGTTAGTCCTATTTGGAACGAGAAAAGCAAATATTCAGTGACAAATGGGGCAGAGGGTTCATGATGATGAAATAGTACATGAGCCAGGGTTTGAACCCTCATAAAAAATACCTTCCTAAAGGGGTTCATTTAAATAAATATATAAAACTATATTGTACCATAGATGTCAATGTTAGGATGTAAAAACCAAACATAGAATAGTGTCGAGTGACCCAGATCTACACCATCTGATCCAGTTTACACCCTTAAAACTTCACATCTACCTGCATGACAGAAGCAGACACCACCAGACTAGACTGAGGTTAGCCGTTTCACTCAACAGCACACACACACATTCATCAGTGTCTCTGCTTATTCATGCCTGTTGCACTACACTCCCACAGGTACACAGGTGCTACACAACATGACCTGTGGCGGGACCACAGTCATCAGACCTCTGACAAACATCATTACAGGGAGCGCATACATGACGACGGCTCTGTGCTGGTGACTGTACCTGCCTTACATCAAATCTGTCTCACCTAATTATAGGCTTCACATTATGAAGGGAACAGTCCATTGTGGGTTTTCCACAATCAGAGCTAACTTATTAAATGTTCCATAGGGCAATTGTTTGTCAGCACAGAACGAGTGATCCCTCCTCTGTTGACTTTTCTGAGGTTTCTCCCATTTTTATTAAAAAACTTTTCTTTTATTCTAATTGTGGGTCTAAAGACAGAAAATGTAACGTGTTGATGTAAAATGTAAAGCTTGAAGATAGAGATTTGCTACATTAAATAATGTTTGGTTGGTTGAACAGACGCAAATTCTGTCAGATATTTTAATATCCATATGAGTTATTGCTGTGTCAGTCTGCAACATTTAATCCACACATCTAAATAACATTTCGACATTTAATGGGGGATATGCAAAGATTTCACACATAGAAATCTGTTTACAAATCGTTTGGAGAACAACTGCTTATGTGACACAGTTGTATAAAATGTTTTGCGGCTCCAGACTAAGCTGTGCAACATCTGACTGGATCTGACGACTACAAGTTTGAAAATAAAGCAAATCTGGCGTGGTGTGAAAATCCGATGTAGAGTTACAAACAAGAACCAGACGTTTTCTGACTGCAGCTCCACTGTGGTCTAGTAACACCTGACTGCTGCAGGGAAAGTTCAGTTCAGGCGAAAAGCCATTAGAAACAGCTCTGACACAGAGACGGCTAAATTACCTCTAACTTACAAAGGAGGTCCATCTCTTTGAAAAGTCCCATTAAAAGCACAATATAAATCCAATTTTAGGATTATTAGATGACTCACAAAGAGCTCAAAGGATCTGAAACACCTATTTCTCCCTATTTCTGACTACTGGCCTGCCTGCCTGCCTGTCTGTCTGTCCGTCTGTCTGTCTGTCTGTCTGTATGGGTACTTTCATGTCTTCCTCTCAATGTGTGACTCTGCTGGAAACTGCTGACTCAGGTTGGCGTCGTGTTAAGTACAGTCTGGTGGCAGAGAGGAGCCACGTTCCCAAACCAGACATGAGTCACTGCTCTGAGGGAACATCCAGCCTAAAGCTTCACTCTAGCACATGGAGTTACAGTAATCCTGGACCGCTTCACTCAGATTTGTGAACATTCACAATCCGGCCAATGGAAATACTTCCCATCTCGGCTCCTGAGCGTCACCATCTCCGTCACTGCGCTCTGCCGAACCTCGCCAGCTTTCTATGCACCACCAGACAAACTAGGCTGGATCAAAGGATCAGCTGAGATCCTGCTGCCTCATTCATACATGTGTGCATCTGTGCGTGCATGCGTGTGTGTATATGTGTCACTCACAGCTGTAGAAAATCACTGTGGGAATGACAGATGGGTTTGGATGAGGAACCATGTCGACTCTGTATGATACTGTGTGCGTGTGTGTGTGTGTGTGTGTGTGTGTATGTGTGTGCGTGCGTGCGTGCGTACCTTCTGCAGCTCTGTGACGTACTGAGCCACCATAAAAGCCGACAGTGTGGTGAAGCTCTCAGCTGTAGCAGCGATGTGAGAGTACATCCTCTCTATCAGTCTGGAGCACTTGAGATACACGTCACCATCTGGACCTTTAAATAAAAACAACAGATTGATGTCAAGTTATTAACTTGTTTATATGTGACAAATCAAGTCTGTTTACTTAGATATGATCCACTGGTATACTGGGGGTATTACAGACAGGACTTAGCTGTGTTGGTACAATTGCCCCTGGACTTGTTGCACTTTAATTGGACCATTATAGGCCTAAATGTTTTTGCTTATAAGTCAGGGTAATAAATCAACTTGGAAGTCATGAAGAAATAAGCTAATTAGAGGAGTAAAAAATAGTTTGCACACAGAGAGAAAAAGCAAAAAGACCAGACCTCGTGTCTAAGTAGAGATTTCTGCAACAGATGTCTGTGATTTACAGTGAATTTAGACTGAAAAGATTGCGAACGTCTTTTGTCATAACTTTTCTCTCTTTCTGGAAAGAGTGTGTCTAGAAATGACCCAGAGGGCCAGTAATGTTCAGTTACAATGACATCAAACTAACTGTCATCTTATTAACTTGAATTTACACAATTCTTCACTGATCTGGCATCTTGTTGCTACGTGAAAAGACGTAAGACCGACATAAGGAGTGTCAGATGACCTGAACTCTCAACTACATGCTTTCTAAAGTTGGTTAAATTAAGCAATGACTTTATGTTACACAAAATCCGAAGGTTCTTCTTCGTATTAATTGATGGTAACATAACAAGTCTTCTTTCCTGAGCCTGTGTGAGTTTACCTGCTTCACCGTCTCCTCTCTGCCGACCTTCCTGCATGATGGATGCCAACAGCCGATGGAAGACATTTAAGAATGATGGAGCTGCGTTCAACATCACCTGGACACACAAGAAAAATAAAAAATGTTTACACAGTCAAACATTTCTCAAAAGGAGATACAATAATATCGAGAGATGATACATTTACCAAACTAACTTCACAGTCTACCTATTTGCAGCTCTAACACAGAAGCTGATACATGAATCCCATGCTGACAGACCTACTGATGGTTTCCACAACCAGAACTTCACTTTAAAATTCAGTGTAAATCTACTTGTTAAAAACACCAAATGTGGGACTTAAATTAATGAAAAATGTGTGGAAAAAGTGCACAAGGCAGAGGGTGTGGTAGGTTTAGCAAGCATTAAATGGGAAATTCTAAGTTTCAGAACCTTTTTAATTTTGGACCAAACAGTCCTGCGTTATTCATCTACCACATCATTTTCAGTGCTTGAGTCATAACAGAGCAGCCATAAACTTACAGTCTAGAAAATGACTTGAGGTAAAAGTTGGATTCCCACAAGAGCTACGTTTGCATTTCTGTCCATGCCCTCCCTCCCTCCCCTCTCTCATCCCTCTTTTTCCCCTCTCAGGCCTACAGTGGACTGAGAGAGGGGTGGAGAGAGAGAGAGAGAGAGAGAGAGAGAGAGAGAGAGAGAGAGAGAGAGAGAATGTAAACGAGGCTGAGGTGATGTCATCAGCTCTGGTTGGAGCTCAGTAATGGTTTCCATCAACTTAAACGTGCTCAGAGCCAACCTCTGCTGTGTGCCAGCTCCCTTACCTCTCCTCTCCACCACCCACCCTCCCTCCAGCTCACTCCCCTCTTTTGTCCTAAATGTCCCTGCTGCACTGCATTCAAATCACATCTTTGCCTTTAGTTCTCCATCTACCGCTTCCTCTCTCATCTCTTTATCACTTCTTAATTTATCCCTCTCTTCCTCTATAAATGTACTCTTCTTTCCTTCCTTATCTCCCCCTCCTCCTCCACCTCCACCTCCTCCCCCCTCTTTTGGTCTCCTTTACCGCTGTGTTTTGTCCCCACAAACATCTGATATCAGTTAGCTGCTTCTTGCCTTGTTTTATTCGATGCAGCTGGCCCATTTCAGTTGCACTATGCTGCTGTTGTGTCACAAAATAACTGTCAACATCTCAGAAAGTGAGAATCTAAAAAATTATCACATTAACACTGTTGTAAAATGGATGTAGCTCGTGAACCAAACACAAGGCTGTGTGTGGGCTGGGATGTGGATTCACATTAAAAAAGTTTTACGTTTTCTAGTAAAGTGTCTCTCTCTGCAGGGAAAAATGTTCTTCACACTCCGGGTGCAATGCAAGCATTTCCAGTAAAAGCTGACAATTTGGACATTTTGAGGTTTTCGTGCAGCTGCAGCATGACTCTGGTGAGCTGCAATATCCTTTTGTTTAGAGCAACATTCCTCTGGGGCATCCTGTGGGCTCAGCAGCAAGGTTTAGGGCACATACTGCATTTTCTTTAAATCACAGATTCAAACCAGCAGCCGGTAAAACCTTCATTACAGTATTAAGGGCAAAGAATATTCTTCAGCAATCTTCAATCACATGAATATACATCTTCTAATTAATGATTTATCAATTTGTTAATGTATAAGGCTGATGAACTTCATGATGATTACCAGCCACATATACTGTTACATTGTAAAGCACAATAATCAGCTATTGTTTCCTTTACAGATCTAATATGTTTGGATAAGTATTATCACGTCCATAAAAATGTTTGTCATAAAGTTCAAACTTCCATTTGAACAATGAACCTTTAAACTCATTAAATAATGTTTTGTTTCTATTGTTACTAATCTCACTGCATTATCTTTGATTGATGGACCGCATTACACAGCAGGGTGTTTCCATTGTTTCGTCAACCCTCAGTGACAGAAATTGGTCGGACTTAATCATCATACAATAAAATCAACATGACTCAGCATAATTCAACAGCACCACAAACTACATCCCCTACACTGAGCATACAGGGGAACATTACCTCTGTAAAACTGAACCTTCATAAAGGAAGGACTCATTTCAGAGTTGATGATTGCTGTGCGTATTGATTTGTGCTGTGTATTTGTACCACTGCAATTTGCTTTATTCTGTTTCTCTTTAACCCCTGGTTTTATGTACCAGCTCTCTACTACACTTAAAAATCTATAATGTTAAAAAAAAAACTCATTATAAAAGAATGCAATCAAAAATGCTCCCCCACTCACTGACTGTCTCCCTCCCCTCCACCAACTCCAACCCATATGCCTCTTCGCACCTGAGGATGACACTGGATGATGGCGAACAGCGCCTCGTGAACAGCCAGGAAAGCTGACTGGTAGACAAGTGGGGTCAAGTGGTCGAGGGGCACTGACTGGAGCGCTCCGAGGACCAAGATCACATGATGAGGGTTGGTGATGAGCCCCTCCCCTTGGCGCACCAGTGATGTCATTGCCGTCACTGTAGGTACTGTAAAGGGGAGGGTCAGAAAGACATCCTGACTGGACGACCTTATTAAGAACTGTGACACAGAAAGAAACAGAAGGTTAGAGAGTGGTCACAGGCAAGCTGCCAACACTCGGAAAAGCACAAGTGTTATTTATAACATTAACAATGGCTTGTTCTATTTTAGGGTCCCAGTAAGTCAAGACAGTATCACCTTAAACTGAAGCAGCTAAATGAAATGAACCCTTTCATGCACAGTGGTCACTACCCATGGACAGTTATTCAAATGCCATTTTCTTGTATATGTATGGGTTGAACCGTGTTACAATATGTCAAAATATGTTCACATTACTGTAACAGCATAATTCTTTATTTAAAATACTCGTATGCTGTCCACCTGAGCGGACATGAGGAAACATTTCTTGAAAAAATAAAGTTTGGCCTCAGTTTTCATGATTCATGCATGAAAGGGTTAAGCAAGTATTAATACAATCATTTTCACTTTTCCTACTGTGAAAATGTCAAAATGTCTGCTGTGAAACAAACTGTTACATCTATACAGGATATAGGAGTACTGTATATTCAGCAAAACAGCCTTTTTAAGCTGCTTGAGTAAAACATAGACCTTTTTAAAAATATTCTTCTGCTTTTAAAACATTATGGGGGTGGAGGAATTATATAAAAAACGAATCAGACAGATGACAGACACAAGTACAAAAAGAGTGTGGGTAAAAAGAGACAGAAGATCATGGTTTGAATGTTAAAGTACTGTGTGTGTGTGTGTGTGTGTGTGTGTGTGTGTGTGCAGTATGGTTAAGCAGATTGCAGTGTTGTCTTTTCAGCTCCACCCAACAGGCATGATGGAAAACACATTGACCAAAAGAGGATTCAGAGGAAATTAAAATGAACAAACATTCCGAAGGAAATCAGCAGACCGTGATTGTCATTTGGTTGCTGACTCACTCAAGACGGCTGTCACATGCACTTCCAGCACACTGTCACTAAAAGCATTACTGATGTGAAGGCAAGAGGACATGCTGTAAAATTGTCGTTTGGTGGAAAGGTCTGTCTTGGTGAGAGGGGTATTTGACAATACCTAGGCAATCAAAATATAATTTACTTCTCATTCACAAATACATTTCCAGCATTCAGCTTCTAAAAGGTCTGATATCACTTGTTTTTAATGCCTAATGGTTTGGTCCAAACCACTCCTGATCATTAACAACAGAATTCCCAAACCTTGTTCAAGTGTATGTGCAAATGTGCATGAATGTGTGCACATCTCTTAGTAATATGTGCATATGTGGTAATATGTGCATATGTGTGTGTGTGTGTGTGTGTGAAGTGTTTTTCTCACCACCATAGCAGACATAACCTGTGGTGCAATGAGCCACAGAGCTTTAGAGCAGAGCTCAGGTAACTGACAACAGGACAGCAGCTTGATGATGATGACTGCAGATAGCACCTCCTGGAGAACAGTGAAGGAGGCACTTGAGTAAGAAGACGGTTCATTTGGTAGTATTAAATGTCATGGCGTGATTCATTGTGAAAAAAAACCCAAACACAGGATCTGCCTCCCATTCCGTTAAAAAGCTTTTTGTGTAAACACTATAATAACATCCTTAAAAATTAAATTAGACCAAACAGCAACAGTTTCTGGGATGTTTAAACATAACCCATAAGACAGTTCAAGTTATCAGGATGGATCTGAGCCTCACCCTGTAGTTTCCTGCCCTCAGCTGGCCAGTGTCCAGTCCTTCTCCGATCATCAGCAGCAGCAGGTTGACCTGACCTGGTGTACTTTTCTCCACCAGATGGCGCAGCAGCTCCTGCACAGCTGGCTCAAGCTCAGAAACATCATTCGAAGTCAGCCAAGGAGCTGCAAGCAAAGAGGAAATACGTTCTGAAATAATACAAAATAACAGCATGTCCAGTTTTGATTGACATTGTCAGCGTTATCTATATGTTTAATATTGAAGCTGAAGTTTGCCGTCACATTGAACTCAGTTCTATTACACTGAGGTCCTCATAATGTTTTCCCCATTTTATTGGCATAAATGAGGAGGACAAGTATTCAATACATAATTTCAGTATACGGTACAGTATAAAGCTGATGTGCTGCCTAAGGGTTTAGGTAAAATACTAAAAATCTGTGACAAGACTTTTGTTGAAACAGCTGGCACAGAAACATGTAAATAAAATCAGGTGTCAGCTTGTGTGAATATGTGAACTGACTGATTGCACAGGTGGATGATTTGTGTCCATGTACCTGTCAGCAGTCTGCGCACACTCTGCAGTATCTGCATAAAGAGCTCATCCAACTCCTTCTCCTCTACTTGCTCTTCCTTTCTGTCTACTACAGTCTTTTTCACTGCTTTGTAGAAAACCGACAGGAGATGGAGAGAGGAAACCAGGACGTCCACTGGTCTCTGGGTGCTACCTATTTCTTTGAGGATGTGCTGGCAGAAACTTTGGTAGAGGTTCATATGACTCAGCTTGGTGACACTCAGCTTGTTCTCTTCCTCTACTGACAGTGTGGACAGTTCAGAGTGCAGCAGGACTGTGACAATTTCTACTATAAAGACTCGGCTGAGGACACTGACTGGCTGGATGACTGACTGACTGACAGTCTGGAGATTCAGGACTGACTCAACAGCTGGTCCCAGTGAAGCAGTCGTTCTTCTGAGCAACTGGATCAAGGTTTGATCCACTGGTTTACTCCTTCCCAAGTTAGAGGTCATTGCCTCGGAGAAAGACGTCAGCGAAGCCAGCAGGAGCTGTACATACAAAATCGACCCTCCTGAATCTGCTGAAACAAATTTTCCCCTGGTCATTTCTTCACTGGTAAGATAGGTGGCAAACTGGTCCAAGTTGAGTCGAACACTGCTGCTTCTTATTATAATCAACCTGACTAGGCACCCAATGAAGCCCTGTACCGCTCTGATTAAATCCAACCAACTGGGGCCGCATGTGGATGGAAATCTGCTATTGTTGCTGCGCCAGAGGAGAGACGACACGGCCACCTGCAGCAGAGTACCGCCATGAATGAGCTTCAAAACACTTTGAAAGTTTGTCCCCTCCAACAAACAAGTCAATATCTTGAGCAGCTTTGTCAGGAATACAGCATCATCTCCGGATTCAAAGGGGTCCGTATCCATCTCGCCTAACCGGATGGAGGTGGAAGTGAGCATGAAAAGCAGGAGGAGGAAAACAGAGCAGAGATCCTCAGGGCTCATCCCATCTGGGTTCAGGTGTGTTACAATTTGGAGTAAGTTCACCAGTTCCTTGCTCTGAGCATTAGTCAGCAATACAGTCACCTCTCCAGTCCGCGACAATGCCAATATATCCTCAACAATAGTGTCCACTTCCACAAGTGTGGACAGAGGCTGACTGCCATCTCCCTTCAAAGAGTTCACTCCAGTTCCTTTCTCCTGAAACTTCTGGAGAGTAGGGCAAACCTTCACCACATGTGCTGCTTTGAGGATATCAACAATCCTTTGTGTGAGGGAACAAACTGTAGCAGAGAACAGTGAAGGCAACTCAGCAAGAACAGGGCTTTGGAGAAGCTCTGAAAATATGAGGGAGACAGTCAGATCACTGGGTGGAAGGTCCTTCACTGTGCCTTTTTGTCTGCTGAGGAGTGCACTCACAAATACATCTGCTATACAACCCACATCTTCTCTGCTCAGGTAGGGAGTGATCAAAGGGAAATTGGATGTGACAAGATACCAGTGTGCTGCAGGGTAGGAGGCGGCGTTCACGCTCGCTATCTGCCCGTCCCACACCTGTGCTCCAGCCAGACTCTCCTCAAATTCTGTTTTAGCTAAAATAAACCGGGCTCCCTTGTTTAGCATAGCATCAGCACCGGGTTCAGAAATTGAGGGGGTATCTAACAAGATCTTCTTCATCTGTTGCAAAGTGAGGAGTCTGAGCAGCAAACAGCTCATGGGGCTGCAGGATGACCGTAGACGTGCAGGTAAAATCTCCCCAGATAAAAGATTCTCTATATGTTTTAGGACTGGAGGAAGGCCTTCAGCTGCTGGCTGGGCTGAATCAAGAGGTGTGTACTTGCTGCAGTGGATACAGAAGAGCGTGTTGACTTCCACCCAGGTGTATTTGAGGAGGAGAGTGGCCTCCTGGGTCTTCTGTAGCCACATTAGTCCTGTGTCAGACTCTGAAACTTTCTCTGGCTCTTTGTGGTCCAAATTCTTCTTGCCTTTCTTTGGCGTCTTTTGAACTGAACTTATATTTGTTTTTACAGCTTTCTTTTCAGTTGACAACAAATGTAGTAACTCACTGACTACCTGTTGCATCTCTTCCATCAGGCCCTGACTTCGCCTGACTATGGGAAGAGGAGTGGCATTGTCCAGAGTCTTCAGACTAAAAAGAACAACATGAAGCAGGTGGCTGAGGGAGAACAACTTCAGAGATGCATCTTCTTTCTCTTGGACATTTACTTCTATACTTGTCCCTTTATCATCCCCTCCTGCACCCATCTCCATCCTCTCTGCTACTCTTTCCTCCTTCTCCAGGTCAGGTAGTATATACCTCCTAATGCTCTCTAACACCAGTGAGCAGATCTCTAGTGCCTGGGAAGGGGGAGTGTCAAGAAGACATGTCTTGAGTGAGGCAGAGATGCCATCAGACAGCAGAGGAGGACGGAGGTGGTCCAGGGCCGGCTGACAGATCACAGACAGGAGTTCTGAGAAGAGGCGAGGCAGCTGACGGAGCTTAGTGTAGGTTTGGAGGAGATTGCACACCAAGAGCTGTTAGGAAAGAGACATGTTGTTTCAGTCAATTCTAATCTCTAACTCATTTTACAATTTTAAGGAGAATTTCATGTTCAAGTAAGTTAAAGATTGACCTCTCTGGCTCGCTGCACTCGTGCATCCATGCATTCAGAATTAACCCAGGCTGTAGATGACAGCTGGTCCAGGTCTGGCTCAAGAATCAAATGGTTGAGACTCAACAGCACCTTCAAACAGCGGTACCATGCTGGGATGCTGAAAGGCAAAATAGGAGAAATTTTTACAGTATACCCAAGAAAATAGTTAATTTAAAAAAATCATTGAGTGTTTATTTTATATTTGTTTTCTTTACCTTGGCTGTGCCTGGTTGAAGAGCATTTGTCCCAGAGCTTTGTAAAAGTTGAGTTGGACCTCTCCGTGTCTGATTCTGTCTGCTGCTACATTGTAAATATCAGCGGACAGGGCCTGGCTTAGCAGGGACTCCACAGCCAGCAGAGCCAGACTCCAGCTCTCTGGAGAACACACGGAGGCTGGGGGAGACTTCTGCCCCGATGACACAGACACTGATGGTCCATCAAGACTAATGTCCAAAGCTGGGCCCAACCTGGTGAGGAAACAGAAGCACAGCATCCTGTGTGCTTCTTCACTTCCTCCTCTCCCTTTTCCGTAGCTTTCCAGAAAGAACTTAAACAGCAGAGACAATGTGTTTGACTTCACAGGGTAGTGCAGGGCTGGCTCACAGTAGCCCTGAGTGCTCAGTTTGGAAAGTATAGCACTGACTGGCTTCAAGGGACCTTTTGCACCACCTGGACCACGTTTCCCTGAATCCTCTTTAGTTGGAAATAGCTCCTCTTTGTAGGAGGTGAGGAGCTCAGAGGGGAACAGAGCCAACTGAAGGATGGTGTCGATCTTGAGGCGAATGTCTCTGCACAGCTGCTGATGGAGATGCAGATGTGTGTGAGAAGGTGCAAAGTCTCCGGACGTTAGCAGGTGTCTGAGTAGTACCAATGTCTGGATCAGCTGGTTGGTCACCATTGTAAAGACTCTGTTAGGATTGGCTTGTTGTCGCTGAACTGACAAATAACATGACAGCACCTGAAGCAATATGTCAAATAAATTAGCTGAACGGATGCTCTCCTTTGGATTGGGACAGGATATATTAGCATCTAATTCTGGCTGATGTCGAGGATTTTCCGTAACCAGCTCCATTTGGGAACTGTCCAAATTGCTAACGGGCGGAGTTTGATGACATTCTGTCATCACATCATTTTGACATGTGACAGATTCAGCCATTAGGGGCTCTGTAAATAATGGCTGTTGTAGCTCACAGCAGGCCAGAGAACAGAGCTTAGCCAGGAGATTAACCATAAGTTCATACTTGGTGGTAAAGACAGATGAGAGTGCAGGAGAGGAGAGAAGGCCCTGACACACGCTCAGTATGGTGGACACACACACTGGCGACTTGGAGTCAACACACTCACGTTCCTGGAGACGCTCAAGCAGCAGCTAGAGGCAAACAGACAAAAGAAATGTTAATAAAGCTTCATTTACCAATGTCAGTGCCCCTTTCTTTCTAGAATGAGGCACAGCAAAAGAATTAACCTAATATTTGATTATGCAGCAGAAAAGAAGACTTGTTTACAAGAAATCTGCATTGTGTTGTCATCATACCTGCGCCATGTTAAGCCTTAGACTGACGGTCTTGCCCTGCTTGAGAAGAGAGTGGAGCTTCCTGCTGTGAAGCAGATCATCAAGGTAACACCACAACCCTTCCAGCACATTCTGAGAAAACTCCACCTTCTTATTGTACCAGCCTGTCAGAGCATGGGTACACCAGTCCAGCAGCACCTACAGTGGAAAAGGGTCAAGAAAGACATGAGCACATAGATGTTTGACTGCTGATAACATTAAAAAATATTTTGTAAACTATTTCCAGAAGTGACATGCTTATCGCTCACAGTTCCCAAAATTACAAAGATGTTGTCACATCAGAACTGGCAAAAAAGGTGTCATTATCAGTCGTTTTACAAACATCTTGTAAAACAACTTCAGGCATTACCTGTTCCTTGTTAGGCAGTAGGCACTGAGAGGAGATCCAAGCAAAACGTGCCAGCTTTAACTTGTCCTCCCACGAAGTCTGAGGACTCTTCAGTTTCAGATGGATACCTGAGTAGATGGCAGCCATCGCTGCAGCGAGTGCTTCTGCTGCACCGGTCTATCGATAAGGGACGGAGAAGAAGAATCAGGACCAGAGGAAGGGAACACAACAAAGGAGGAAGGTGAGAAGCGATAGATATTCTCAAAATAAAGTGGTGGTGAGAATTATTTTTGTTAAACAATAATATACCTCAGTGAGACTAGAGAATAGGTTTAGGAAATCTAAGTTCATATGACAACGGAAAGTAGTTCTGCTTTACATTTAAGTACATGCATACATACACTAATTCAGAACAGTCAAGAGTCCACGACGTCCCCAAAAACATAAACCATAGGCATGTAAGATACACGCACATACAGTAACTACGCCTGAGGAAAAAAGAGAGGTTCTGATATTGAATGTGTAACCCAAACCACACACACCAGATCTGAATTTTATTTTCGGGTACAAATATAGCATATAGTCATTCACGTAACTTGCAGCTGAGCCTTATGCTCCACACATGGGATGAGAGCTTCAAACACAAACTTTAATCGAGGTATCGGTGAAATGGGAAAACAACAGCTCATTTTAATATCTGTTAAAGTCTGCCTGATATTATAAGTGTACATCGTTTTGACAAAGTAACATGCGTTACCGCTAACGACAACTAGCTTCAGTGCTAGCTCTTGCTAATGTCAAATTACAAATACTGAGACAGGTTCTTGTCTGCGCTCAAGCCAATCATCAATTAGACTCAATGTTACTTATATAATAATAGTTTCATGCACTTTTACAAACTTGGCTTATTAGACTCACAAGTTTTCAACCTGCACGTGTCTCCTGTTTTCAGCTGTGAATGAACTTTCAACTTTCACCCTGGATGCCAGGCAGAAGCAATAGAGAGTCGATTTAAGGTATCGGCCGATGCCTGGCTTTGCCATATATGAGTTTCTTCGATTTCACTCAGTTCTGAGTCAGATTAGAAATATGTTTAGTTGTGATTTTTTGGGCGTGTGCAAATGCAGTTAATTACATAATAAATAAAAATGCAGTCACATCGAGAAAACGGTTGCGAATGTATTTTATCTGATATGTGTGTGTGACTATGTTTTTAAGGAACATATGTAAGTCTATATGAAGTAAATAAAAACACATCATATTTTAGTTCATTGAGCATTAATTTGAGTGTACATTTTGTTTGGAAACCTTTAGAAACTGATTTGCAAATTACTTTGTTTCAGTTATGAATCTTTGATCTGGGTTTGGTTGGTTATGCCTTGGGAAAGTTTCCGTATATCATCAGCCATTGAATTCCCGTCTGTAGTTGAGAAGGAGAAATCGTGTGTGCGTGCAAACCAAACGAGGGTCACCTTTTCTGTTTCTACCCTTTTAGAAACTTTCCAAGGGAACTGTTTTCAATTCTGTTAGCGGATGTTATTGTTAGTCGGTCTTCGGCAGGTTGTGTTTTCACTTCACCCGCCTACCAACCAAATATTCAGCGACAGATGACAGTGACAGGCAGGGTGTTGGTAGCCGTTCAGTGATAAGAGATAAACAGGGTGAAGGTGGCTGTCAGGCGCAGATAAAACCGAGAATAACGGTTTAAAACTCGACAATGTAGCGGGAAGAAGCTCTACAACTGTTCGGTTATGGATACGGTGTGGTGACCTCTCCGCTGGGATACAAACATGAAACGCCTCGATACTATTAATCACCGAATCTGACCAAGGAAAACCCCCAAGATACATTTATTTTAGTCGGATTTAGCCTATATCTTGTCAACAGCTGGCCACCAGGACGATGCGGCTTTTAATTCGTATCTCAAGGTGCACACATGGAGAGCACTGGCCCAGGATCAAGCTAACACAGCCGAGGGTGTTGTGGCTGGATCATCGGCTGACCCTCTCAGCTGCCGTCCGGAGGAAGAGACAGTCCGCCGGGGTCAGGTCACCGCTTGCCTTCAATGCCTTGTCACCCAGGACCGTAGTGTCTGTGCTGCCGTGCGGTCCGTTTAGAGGTCTTTCTGCCCTCTGTGCACACACACTGACAGCTCGTGCACGGACGCTCGCACACACACCTGTTGCCTTTGCCAGCTCCTCAGCAGCATCTACACCTCCGCCATCAGCAGCAGAATCGGTCAAAGACAACACGGTCCCTCTGGAGGATGTCAAACGGATTTTGCAACTTGCTCATCCTGAGAGATGGAGACTGGCAGGTAAACTGTGTGTATAGAAATAGTATCAATTTGCGGACTACCCCTGAGGTGGCCTGATTTTATTCTGATCATTGATGGGAGAAAGTGGAGCATACCCACACACCGAATTAAAGCTCTCTAAAGTTTATTGGACTGAATAAAGGTCTGATGAAGACGCCTTTGGGGTTTAAATGCTGCATAATGTCAGTTCAAATAATTTGGTGCTTGGTGCTTTTGTTCCTTCACTAGATGTGTTCTTATTTGTGTTTGTTCCAGTTGTGCATTAATATCTAAACAGTTGTTCTTTCCTGTTTGTCAGCAGTATATGAGTGTGAACTTTGTACTTACGACACTTGGGTGCTATTTTTTTTAGTAATCAGTCACAACAGGCCACCTAAAGGAGATGTACCATGTGTTATTGTTATGGTTTTTAAAGCCTTCATCCTGTATGTTTTGTCACTGGCTGTGAGTTGCATTGTAGCCTGTTCTGACCTTGTTTGGAGACTGGCTTTCCCAGATTAGAGACTTCTAAATGGAGTCAAACTATTCATTACCTGGCAAAGGCTGCTCAGCAGCTCAGGTGTTTGCTCAGGGGAGCACCCTCATAAAGCTTTTTTTGTTCAGGTTTGAAAAACATCTTGAAGTACCTTTCATCAGGCTTTGATGAATAACCCCTTTCAAGTTTGAAGCTAAGACTTTTCTAAATTATAGCTCTACTTTCTACTGTCATTTGCTTATTGTCTATCTTTTGCTGTGATTCTGAACTTTCTCTGTTTTTCTCTTTTCTTGTATCCACCCCCAGCTGCTGTAGGCTTCCTAACAGTCTCCAGTGCAGTAACTATGTCAGCCCCATTCTTCCTGGGTAAAGTGATTGACACCATTTACACCACAGGAACAGACGCAGAGACAATGACTGCCTCACTGACATCGTTATGTATCATGCTCACTGGGGTGTTCCTCTGTGGTGGGGCAGCCAACGCTGCCAGAGTTTACCTCATGCAGGCCTCAGGTGAGACGAGGACAGAGATGAATGCTTTACAGGGGCCAATAAGGAGACACAGGCACAGACATAACATTTAGACACATGTTCAGAAAAATGGCAGTGCTTACATACTGCTTGTGATTCTCTTCCAGAAAAGTCAAGGAAACAGCTTGTAGCAACTCTTACATTAGTACAGTTTATATGTGAGAATACTTTGAAAATTTGTAAAATATACATAGATATGAACTTAAATCCAGGAGATGGTTAGTTTAGTTTATCATAAACTGTAAATAGGAGAAAGTTTAAAAACACAGCTGTTATAAAGTAACACTACAGTGATTTTGTGGCACATAGTAGTGAGAGGCGTAGTGACTTTCTGGCATTCAGTGCCAAACATTTGTTTTTTGTACAGATTAAACACGCCAGACATGATTTAGATTCCTTAGTGAGCTTTAGAGATGCTGGTGAGTGTATCGTTTCACTTTGGACAGTGTCAGGCTAACTTGTTTTCAATCAACTGATTTGCTCCTCTGCATACCAGGAAAAAAAAAGACAAACAACAACCACAAGTTCGCAAAACAAGATGTCAATAATATTTGCAACGGCCTATGTTATTTATTGCCATTCTCTTTCTCAGGCCAGAAGATAGTTCGCAATCTCCGAGTTTCCGTCTTCTCCTCCATCCTCAGACAGGAAGTGGCATTTTTTGACAAGAATAGGACCGGGGAGCTTATCAACCGGCTCTCTGCTGACACGGCCGTGGTGGGCCACTCGATCACTGACAACCTGTCAGACGGGCTGAGAGCCGTCGCCCAGGCAGCTGCTGGTGTCAGTATGATGGTGAGTACGACCCACGGAGCAGTCCGCTGTGGTTGGTCAGGATAGCTTTGAATGAGGCTTCCTTTATGATATGTTGACGCTGGTGTGTCAAGTTTTACCGACATGTCTGAAATGTATTTACATTTAACATAATTAATGCAAACTAAGGTTGGATCCTACTGAAGCCACAGAAATTTTTAAAAACACGCCTGTCATTTAACAGCTGGGTAAGGCGTGTGCATGCGTTGTGTTGTTCAGTACAAGGAAGTAGTTGAGACTAGAAGTAGCTGAAATGTTTTGTCTGCACCTTTCTGCTCTGTGCTGCCACTATGTAACTGCACATGACTGCTGGTTCATTATAGGACTGTTGAGAAACAGGTTTAAAACAACAAGAAAAACTAAAGTTTTGTTGAATGACTACCACACCCTGGCCAAACTCTACTAAGTCCTAGAGATAGAAGCTGTGTATGTATGTATGTTTTTGTGTGTGTGTGTGTGTGTGTGTGTGTAGTAGGTCGTTCATATACAGTTTCGACCAAAAAGTGGTTGAACTGCTTCTTATCTGCTGTGCTGTTAATCTAAATGATGCTCATCTGGTTCTGTCCTGAACAACTTCCAGGGGAGGTGACCTGGTGGTTATGTTTAAATTAAATTCAAGGAAATTAATTGAATCAATAACTAATTATTAATGAGGGCTGATTAGTGTGAATTTTTTTTTTACTTTTATTTCTATTAACTGCTGTTTTTTTTTCTTCTCTCTCTCACCATTTAGTTTTATGTCTCACCCAGTCTTGCAAACTTTGTGTTGCTGATTGTTCCTCCTATGGCCGGACTTGCTGTGGTCTATGGCCGATACCTTCGCTCCATCTCCAAACATACACAGGATGCACTTGCGCAAGCCACACAGGTACAGATCAAAGAACCATCTGAGAAGTAGTTACAAGGTTTTAGGAGTTTTTTTTATTACATTATTAGTGTTGAACTTCGACCGTAGGGATTAATAAGACACAGTTTGAGGCTGTGGTCACTACACAAAAGCTGCCATAAAATATTAATTTTATAAATGTTAATTATTGTCAAGTTTCATATTATTGAAGTAAAACTGTTTACTGAAAACAGCACTTCTTATTAGAGGTTAGTGATGCCATATTGCTTATTTATTTTCTGGTTCTCCGTATACCATAAAAACATAAAAGCTGCACTACCCGTGGTTGGGTAATTAAAATTTTGCAGAGTAAATTTACTATGTTGATACGCTCTAATTAAACTTTCTGTGTTTGTGTGTATATAGTTGGCAGAGGAGCGTATCAGCAACATGCGGACAGTGAGGGCTTTTGGTAAAGAGCTGTCAGAGGTCAGCACATACACACAGAAGACAGACCAAGTTTTCAAGCTGGCCAGGAAGGAGGCTATGCTACGAGCTGGCTTCTTTGGAGTGGTAAGTGTGCGGGTGTCTGCGTCCTGTTCAGTGGTGCAAACCCAATTCACAGTTGGGAAATTAAGTGTTGCACGGAGGCATCTTCTTTTTGGCCGTTGTATTTCAGGTTTGTCTTACTTGCCTGTGTATGAAGGATGTTTCACCATTAAAAGTATTATCCAATCTTACGTATCAGGTCGAAGAATACATGAGCTCATCTGTGTGCTTTAGAGACATGTAAGAAGGTGTTGAAACAACTCTGACACAACTTGCCAAGCCTTATAGCGCTTCAACAGGTTTTTCTCTCTGTATCTTTAACACTTGGGCATCTGTATTTTCCAATGAAGCTTTAATTGCCCGTAACTATTATGTCAGTGATGGTACACCAAGCACGAGAAACGCCTGTTAATATAATGCAGCTTCCTTAATGGAAAGCCTTCAAAATGTTCATAAAATATAATCAATTTAAAACGTGTTAACAAAAAAACCTATTGCTCATGATAAGGTAACTTTTATTGTTGGACTGTTGTATTGGATAACCTTTAGCAAGATGTTTCTAATAAACTCAATCTGTAGATGAAAATAAGCTCTAAGCTCAGCATTATTTAAAATATCATCCACCTTCACTATTACTACCCAGTCATCAGTTTTCTATGCATCTCCTACCACCAGGCTGTGTCTCGCATTCAAACACTATCATGTAAATACCATTCAGATGTGACATTCGTTCAGCCGTTTGTAACGCCGACAGATATCAAGAGACAGACTGGTGGCGAGACTTGTCTGTTAGCTTCTCCAGCAGGTGCCCAGATTTGCTGTAATCAGTATAATCAGGGCTGTGTCAGGGAGTAGGAGCAATGCCAGATGTTGTAATAATCAAATAACCGTGTGTGTGTGTGTGTGTGTGTGTGTGTGTGTGTGTGTATGTGTGTGTGTGTTTCTCAGACTGGTCTCAGTGGTAACATCATGATCTTGTCAGTGCTGTATAAAGGAGGCCTTCTGATGGCCAGCCAGCACATGACCGTTGGAGAGCTCTCATCGTTCCTTATGTACACCTTCTGGGTGGGCATCAGTATTGCAGGTAACACAAACAAATGCATACACACATAAGCATGTGGGCTTTCTAATTTAAAAGTCTGTGTCTTTACTGCTGATGTTTGTGTGTTTGATTTGCAGGTCTGAGTTCATTCTACTCTGAGCTGATGAAGGGATTTGGTGCAGGAACCAGACTGTGGGCGCTTCTGGACAGAAAGCCTGAGTTTCCTCTTGATGGTCAGTACACACACACACACACACACACACACACACACTCACGGTCAGTCACTAAGGCAGGAGAGTGTTACCTCACTACATCAATGAATCTGTTCTGTCATACTTGTAAATAAGTATTTTATTTCCGTTGATCCTTTTGTGTAATGTATGCATTGTAGTATTATTTTGTATTATTCACATTTTAAGTTGTAATTAAATAAGTTACCTGTTTTTTTCTCATTTGTTTAATTTCTACCCGTTTGACTCTCTTGTCCTAAATCAGTCAAGCTGGTTAAACTTAATATTTGATGTGTCCTCCACAGAAGGCCTGGTGCTCCCTCCACATCAGCTGAAGGGTCGGCTGGAGTTCTGTGATGTCTCCTTTGCCTACCCGACCCGTAAAGAGGCACCTATTTTCCAGAACCTCAGTCTGCTGGTCCCAGCCGGTACCATCATGGCTGTGGTGGGATCCAGTGGGTCTGGAAAATCAACGCTAGTCTCACTGCTGCTCAGGCTTTATGATCCTGACACTGGTTAGAGAGAGCTTCCTCTGTCCTCTACATTAGCCACATACATCCACTTAGATGGCCGTTTGACCTCTGACAATTCTTCTCTTCCCCAGGTATCATCTCTGTAGACGGTCATGACATCAGAGATCTGAATCCCTATTGGCTCAGGAGTCACATTGGGACTGTCAGCCAGGTAATCTAATTTACTCCTAGTTTGTTTTCCTGTGGAACAGGAAGACCTTCATGGCAAATAAGTTTGAAGATTGTGTCAGTCTTTCTCACATTCTCCCTCTCCTCTCCTCACCTCTTTCCCAGGAGCCTGTGCTGTTTTCTTGCTCTATAAGAGATAATATAGCATATGGTGCCCTGAACCCAGACGCTGTGACCACAGAGGAAATCTACAGGGCAGCCCGAGTGGCCAACGCCTACGATTTCATCCAGGCTTTTCCCAAGGGCTTTGACACTATAGTTGGGGAGAAAGGAGTGCTGTTGTCAGGTGAGACAAAGAGATAGACACATGACAGAAATGTGATTGCATCTACTTCACTGTTGATGTGGGACAGCTTTGATCTCCACCAGGTTGCTTTTCATGAGACTATATACATTTCTACAGTCACATGGTTGTAAAAGAGTTAGTAAAACTTATTAAAGCTTATTTATTTCGTATCACTATTGTAATTGGTATTGCACTAATAATTATGTCTTTTAGATTTCTATTAAATAACTCTTAAGCATTTTATAAAGACATCACTGCTTAATGCTTGATTCTGCTGAGCAAAAATGGCAGAATATATACAAATGCTTGTAAGAAGGTAGAGGATTACATTTGAGAGTTAGATAAATAGGAAA
The DNA here is from genome assembly GCA_008933995.1 of Datnioides undecimradiatus. NCBI lineage: Eukaryota > Metazoa > Chordata > Actinopteri > Lobotiformes > Datnioididae > Datnioides > Datnioides undecimradiatus. The sequence goes on from WARS01000037.1 coordinate 1,551,079, forward strand.
CAGGAACAGACCTAAGCACTGGGCCACTGGACATGGGTGCATTATGGTCTGGCAGCAAGGGTTTTCAAAAAGTAATTCACTTTTTCACAACTATTTGTATTTGCTGCCATTTTTATGACACAGTAATCATCATGGCTCTGTGCATACGGTACACACACCAGGTCTACTTATATTTAGACAAAGCCATGATATGTGTACATGGTTAAGTTGTGTGTTCGTTTCTCAGGTGGTCAGAAGCAGAGGATCGCCATTGCCAGAGCTCTGCTAAAGGTTGGTGCAGCTACATCCTCGATTGTTTCCTGAAAAATGTAGAGTTTGTCCACAACCGAAAGATAATTAGTTTACTGTCAAGAAAACACATTTAGGAAGTTTTAAATTTGAGAATTTGAACTTGTTTTTGATGATAAAAAAAACTTTAATTGAGCATCAAATTAGTCGTGTTTAATTTAAGCACTTCCATTGCTCTAAATTATTCTTTTGTATGTAGCACAAACAATAGCTTGAAAAGATCAGTAGAACCAGTCTACACTCTAGTCCCATCAGTTTACTGTGAAACCTGATTTAACACTTTTTCTCTCTCACAGAATCCCAAGATCCTGCTTTTAGACGAAGCTACCAGGTGAGAAAGAATGACACACAATCAAAGAATTGTTTCAAAGATCACCAGATAAAACTACCACGATACTTTCATTATCTTTTATCTTTTTGTCCATATTTACCCCCCTATGCCGCACTGCATTCCTGCAGGATTATTTTATTGTACTAGTTAGAGACACATCTTAGTTATTTTGTTAAAAAAATGAACAACTGTCTTTCCCCAGTGCATTAGATGCTGAGAATGAGTTCCTGGTCCAGGAAGCCCTGGAGCGACTGATGGAAGGTAAATGTCTGCCTTTCAAATTGAGCCCAATAATAAGGAAATGTTGTTTTTAGTGTAGTTGTTTCTTTGTTTCTTCTGTTTTCTTATTTTCTATCCTGCTCATCCAATCAACAGGGAGGACAGTCATGATCATCGCTCACCGCCTGTCCACCATTCAGAATGCGAACGCCGTGGCTGTGCTGGACCAGCAGCGTGTTGCAGAGTGTGGGCAGCACACAGAGCTGCTCAGTAACAGGCAAGGACTGTTCAGAAAACTGATGGAGAAACAAACGTTTCTACAAGAAGAGCAGAAACGAGCACTCAGCTGAGAGGACGTAAAGAACAGACAAGCGGATGAGGAAGAATTTGGGAGTGGAGGTCAGTGGTTGGGGAAAAAATGGTTTCAGAAGGAGCGGGGGAACGATGGCGAAGACAGATAAAAGCTGAAGGAAAGCAGAACTGTCCACAGGACTACAGATGAGCACTAGAGAGGGAGAAAGGAGATCAGAGAACCACTAAAAATGCTGTCTTTTCACTGCTGAAAGGAAACAGTGGCCACAGTGAGGACCTAAGACCTGGATCAGAGGCTTCCTACAGATGCTTTAAATTGAAAATATCTAAATCTACACTGAATGGGAGTGAAAATGAGACGTGATGAAGAAGGACACTCCCCACACAGGACGCTCATAAACAACATGTCATTTTTTAAAATCAGTGTCACTACCATCGTTTTTGGGAAACGCCAAATTCTGTATTAAATAGTTTACTTGTATACATCAGATATGTAGGTATGAATCTGGTGCAAATGACAAACCTCTCTAGTTCTCTGCTCTCTTGTTCTACACTGGAGTCTGTCATCACATGATTCCCCTAACCAAACCAAAACCAGTCCAGTGTGAAGTATCCAGTATGCTTGTGTATGAATTTCTCTATATTTATTATTGACTTTTTTAAAACTTGAAGTTTAACATGCTGAACCTTTTACAGTCATTTTAGAGGTTATTTGTTATTTGTGTTGAAAAACAGCACTGAACACTGTTCTGACATACTAATGACTCAGTCATGTGTGAACATTTGTCATGAAACATATTAGCGATTAGTCCTGTCAGTCACAGCTGAGGTGCTACCCATCTAAAAAAACAAAAAACACCCATTATTTCACCTCACTTTTTAGTTGGTTTAGTTGGACTCAGAGGGCAGCTCTAAAAATGCTAAATGTAACTGCCTGTATATGTCAAACAAAATAAAATGTGCACAACTGTGAGAGCTGAATGAAGGCTGCTAAACAGCCTCTTTTCTCACTGACGTTCTTCTGAAAGGTCGTTAAACGCAGAGGTGGTCTCTGTGTCATGATCAACCCTTCTTTTAATGATCACTTCATCGTCTGAAATTCCTTATTTCTTCAGCTTTTTATCTTCAAAACGTCACGCAATTCAAATCAAAGTGTAATCTTTCAGCTCCGTTTGGTCTAATCTATAAATATCCACCCATAAAACATATTCCATCATCACAAATCAGACGTAAGTAAAACATTTCTGTCAGTCTATAATGTGAAGGTCCACTCCATGCTGTATCCACTGGTATTGTAGGTGTTTACATGATGTGCACTTGGCTTTAAATTCTGTATAAACAGCTTTGAAACCATGTACATGTTAGCCGCGGCACTGTTGAGGCAGCCAAATATTAGAGCTGGCTGGGAGAGGCTGACTGAGAGCTAATGATTCTCCTCAGTAAATATTTGGATGGTAAATGCCCACTTCACTGCTCAAGGGAAGTCTAGAAATGCTTGTTAAGCCAGAAATGCAAATGCCCTGAGCTTGAAGTCCTCACAGCACTAAAGGGACCGTAGATTGAGATTGTGAGAAATGATGATCCCCACACTGACTTTTGCAAATAAATTGTTTGTAACTGGTGGGGAAAAAAAATCAGTTTGTGTGGCTGAGAACAGCATTGACTGGCTGCTAGTTAAAATGCATTTAAAGGACAATTTTACAACAAGGAGCTCTTTTTATTCATGATTAAACAAGCTTAATGAACAGTAAATCAAATTGTGATTGTATGATGTTTGTAATGGTTCAGATGTGGCAGATGGCTGAGGGGAAGCTCTTAGCGACATGTAAGATTGATGTACAGTATAGGATATACACAGATATTTAAAAATGATCATTGTTTGTTCAAATCAGTCTCTATTCAAACAGCTTTTACTATATTTCTATTGGGAAAAAAAGCATAGGTTATACAGTATGATCACATTAATTAGATCCATTAACTGCAAAAATTGTATATTAATACACATAGTTAATATTTTCCTACAGACTAAAATTACAAGACTGTAAAATTTTCTTACAAGTTTAAGATTTCTTGTATTTATATGTTTCAGTTTTGTGATTAGAAACTTGAATTATTGTGAATGTAACTTTTCATCCACAGTTTGAAGGCAGTGATGCTTCCCAAGACTCCTTAAACAGTTAGATTAAAAAAAAAAATCTGTGTTACTTACATATTTTAACAAGGCACAGCATCAGGATATACTGATACAAGAATGATCACTGGCAATTATCCATTTGACTAGCTGACTAAATATGTCTGATTGTGAGATGAATCCCTTACTAGCCTCATAAATGTCAAGGTTTTTATAGTCATTACAGTGTTTAGACTGTAAGGCAGAATTTGAGCTCTGTTTTCTATCTCAGATAACATATTCATGACAAAATGATTTATTCTGGGCTCTTTTTGGGTTCCTTGTGTTTGTTTTGCTATAATTCGACTCACTACTGATGTTCATATCTTCACAACATGTTAGTCTGCATTTCAGAGTCAGATTGTAATTTAAAATGATGCCTTGAACATTGTCTCTGAACATCACATGTCCAGTCTTGGTTCCTGTGGAAGTCAGCTGCCAAACTCTGCCCATTAAATTGAAATGTAAAGAATTCATGTTTGGTTTAAGGTCACTTCTCTAAACTGCAGATAAAAGTTCATCACTGAAGGTGCTTAAAAGTTTGTGAGTTAGTGTTGAATCTATGTCTTTTGACAAATCACAGAAGTCTGCTGGAAGGGTTTCTTTTTAACTTGTGAGTTATAAATAAAGTGATCTAAATGATTTATTATAGATTTTTAATTATTTTTGTGGTTGCTCAATTATTCTACTTCTATGTAAAGGTAAATTTTAAAAAAAAAGAATATTAGATAGATATTAGATATTAGTAGTTTTTGTGGGTTTTGTTGTTAAGCTGTTTTTTCTGCTTTTTTCTGTTTAGACACTGTAAATTAGAATGAATTTAAATGGATTTAATGGCTCTTTTTTGCTTGTGTTTTTATTAGAAAAGGTAAAACTGTATTCCATTAGAGTTGAATAGACCTCAACTATAACCTAAACATTGCAAAATTTGAGGCAGTTTCAATGATAACCTTAAAGTCATCATTCCTCTGCAGAGCCACTAAAGATGACAGGAAGAGGAAATGTGCTACATCTCCTGCTAACTGCAGAATATATTTCACAGCATGTACTACATCACATTTGCTTATTCAACTTCAAACACTGACATTTTAAGTATACTTTTCTGCACAGACTCTCTCAGGTATCTTTGTGTTTCTGGCAGTGCCTCAGGCTGTCAGCAGGAGGCGCTGTTACTCAACACTTTGAGCTGCAGCCCGGCTCAGGAGGATTGACTGCTTACTGCAGGTCTGTTGGATCAATGTTCATCCAGTGCATCATACCTAAATAGAACTTCATGGTAATGATATGAGTAATGTGTGTTCAGCTGTTTGTCTGTTGCGTTGACAGCGTGCTGAGCGTCTCATGCAAACAGACTCTGCACATTGTTTTATCTGCTGGCACACAGACAGAGTTTAGCATAGCAGTAAATGAATGATATCAATAGATTTATCTTATCTTGTCTGTTGTACTTGTGGAGCAGGAAGAGAGTCTAGCAACATCCATGAAGTGAACATCAACCTGTCTTAAAGTGATGTTAATTTGTGAATTTAATGCAATAGAAAAATGGTTTCTACACAGTACAAGCTCAAGAGGCAGAGCCAGACTGTACCTTTGAAATAAAACTGAAATATTTAATAAACTTATACTCTCCCTTTAGTTGTATTCATGGAGGTTAAATGTTGACCTTTAGTCAGAGATCTGTAAGAGCTTTAAATCTAAGCTGTGCACATGTTTTCCTTAAAACTGGACTAACACCTCCAGCAAAAGCTGCAGTTATGCTCCTGTTGTGAAGAGGACGGCTCAGCTGGTGCATGCAGCTGACCAGGTGCCGCTCAGCCCTGCATGGGTTTCCAATTCCAACTCCATTTGCAGCAGCTCCCCTCACTTTTCTCTGTATCGGGCTATTTGAGGAACTGGGGTTATTTTTTTTGTTGTTGGCTTCCCACAACAAAACGATGGCATGATGTGTTCGCTTATCACACCAAGCCTTATTCATTCACGAGATGAGATAATAATGACAATCAGAAATCTAAAATACATCAGCTTTGTAATAAAAATCTATTAGAGGCCCAAACCTTTTTCCCAAAAACTACATCTTATAGTCACCCATGTGATAAAAGCCAGAACATAGTGTTAAGATGCACAATGTCATAAATAATTAGTGGGCCCTAAAAAAATAAAACAGCATAAACAGCAATTTATGTGAAAATGTTTAATGTATTATTTATCTGTTTCTGGGCCAAATTCAGCCATATGGCAGACCATTTTTTTTGGGCAGCTCTGCCCTACAGCATAGGCTCATTGGTTAAGATCAACCATGCCACACCAGCAGGGTTTTAGTCAATGCAGAAGTTTCCTGGAGAGTCATTTGCTTCATAAAGCAGATTTAGCAAAATTTATACAAATAATCGTTGACTGTTTCTTCACAGGAACTATAGATTATTGTGTTTTCCTTAAAAAGAGAGAAAATTATGTCCAATAATCTCATCGATCAGGATTTGTGCTCTCAGGTCTGTCTCCATGAAGTTAAACAGCTTCTGCACACCTCTTGTTTTTTAGCCACACAGCAGAAAACACAGAAAGCACCTTAAACTACAAATTAAATTCAAATGGCTTCTTACTTCAGGAGATGCTTGGGTTGTTTTTGGACACAACAGTCAAAGAAGAGTATAAATCCTCTCATTCCACAGTGTTTAGTTTATCCTCATTAGCTGCTCAAAGCAGTTGACACTCTGATTTTTGCAGCGGATATCTAACAAAAAGAGGCTAAACAAGAAGAGTGAACATGTCCTGAAACTTCATGGGATTATATCACACAATATGCACTGTTTATCGAACACATTCAATTTTTTTATAAGCCTATTTTAAGGGGAGAAAAACGTCAGTGTACATTTGGACAACTCATATGTAAAAGATATGAATCTAAGCACCTTTACCTGTCCATTTAAAATATCCTTAGTATCAGTCTTGCCAGACTGTCTTCTCTGTATCACCTGGAAAACTAATTAAAATCTCCAACAAGACTCCTGTCTGTTCTAACATGAAAAAAAATGTACTGTACATGCAGCACAGGAGCCTCTGTCACCCTTAAAAAGGTAGGACACTGGTGTACAGCGAGTGTATTGGTTCCAGCGATTGAATGCCAAGGCTTGTGCTATTCTTACTTTCTCTGACACTCTCACCCTCTGTGCTCTCATGAGAGTGAGACAGAGTCGACTGAAATGAAAATCTAACTGAAGAGGTATCAAGGTGCATGACCATTTCTACTGTGAGCATGCTCTTACAAAAAAAATGAAAAACATCCACTTGTCTCTACCTGTCCACTAGTTTCCTTTTTATTTTACAGTCTATAAGCACAGACATTTCCTCACTATAATGGTTACATTTTTAAAAAAATAATAAAATTAAAAAATTAAAAAGACTCCTTGTCCAAAGTCTCTCCCACAGCTGGCTCTCCTACAAATCCTCTGAAAGACTGAACTCATGTTTTCTGCCACCTGCTACAGACGCCCTTTCACCTCGCTCTTTCTCCTCCCCTTCCCCAAGTAGACTCTCCAGGAGAATCCCTTAACTCTCCTCCCCATCGGCCCCTCTGACCTCCACTTCCCTACTCCCTCCTCCTCTCCTGCTGGCCCCTCTTTCTCTCTCTCCCCGACAACTGCCAACCCGTTTACATTTTAGGCGTTTCGCAGGCCCTCAGATTCCAAAACGGCTCACAACAAGTGCATAAAAGTAGCTCTACCTTGCTCTGCAGCCCCTCCACTCCCTGACTCCCTCCCACATGCCTACACAGACACACACACACACACACACACACACACACTCGTGCAAGCCCACCCCATTTTCACCCAATCTCCCTCCAGACTTCGAAGATTTTTCTCCCTCCCTCTACCTACCTATCTTTCTTGACATATTAATTAACCAATAAAGATCCTCCCTCACAGATTGTATTTCCCTATTAATTTGTATGTAAACTTGTATTTCAAGTTCAGAAACAATATCCTAAAAAACATCCTATTAATACCAATTAATACAACTTTAACTAATAATACTTGATTAAAATAATTATAAAGTAAAGGTATAAAAATGCAACATTCACTTTTCTCTCATCTTTTTTCAGTCTTTATAATATTTTGTTTACACAGGCAGTGAGACTGTCCTATCCAATCACTCGCAATCCATACTGAAGCTTTCTGTTGCTGCTATAATGAGAATCCAGGTCATGAAAGGTTATATGTTAGCATTTCTTTGCTCCTACATGAAGCCATCTTTAGGTTATAAAGGCATGTGCTTGTACTAACAATTGTGAATAGTTCTTTATATTTATTCATAATAATTGAATTCTTTGTTTCTTTATCCTTTTCTATGCCTTTAAGGAAAATCTATTCCACCATCTCTTGTCGTGCATATTTTTTGTTCATGATGCTGATCACATTAATTTTGTCTCATTTTATATGTCATGTCCTTGCAACATCAGTTGCTCTTAGCAAGGAATTCCCAGTTGTCCTCAGGTGTCAGTACAGTTGGCAGGTTATGTCTTTCTACTCTCAGCCTTTGCGCTTTTAATTTACCAAAATTAAGTCCATTTTATATCTGTACCTCTTTAGATGAATTTCTTTGATCTTTTTCTCAATACTTCTCTCTATTCCTCTGTCATTCCCAATTTCCTTCCAGTTTATTCTAAGCTCCTTGGCACCTCCTCTTTTACTCCATCTGGCCTTCCGTACTACAACACAGACATACATCCATGTGCCTGCATGTACACACACTTAGTTTCTTTCTCTATTTCCCAGTGCCACATGCATGTTGGTGCACATGCACACAGGCTCCCCTCCTCCAGTGGAGTTATAATTAATCCAACTGCTCCAGTGACAGAGCAGAGTAGCCCCTACAGATAAGGTTTCAGCTGTTGGCTGTTTCACTGGTTCTCTCCTTATTTATTCAATACGACTCAGACAGTCTTGTGTGAATATTAGGCCATGTGGTCTGCAGATGAGCAGATTTTGAACTGAACTAACTGTTGAATCACATCAGGAAAAAATCCTGTATTGGGTGTGCAAGTGTTGCATAATAAAGAACTGCAGTTTGTGAAGATTAACATCTTCATCGCACAATTACATTACAATAAACTTACATTACATTACATTACAATAAACTTTGTGAATTTTAATGTGCATTCCTACAAAGCTGAAAATGGGAAGTGTATTGATGCAAATAGACCTCCAGTTTTCTCATCATGGCTCCTATTAGGCTCATTCCTGTGCAAGCTTGGCTCAATCAGGCAACATATTTGATGCAATAATTTATAAAAAAAAATAATAAATCACCTGGGATATGTTGTGACTGAAATGCTGAAGCACGCATATTGATCTACGTACACACAGAATGTCCCACTTCAGCGGTTAGTAAATTATTTTGTGCTATATTGTATTGATCACCATGTATGTAACATGTATTGAACTCTTAATTGGCCCTTTCAGGCTGCAGCACTGTTCCTGGTTGACCTGTCAGTCACTAGTTTGGGCCCTGGCTCCCACTGTGGTCTAAATCTGTTCAGATGAGGGCAGCATTTTCCCATTTTAAGGCTGGATGAGGCCAACTAGCAGCAAATCTATAACCCTGGTTGGTAGCAACTGGCGTCTCCCCTAGAAAACCCCCAGTGGCCCGCGCGCTCCTTATACGGCCGTCGAGGTGGGACCGCGAGGCTCGATGGGAGGTCAAAGCGACAGTTCCATATATGGCGCGCGCTCTCTTCTCGTCGGGGGCGCGCAGCGTCACTCTTGATCCCCTCCTGGATCTTGATGGATGGAGCCCACTCTTACTCTTTGGGAGGCGCGCCTCCTTGCTGGACCCCCACCCCACCCACCCATCATCCTCGGACTGTCAGCGTCCTAATATGGCAGAGGGCCGGGATGGGGGCCAGTGCTGAGGTTTGTGAATGGTGGAGGTTGGGTATATAAGGAGGACAGGCAGCAGAGAGGACTGTAGCTGGTTCAGCAGCAGCACTGGTTGGGTCGTTCTCTCCGAGCCGCAGACACTCTCCTAAGGTAAGACCCTGCTAGGACTCCTGAAGCCACACATCCAGGTTGGGACCTCAGACTAGGCCGTAACCTGAACGACACTAGAGGGGCTACTGGAACAGAAGTCAGACAGCACAGCCAGAGACAGGACGCCTAGGACCGGATAATACTGCAGGCAACATGGGCATCTTTACTGCAGGATAGACTAGATTGTAGGAGAAGCAAAACATAGACAGGGGAAAATATTGAAAATAGGCTGAGATACTGTAGAAAGTGAATGATGCGCAGGAGAAAGTCCTATCGGAGTTCACAGATAGAACCGTGGATAGATAAACGGATAGATAGTTCAAGTTAACACCGGCTTGAACATCTTTACAGGTGTAACACCGATTCCTGAAAAGGTGCTGATGCAGCAAAGCTCCAATGCGCATTCTGACCAGTTAAAAAGGCAGGGCAGATTACCTGGGATAGATGATATGATAGATGGTGTTTGAATTAGCTCAAAATTTGGGTTTTATTGGGTTTACTCTCGCTAAATTAAAATCACATAAAGGCAGATCATCAGTCGAGACTTATCAGATTCAGTCAGACATCTGAAGGAAAACAGGTTTAGTTACTTATGTTTTTATAAATTTACGCCGGCTTATAAGTCATGCATAATGGCCTGGCGTCAGTGTGCCATGGATACATTTAGCGCAAGACCTGAGCCGGACAATGATCTAGTAAATGTTACAATTATTGTAGTCTTTTTAGGTTTTTAGTGTTAAGACACGGAGTGTGAGCTTTTAAGAAACGAAAGTTTTAACCAAAGTTTTTGTAACTTCTGTCTCATACTGTATGTACAGCCGTGTGGATTTAATGAGCTAACCTGCTTTTTCTTCCCTTCCTCTCTTACAGAAGCCAACATGTGTGACGACGATGAGACTACCGCCCTTGTGTGCGACAACGGCTCCGGCCTGGTGAAGGCTGGCTTCGCCGGAGACGATGCCCCCAGGGCCGTGTTCCCCTCCATCGTCGGCCGCCCCCGTCACCAGGTAAACTGCCGACAATATCACAATAACATACGCATAATATGTAAACAGAACACAATAGGAGAGAATAATTTGAAGAGCAGAGTGTAGCTTTTGAAAAAGATAAATAATAATTATTAGAATAATTATGCCTCAGCTGGATTATTGCTCAATATAGAGAAATACAAGTCGCTTCACAATTGGCCGTGCTTTCAAAAAGGTGTACAATATTTTGGCAGAGGCATCCCACTGGCGTGGAAAAAAAAAGAATATTTAACTGAGAGTTAATATTTTAGCGTTAGTGGTTTTATATGCTTGGAAACTGTCGGTCATGACAGCGCGTATGTATCTTGAGCTCTGTTCTTTCTGGCTGCTTTTACCAGCAGCAATGTGGCCTTTAACACCATGAGACTAAATTAGCCACAGATGAATTGACAGTCACACAATTGCTCTCTGTCTGCCTGTGTGACCCACGCTGTTATTTGGCACATTCACGCAATGGTCAACATGCCTTTTGCGCCACACAGTAAAGACTTTAATCTGTCCAGAAGAAGGTCATACCTCTGTTTGGATTATTTGACGTAACCTTTCCATTCTCTTTCCCCCTCCTCCCCCTTCAGGGTGTCATGGTCGGTATGGGTCAGAAGGACTCCTACGTCGGCGACGAGGCCCAGAGCAAGAGGGGTATCCTGACTCTGAAGTACCCCATTGAGCACGGCATCATCACCAACTGGGACGACATGGAGAAGATCTGGCACCACACCTTCTACAACGAGCTGAGAGTGGCCCCCGAGGAGCACCCCACCCTGCTCACTGAGGCCCCCCTGAACCCCAAGGCCAACAGAGAGAAGATGACCCAGATCATGTTTGAGACCTTCAACGTCCCCGCCATGTATGTGGCCATCCAGGCTGTGCTGTCCCTGTACGCCTCCGGCCGTACCACTGGTAAGACTGACAACAACAAACAGCTGCTACTCATAACACAGGTGCAGCCTCCTAAACATGCATACATATAGAGTACAAAGAGACAGCTGCCTTCACTAGAATATAACGCAATTGACAAATGTGACTGATAAACTTGTGCAATAAAAATCACAACACATAATCTTAACTGTACAATTCATTAAAAAAACATTCCCTATTTTAGCCATTTACGCACAACTTTTACTCACAGTCGACCCACTGTTCTGGGACTGTTTTAGGTATTTTATTACACTGATGCTATATACATTAGGTGTGTATTTGTAAATCATCACCCACAGCACCAATTTTAACCACAAATTCACGCATAAAAATTGAAATTGAGATATTGGGGACTTTTTTGTCACCTGGACTTTATTAAACTCTGGCCCTGCCTCTCTCCAGGTATTGTGCTGGATGCTGGTGATGGTGTGACCCACAATGTCCCAGTCTATGAGGGTTACGCCCTGCCCCACGCCATCATGCGTCTGGACCTGGCTGGTCGCGATCTGACCGACTACCTGATGAAGATCCTGACTGAGCGTGGCTACTCCTTCGTGACCACCGGTGAGGAACATGGCCTGCTCCAATAACAAAACACCTGAAAGAAGGAGGGAAACCACCCGTGTATAAACTACTTTTAAGGCAGAAACTCTGCGGCAAAGTAAAATCAATATATCTTATTTGACCAGAGGAATTGGAATAGTGTACTCTAAATTAAAACTAAGTTTGGCATTAACCTGTCCGACAACAGAACAGACTGAACCATCATTTGATGACATTTTGCGCAAAGTGTAATAGCTTATTTGCAGAAGTTGTGCCTTCTGCAAACTGGACATATGAATTGTTAAAATTCATTAACGTGCACCAAGAGAACTCTCTATGTTATCAAAAATGCAACAATCTCAGTTTTGAGCTTAAGACAATTTTGTAACTTAGAGTACCCCTTCGAGTCAGCCCGCCTAATTAGTTTTGCCATTACTCACACTGTGTCTGTGTACTCGGCTGTTTGTCACTCTGACTAATAACTTATCAACTTGTCTCCCTACAGCCGAGCGTGAGATCGTGCGCGACATCAAGGAGAAGCTGTGCTATGTGGCTCTGGACTTCGAGAACGAGATGGCCACCGCTGCCTCCTCCTCCTCCCTGGAGAAGAGCTACGAGCTTCCCGACGGTCAGGTCATCACCATTGGTAACGAGAGGTTCCGTTGCCCCGAGACCCTCTTCCAGCCTTCCTTCATCGGTGCGTCAGACAGTCGTTCATTGTCTCTCATTAACTAATAATAGTGCAGACATTCAACAACGCTTGTTACCCTTCCTCCTCTTAACACTTATCCTTCTTACCTGACCAGGTATGGAGTCTGCTGGCATTCACGAGACCGCCTACAACAGCATCATGAAGTGCGACATTGACATCCGTAAGGATCTGTACGCCAACAATGTGCTCTCTGGTGGTACCACCATGTACCCTGGTATTGCTGACCGTATGCAGAAGGAGATCACTGCTCTGGCCCCCAGCACCATGAAGATCAAGGTAAATATAATAATAATGAAAACATTACAATTTATCTACAAATGGCAATATTTTACGCGTAAATTGATGATTACGCACAGAAATTGGCTGAGTAAATTACATGAGTATCACACACGAGGACTTTACTGATGGACTCTCTCTTCCTCCTCTCCTCCAGATCATTGCCCCTCCCGAGAGGAAGTACTCCGTCTGGATCGGTGGCTCTATCCTGGCTTCCCTGTCCACCTTCCAGCAGATGTGGATCTCCAAGCAGGAGTACGACGAGGCCGGCCCCAGCATTGTCCACAGGAAGTGCTTCTAAATCCTCCAGCTTCTCCAACATCTCCATCATTTACACCACAAGCTATCTGGAGATCAAGCGAGAAGGAGGATCGACCTCTGCGGCACAGCAACACACTGCTGTCAATGGACTTTCTGTCTGCGCTGTTGACATTCATATGCATTTTGTTATCCTTTTAAAATGTGCATATTTTTTAGCTGTCTGTTGTCTGTGTTGCACGGAGAGAGGCTGTGAAAAAACACCACTGAACCATGCATCCACCCAAAAAACTTTAATAAAAAAAATAACAACAACATGTTGCCCAACACATGTGAATGTAAGTGTATATACATATTGATAATTTATTAAAGTCCATTATTTGGTATTTTTGACCCCGACCTTGTTTTTCTAATAGAGGGAGGGTAGTAAGACTTAATTGGACAGGATTAAAAACAAAATCCATGGTGCAAATTACAAAGGAAAAACTGGAATGTGGACGATTACTAGCATTTAAAGGGTCCAGTTAAAAAATGAATTTCCCCCATATAACCATGCAAATACTACTACAAAGTTCAATATTAGGAGTCCCAGTAAGAATTGGCACAATATTGTGCAAAATAATCGAAAGTATCATTACATTCAAGCCTAAGAGAAGCGTATTGACTCAGCAATTACACATACACCCACTAGCGATCCCATAAACCAATCAGCAGACAAGGTGCAAGAGGAAGCCCATAAAGGTCTATAGGGGTGCTGGCACAGTTCCCCGGGTCATAGTTTGATGGGAGAGGGAAGGGGTGTCACTCTCCTATCAGCCTCTGGTTGGGGGCTGCTGGGTGACAGAGGCACGCCTTCAGTTTGACTTGCCAGGAATGTGCCCGGACAGCAGCAAGCAGCTACGCTTTAGACCGAGCGGATCAGTAGCAGGGGACACCCGACACCCGTCTCTGAATCCCGTTGAGCTGCCTGTCCTGCGCGACTATACGCGCTGCTCCGGCCCCCAGACCATCTTTAGACAAAACCGGACCCCGTGGGGCATCTCCGGAGCCCTACCTTATATGCATAGAAGCTTATCGGGTTATCGGGCTGTGGGTTTGGGTCTGAGCTTAAAGAGACAAAGGGGCGTGCTGGGCGCGTCTGAGGCGCGCACCACCCTGTGCCCACATAATCTACATCACCCCCATTGACCTGTTATGCGGCCTATAATAAGACACCCTTCACTCTTCCTCTTTGATACCCACATTCTCATATCCTAGAATCTCAATTACTGGTACAGATAGGCATACAAAAGATATACTTTATTTGCACATATTAAATATTCAGCAGGGTATGGATGGATATTAGGAGTACTTAGTGAGCAAGTAAGGCACTATAGGCTTATTTAAATTACTCAATTAAGCTCTTAGTGTTTGTGACCTGCGCTTAAAATTCCATAAACTATATTATTTCACCCTATTTTAGACAGAGATCATTATCAGTCAAATGGTTCACAGCCACCCTGACCGCATTCCTGACATCCCGTCCTGGGCCACCTGTTGCGGGTGTGTGTTTGGCTTTTTAAAAACGTCTTCAAGCGGGCGGAGCTAAGAGACGCAGCCTGCGATTACAGCAGCACCGTGAACGCCATCTGTTCTGCTCTGCTTCCGTGAAATCCGACCCTGGTGTAAGTATATTTACTGTACACAAAATTAGACTCTTACAGGTCTGAATCTGTGCCGTCGGGCCATGCACTGTTGCTGATAAGAGTCAATGGGTTGTCACTGTGATTTCACGTTTTAGGCTGTAACTGCGAGCGCTGACAGGCGATTATCGGTACTCCATATTACCATATGATTAGCACCCGCCTATAAATAAACAGACACGTTTGCTATGACAATCTAGACTAATTTGCATAAACTGGCTATTGATAAATCAACATTGTAATTGGTTATAGTGAAATAGCTTAATATGAAACAATCCGAGATAGCGATTTAACATAAGCTTGATTAAGAGCATTGGAATATACAAACGTCGCGTAAAAGCAATAAGGATATAGCTGTCATAATTATTCGAGGCACAATGTGTCTTAAAAGGCTGAAGTGTTTTCATAACAGTGGTTGCGGGCGACTCTAAATTTGGAGTATTCAACAGTCGTTTACATCGCCGCAGCCAATAAAAGGAGAGGATACTAGTTACGTCATCACGTTCAAGCAATTTCTGCTGTTAAGCAGTTGTAACGGTCGGTGTCAGTTTCACCTGGGAACACATTACGTTTACAGTAAAACACCGACTGAGTCAACAAAGCAAATAAATATGCGATTTGTTCAAAACTAGACTTTTATGTTCTTCCCGAGCGCAAGGAGGCGAGCTAACACCGGGTGGAGGAGGAAGTAGGCGTGTTCTTCAGCGCGGGGGAAGCCTCCAGCCGCTCCGCTATTGGTCTTCGCTGTGTCCACATTATGGTTTAAATGTCTGGCGGCGATACCAAACATCGAAAAGCTGCGTGCTACAAAACGTCGTGTACTTAAGGGCTTTATTTAGGCTTTCAAAGAGTGTTTTTGCAATGTAGTGGGTACAACCGACTTGGTATGCTCGTGCAACAACTCTAGCTTTCGACAAAGGTTCAGTTATTCAGCTTTGTTGTCTGTTGCTGTAGTTCACCTCAACGAGCTTTCAAAGATGGTGACCAAGAGGATCCGCTCTGAGTACATGAAGAAGTTCAAGGACCCCAAATGGGAGACCTATACTAAATGTTACGAGGAGATGCTGAAGTACAGGCTGACCCGCAGGCTGCTGGAGCACACACACAACCCTTGGTTCTGGAGCGGCTCCGATACGGATTCAGATTCCGGAGGAAGAAGCCCCCAACCTCCCAGTAAGAACCAGGTGCGGGCCGAGACCAACAGGGACAGGACCGAGGCTGAGCTGGAGGAGTGTGAGGCTGCGAGGGTGGACAGGAGTACAGGGGTTGTACCCAGGCTTCCCCTCCCAGAGGATGAGGATGAGGAGAATGTGTCTGCTCGACAGTCTGCAGTTAATGGTAAAAATGAGCTATAAATGTCATTCAAAGACTGTATGTGTACACATTGGCATGAATGAACATCATTTTGCTATGCTTTACCATGATGCAATTCACTCCTCAGGCTCACAGCCTGAAGGTGCCAGAGAGACAGGGGGACCAGAGGAGGAGAGAGAGGAGCAGAGAGTCAGCAGCAGGGGCAGTAAGCAGTTAACAGCTGCTCACAGGGAACAAGACGGAGGTAATTCAAACATGCAAATGTGCACAAATAAAATTAAATAACTGAATCTTTGATGGGGTGGTGATGACAGAGAAGCTGCCATAATCCATGTGCAGAGGAAAAGCAAAAAACAAGTTGGGTGAAAATAGCTGTGTTCACATGCAACTAATTTTATACACCTTAGAGTACACACTCTCAAATGGTTCCTGGCTTTATAATGATAAGGACTGTTCAAGGTATTGTATTTCAGTAAACAACAGTGTCTCACCATGTATAAAACCAATATCATGGCAAAATGACTCAGATGATAAAGCATCACAAACACATGAAAGGTAAAACATGAAGTTTTATCACACTGGTCCCTTTTTTTTTTTTTTTTTTTTTTAAGAAAAGAGACTTGCTATACGTACACTTGCATCTGTCAGTATTATCAGGCAAATTCACTGTTTAACAGCTACAACACAGTTTTGACCCCACAGTTCAACAGTTTCTGCTCTTGGCATTTTAGTCCTGCTTTGTATTTTCTATTTGCAGAGAAAGAGTCTGGCGGAGCACAACAGAGTAAACCTCTCAAATCCTCAAAACAAACTTGGCGCTCTCAGCGGGTTAAACCTGCACCAGTACGGCAGCCCAGAGAGGACAGTAAGGACAGCAGACATCCTTTTGCTCTGTATGGCTCAGGAGAGAGGGATGCGGACATCGCAGGGAGGAAGACACACAATGTCGGCCCTGCAGCGTCAACCAATGAGGTAAGTTATCATTCTCTCATTCTCTAGATCTGTGTGTGTGGGGGCCACTATGTAGCTGGGTGTTAACAGGTGCTGACTGTTATGTTTTTCTTCCTGGCAGATCCATGAGTCGGCTCTGCGTGCTAAGACCAGGCGGGAGGTAGAGCGTCAGATTCAGACCCAGCGGACTGAGCGCCGGAGAGCCAAGTCTGCCGATCTGGACAAGGCCAGAAAGGTGGCTCAACCGGAGTTTAACCCCTGGCTCACTGAGTACATGCGCTGCTTCTCTGCTCGCTCGCGATAAGACACACACAGCCACACACACCCCACACGTTTAGCAGAAATACTTTCATCAGGGTGATTCCAGGCAAAAATATAAACATAAAGCCATTAATGCAGATCACGCCTGAATATTAATACAGTTAGATGTAGAGCAGTTTGTGTCACTTTTACATTCAGGATGTGAACTGACAAAACCTTGAACTTTAAAACTCACAGTGTGGCTTAATGTTTGTTTAGTTTCTTTAAGTTAATTTTAATATAAACAATAACAAACATTTTACAGGGAGGAAGAGCATAAATGTATAATTATTGGCTATATCTACCAGTTATAGATATTTTAATGAGACCAGCTTAAAATGCATTTTACAGCCATACTTTGATGCAGTCCCTTTAAACACTGGCTCCGTGTTGTATTCTTGATTCAGGGATCAAACAACAGTGGATGTCTGACAGACCTAATGAAGGCAGTGTGTCTGAACAGATTCAGCTGCGTTTTGATATGATATAATGTGAGACCCCGAATATGAACAATATACATACACTTATAAAGACAAAACCAAACACACACAATCAATTCCAAAATACTTGCCAAGCATAACAAAATATTTTAATCAGCAGGAGTATATCAAAGGTTTTTTTCAGAATGTTACATCTTTTTAGATCACTGAGTGCTGTAAATTAGTTCTTGTACATTTAATGCATAACATAACGGTTTATGGATTGAGTAAATAGTGAATCACACTGTACTCACAGTCAACTTCTGTATTAAGTCACCATTGTGTGATGTGGCAGACGTATTTTCTTATGAGCTCATTAACACATTGATGTGTTATTGTCTGAAAATAATTTCATGACAACAATTGTGTTTGTTGTTTAGCTTTGTTAATGTCTTTATACAGTAATCTATCAACTTGGTGCTATCAGGGTGTGAAAATAGACGTATGTGACTGTTGAAGCCATTGGATGACTATGAGCAGTGAGTTTCTGGCCTACATTCACCATCATGAAGATTATTGTGATGATAATTAAGGTTAAAAATGACATACAGCTGTTTTGGGACATTTTCAGAGCAGAAAGTTTATTGTTGAGGCCAAATTTCTTGAACATTATTGTTAAAGAATATGCTTTAGAACCAAAAGTGGAACCATAACAAAAATGGGCATTAAACTGATGCCTAAATTGCTTTATTACTCCACTTTTCTGAAATATGTGTACAGACTACCTTGCTAACTATTTAAGGTTTCATGTAATTCATTCCTCTGTTGAATCTGTGTATGTGTTCGTATGTTTGGATGAATGTATTTAAAATCAGTAATTTGTATTCACAAAGGACAAAACATGACTTTGGATTTCATTTTTAAAACTATGAGAAATCCTTCATGGTTTCCTTTTGTCTGTTATCATGATAAAATCAGCTCTGTGCCATAAAGCCTTTTTATAATTATAGTTGTTGATGTGAATATTCTGTAGAAAAATGGTGAAATGATAGGAGGCCTGTGCTTTGCATTTAACATCTTTCTAAATCTGTTTAGCTTTTGCATCTCTTGAGTTCAGTATTAAATAATTTGCTTTTGTAATGGTTCAGTTTTTCCAGGGTTTTTAATTTATACAATATAGACATATATTGTTATGTTATATATATAATATAGATCCAGGAACAAATGTGAAATTTAGTGCAATATTATAGTTCTTTAAATATTTGAACATTGTTTAAATGTGCTTAATGTTGACAATCTGTGAAGCAAGAGACTGTGGTTAATTCCTAATCTTCATCAGTTTGTTGACAAGAACAAACTTTATTTTAATTGTTGTAGGACTGTAGAGATGTTTTATTTTTGGTGGAGTTCCTTTGTTACATTTTTCTAGGTTTACTTTGTAATGTATACCAGAGATTGGCCAAGCCTAAATATTCCTTTCAATTTATGTAATTTATTGATGACGTAGGGGTGTATCCATTAGAAAATAGTCAAATTCAAGAGGACTTTACATTTTTAACATTTTAACATACTGTGTGTACACATATTTAATGGCCTAGAGGAAAATTCTATTGGGTTTAAATTATATGGAACAAAGCTTTTAATAAATCACTTTTCCACCAGTCTGTTCATTGTTTTTCATTTGTTTATCTCAATTCAATTTAAAAATTACACAAATGATTCAGAATTTTAATCTCTTCAAAGACATTTAGGATCCATAACACACTGGACTCTCTCCAGAAACAAGTAAACAAACTGCTTTTCAAGGACAGTGCTATATTTGTAGTAGTTTTTATTTTAAAAACATATGCTTTTATCATACACAATAAATTAAAAATCCATGATATTCATAATGACAAGAGATAAACTGACATAAATAAATAAAAACAAAGGACTTGATGACATCAACACAAGATAGCAAACTGATGTGGAGCCACTATCAGATCAAATCTAATGTGATACAGTTTGAAGTGTGCTTGATTGTAAAAAATTCAACAGCATGTTGTTGTAGTGCTTAAATACACCAATGCAAAAATAATTCCCAGATTTGAGTGTTTTGTTGAGAGCTTTATGTGGCTGAACTGTTGCAAAGTTTTGGTTCAATGGTTCTTGGAAACTAATAAACATTAAACACATGTCAGACAATTTCATGTGATTGCTTAAACTTGAAATGCATTCAGTTAGTATAACCCCACAGCTGGCAGCAGTCAGTGAGGTTTTCATGTAAACAGGCAACATTTATAAATGAGAGACATTAGTCACAATTGGGATCCTTTGGATAAAGACGTGTGTTACACTGTCAGATAGGTCATGTCACTGAATGGAGAGTGATGACATGTGGCTAGCACACTCGATGATTTGAATGACTGGAAATCTAAATGTATGCTCAGGATATTTAAGACTGCCTCTGTCTCTTTTCAGTCTATGAGCTAGAAGTTTATTAAAACAGCATTTTCCACATAAATGTATTAGTCCATAATGTAATCCACATCATCTTATCCCATTTACAGATAAACATAAGTGCTGCAAACAGTACTGCCCAACTATACTGCTCACAAGTTGCCAGTGTATTGTAGCTCAACATGATAATAATATAGTGAAGCATGAAACAGATGCTGGATAGGATTTCTACTTTAATATACATATAACATATTTTTATAATGAAATACTCTGATATTCTGTTTGCGAAAACATGCTTCAATTTCTATATACAGAAACACTGTACAGCGTGTAAGATGCTGTAGGGGGATAGGGGAGAGTATGGTAGGCTAAGAGATGGACAGGTACACAGGGAAGTAGATGATTATGAAGGTAGCAGAGAAAATGATCTGATGTAAACAAGAGAGATAGGGAAGGAGGACAGAAGGGGAAGCTGATGAAGTGTGATTTGGCAGCTGCATTGGCTGAGGGCAGAAGGGAGTGAAACAGGTAAAGGGAGTGCAAAATGTTTGGGCTAGTGAATCAATGTTAGTGTTGTATATAAAATAGGTGTTGGATGTAGAAATAGAGGTTCTGTAGTAAAGAAAAACATAAGATGTGTACTTGGTTGGGGAAATAGTTCCACAATTTGGGAAAATAGTTTTCTTGCTGGGTTGGAAGAGAAAAACTATACTTCATGTTTGACCACTAAGCTCAAGCTGGGGCCAGGGTGCTTTAGGCTTAGCTTAGCATAAAGACTAGAAGAGGGAAGAAAAGGCTAGCATAGCTAGCTTCAAAACTAAAAAAACACCTAGCAACACCTTTAAAGCTAAAGAGTTAAACTGTTTTATCTTTGTTGTTTAATTCACTTACAAAAGGCAATCAAACAGGTGTCCCGAAATGTAACAGGCTGTCCTTCAAGTGGTCTAGACAGGAGGTAAACAGGAATAATGATGAGTAAGATGACAAAAAAATGAATGAGCAGGTTCGAGGACAGGTAAGTAGAAAGAGAAGATGGAGGTTAGTTTCATACGTGTCAGCATTTCACATCTTGATTGGTTGGCTGCAGAGGGTTTGGTCCAATAGTGGAGCAATGTGTTGTAAGGTGGGTGGTCTCTGGTTACCATGGGGATGCTCAAAGGTCTGTGAGGTGGAAGGGTCAGGTGCACAACTGGGGAGTCTTTTGTCTCTCAGCAGGTGCAGTCATGACAACGAAGATTCCAAATGTTCCAAAGGTTCTGAAGATTCCATGCGAAGGATGAAGGTCAGAGAGGAGTCACCATAGCAACCTGAACTGCCCCCACTCCCTCCCTCCGTGGCTGTTCTTCTCCTGGTCTTAACATACCTGTCTGAAATACACTAATCACATACCCATGCAAAGGACAGAAAGAAAATATGGTAACAGAGCTGTGAGCAGTAATGTTCCACTTATGATGAACATAAAAAAGACAGTTAACTTCATTAAGTTCATTAACTTCATTAAGTTCATTAACTTAATGAAGTTAATAAAATAAGGATCTTCTTAATATCGTCAATTGGTACATATGGTCAGGATGCTACTGACAAGCTTGGGTGCAAAAGGCTGACTGAAGTGACAAACAGATTGTTAGAAACAGATTTTCATGAAATATATGTCGACAAAAATATAAATCACCAGCCCCTCATCCTTTCACTGGTGAATCACTACTAAATGTTTACCAGCATGAAGATGATCTTGAATAACCTTAATGAAGGAAAAGGGGCCTCCTTTCAGACTGCCTGATCTAAGTTTGAGGAAGAAGAAAAACATGTGTTTGTAAATCACAGGATGAGTGTTTTACCTTGTATGTGTGTGTGTGTGAACAGGTGTGCCCACTAGCAGCCACACTCCTGGGTGCCCTGCGGCTGAGCACGACGAGGAGAGCGAAGCTGTCGTAACGCAGCGTCACCATACTGGATACCTGAACCCATCCTCTCTGGATCCAGCTCCCCTGAGAATGGGAGACAAGATGAGTAGAGAGAAACAGAGACATAAGTGAACAGGTGTGTGAAATCTTTTTTTTTTTTTTTTTAAGTTATATGAAGGCATAGGGCTTGTAAATGATGGAGATACCCTTTCTGAACGTGCTCTGAGAACTACTACAGAGTCTGGAGTCATTCTTAAGCCTGCCTTGTTGATCCTGTGGGGATAACAGGGGATTTAGAGTCGGGGGGTTACAGGTATAGGTGAGTTCCTACCTGACTCTATCTTGTTGAGGATTTTCCGAGCGCACTGGACAAACGCCTCCTCAACGTTCTCGCCTGTCAGAGCGCTGGTCTCCAAGAACATCAGTTCTGACACACACACAAACGATTTCACTATCAGAAAAATTGTGGGGCTAATGACGTGCCAAAAACAATGTGTATCCTCTGATAATAATAGTTCAACACCTGGAGCTCCTGTCTACTGAATTAAATTCAATATCATAATTGGATCAGAGAGAAATAAAAAAAAAGAATATTGATAACAAACTGATCTGATCCTACCATTCTCCTGAGCGAAGCGTGAAGCCTCCAGGAACGTGACCTCTCTGTCAGCGTCTAGGTCCTTCTTGTTGCCACACAGGATGATGACAATGTTCTGACTGGCCAGCATCCTGGCATCACTCAGCCATGTGGTCAGAGCGTTGTAGGTCTCTCGGCTGCAGTTTTTAGAGACAGCAGCAAAGGTGTGGAAACAAGAGACACCAGTGGGATTTTAGAAAAGAGAAGGAAGCTGGCTGATCTCAATCCTGTTCTGTGATTGGCTCATTTACCTGGTGATGTCATAGACTAACAGGGCTCCTGCTGCTCCTCTATAGTAACTCCTGGTCACAGACCTGACATAAACACACATACAGATCAAAAAAAAAAATCAGCAGGTGGCCAAATATTACATATTAACTTACATTCACCTAAATAATAATAATAATAATAATAATAATAATAATAATATATTACATTTATATAGTGCTTTACATGACACTCAAAGACGCTTTACCTTAAGGTCTGTAATTCTTAAATTTACATTGTCCCTTTAAGAAATGCAAAAAACCCTTTTGTTATTTAAAAAACAGCGTTGTCATCACAGAAAAAGCACAGTACAACGGCCAATATCCAGCTTTTAAAAAACTCTTATATACACAGCGAAACTTCATGTGCCCACATTACATTTCTCAACTGGTGACTGACCACGTAGAGTTATGTTGGGACTTTGACCTACCTGAACCTCTCCTGTCCTGCAGTGTCCCAAATCTGCAGTTTGACCATTTTGTTGACCACATTGATGATCTTAGAGCCAAACTCCACTCCAATTGTGTGGTTGGATTCATCCTTAACTGGGAAAGAAAAAAACAAAACACGCTATGTTGCCTTTATTATTAAATAACTACATGATGGTCTGCAGTATAGCTTTCAATAAAGAAAACAAATTGTACAATAAATAACATTATCTGGTATTAACACATCTCTATGGACACGCTTGTCTTGCTCTAATCACATTTTAACACATTAGTGTATGTTGATTGTTTATACACACTGCACACATTGTTTTTATCACATTTTCAGTTCTACTGTGCTAAAACCTACAAGGCAGTGTGAATTAGTATTTAATTAGGAGATAAATGTTTGTTTGTTTGAAGAGCTAAAATATAATGTAGGTTTTATTTATTCTACTTATTCACTACAATATTGCACCTCTGAATAACAGCAACAGTCGGTCAGCGGGAAATGAATTGTGTGTCTCTCTGACTTACATCTTTTCTCTATGAACTGGTGCAGCAGACAGGATTTTCCAGTTCCAGCATTCCCAATCACCAGGAATTTAAACAGGAAATCTGAGGTGGAAACACAGCAGTAGTGCTAAACATGCTGAACACAACACCAAATATTTGTTTATCGTTACAGCAATCATGACTGTCACAGCTAGAGCTAAACCAAAACAATGTTTGTTTTTCTGTAAAATATTCTACTATGACCTACATCAGTCACAATAACCATATTTCATTGTATGTGTTAGTGTTAAATTATTATAGAACATTTTAACTCTCAATCATAGGTATCATTATTCCCCTAAAAAATAACATCATCATAATAATCTGTATTAAGGTAATCATATCTCAATGTGTGGCATAGGAGAATGGAAAACCCTTGAACACTCTGCAGCATTTCAAAATCATGATTATCCCAATTTTAGGATCTGAATCTGACAATGACAATCCCTCGCAACCCATGGTTATCACCTGAACATGTACCTCGTACATCCCTTGCAATGTAACTACTTTACAGGGTACACAGATCTTCATGCCAGCTCCATCATCTCCAGCCCTGTCCCCAAGTGCAAGCACTCCTGACCACTCCGCTAGCCACTGCAGGGATTTGTAACCGTGCAAACTCGATATATGTTGGCTCCATAGCCACGGTGAACTCCTCTGTGGTGTTATTTACGCTGACATGGCATTTTTAAGGCCAGCAGCCTTCGCAGACTCCTCGGTTAGCCTGTCAGCTATCGATTTACGATGAGAAAAAGGTCTCTTGACACACCTGCCTCATCCCGTCGCTGTGGCTACTCTAACATGTTACATTTGGGGAATGGTTAAAACAGCCTCCTTACCGTATGACTCCGACATCGCCAGTGTGGCGTTTTGACAGCAACAACGAAAGGCAGAGAGAGATAGAAGTTGACAGATGGATAGCTAGCTAAGTGAAGGAATATAGTCCTGTTGATGATTTCCGCGGATTCCAGCTGATTTTTCCCTCCGACTTCCCGTACGTGGTGTGGCGTTTCAAAATAAAAGACACTTTAACGGGCCGAGGGCCGTAACGTCCTAAACCCACAGGGTGGTGCTGTTTAACCAGCTAACAGTGTTGTGACATTTATTAGACAGACATCTTTCCGTGTTATTCGAATTTCAAAGTTTTGTGATAGCTTTAATTAACATTTTTGATGCTAGCGAATATAATTGGCGCGTGTGAAATTAAAAATACTAGTCACAATTAGTGAGATAACAGCCCGTCTAAACTAAACTCCAGCCCAAGAGGTGGCGACAATGTTTGCCAGCAACTGCTAAACCGTAGAAGAAGAAGAAAACGAAGCAGTGGCTAGTAAGCTAGCCTAACTGCAGTATTTATTTAGCGAAATATGGCTGCTGTACTCCCCGTTAGACCGCCCTGCGATAGCAACCCCGCTACTCCCGGAGCCCAATCCATAAAGGTGACAATTGCCTTCCGCAGAAATAGTAATGACTATAATTATTCACGGAGCCTTGCAGGGTTGTATGCTCGGCTAACGGCCAGTTAGCTATCTAACGGCTACCTCCGTCCATGAATGACAGCTTCTAGCCGCGTTAGCTTCACCCCTTTGTTTTCAAATGTGCGCTGAATGTGAGGGTTGGCTGGGATGTTTGTGTCATGTTTACAAACAATTGATCATTTTAAGTCCTTTTGAGCAACATAACCTAAAATCCTAAAAAACGACCTTTGACGGTACCCTAATTATGTGACTCTCATCCCAACACTTAGCTGACTCTTCAGGCAAGCTCATGCGTTAGTTTTTGACACCGACATTATTTTACTCTTTGATTACACAATCACATGGTGTTACTTTTTTACTTTTATTGTTTTGTCCTTCCCTCCTTGCATACGAATTATAATAAAACAACTTTGTGACATTACCATGTCACATATTTATTGAAGTTTGGATCAAGAAGCTTCGGAAATAAATTGTCATGTCTAATATGCTCGCAGAGGTTTGCAAAGATTCTCACAAATGGCTGCTGAAAAGCTTGTCTTATGCAAGAGCAGTCCCGATTCTGTCATTACTTTCTTTCACTGTTGTGTAAAGTATGTGTTAATGCGTGCAAGTTTGTTGTGTGTTGAAACCTGAATTTCCTTCGGGATTAATAAGGTATCTGCCTATCTCTCTATCTAAGTACTGAGGAATCAAGGGATGTGCTAGTTTGGGGTTTGAAGGAAAAAGATGTTGACGAAACACTAAGCCATGTTTAAAAAAAAAAAAAAGAAATACTGCCACAAGAGTGTCCTGGCAATAATCACATTAATTGGGTGTGGTTTTTTTCCTCTTTAGGAAGATGTGATTGAAGAGGAGTCCAATGATGGCAGCCAACCTCCAAAGAGAAGGAGAATGGGCTCAGGGGACAGCTCTCGAAGCTGCGACACCTCCAGTCAAGACCTCGGGTAGGTTGGCTTGATACCTGGGATTAGGGCTGCAACTAACAATTATTTTCATTATCGATTTATTTGCCGCTGCTTTATTTACCTATTTTTCAGATTAATTGATGAGTTGTTTGGTTTGATAAATGTTACCCAACATTTCTGCTAGCCCAAGGTGATTTCCTGAAATGTTTTGTCCACAACCTAAAGATATTTAGTTTACTGTCTAAAATGATGAAAGAAACCAGAAAGATTAGGGACATTTTTCTTGAGTAGCCTTTAGTCTCATTTATTTCTCTTTTATCAAACTATATTTTACAAAACATTTCCCCAACAATCTATGATTCTGATTGAATTTGCTGCCCCAGCTAAGAATCCGACAGTTTCACATCTCCTTATCACATCCTCTGTGCTCATAAAGAAATACCCGTTTGGTTTTTTTTATCCTTAATTGCTATTGTCGCGCCTCCATCTCCATCCCCTTCCAGCCCAACATATTTCCCAGCAGAAAACCTGACAGAGTACAAGTGGCCTCCAGATGACACAGGAGAATATTATATGCTGCAGGAGCAGGTCAGCGAGTATCTGGGTGTCACATCCTTCAAGAGGAAGTACCCTGGTAAGACTGAAATGAATACTGAAAAGTGTTAAGATACCTGTAAGGCTGTTAAAGGATCTAGTGGGGCTCTTTTTCTGAAAAATGCTAAATCCTGTCGATTTGTTAATTGGTAATAATAATAATGATAAATCATATATTATCTAACCTTAATACTTGTGTTAGGACATGTTTTATTACTGGAACTGTACAATAATAATAAGTATAGATATTGAGAATTGTTGACACGCTGTAAATACATCTTAACTCTAAAGACGAATGAAGCTCCTCCTTGACCAGTCATGTTGTTTCTTTGTTGCTCTGCAGACATGGAGAGAAGAGATTTATCCCACAAAGAGAAGCTTTACCTGCGTGAACAGAATGTTATTACTGAGACACAGTGTACTCTGGGTAGGAACCGCACCCCAGACATTATCAAAACAATTGTTTGAATGCAGTGAACAAAAACCTTTTCTTTTGAAACCTTTATTTGATTGTATACGTTATCAGTTTTCTTGCTGCAGTCAGAGTGTGTACAGAGTGTGCCTTATGTGTGTTCCCAGGTCTGACAGCTCTGCGGAGTGATGAGGTGATAGATCTAATGATAAAGGAGTATCCCACCAAACACTCTGAGTATTCAGTCATACTGCAGGAGAGAGAGAGACAGAGGATAGCTAAAGAGTACTCTGTAAGTATACCAACTATCCTGAAGCCTGTCATTACCGTGACCTTTTTTATTGTACTGTTCTTTTTAATTATGTGTTTGTACATAACTGTTAAAGTCTTTATCTCTTGTCTTTCACAGCAAATGCAGCAGCAGAACCCGCAGAAGGTGGAGGCCAGCAAGGTTCCTGAGTATATTAAGAAGGCAGCTAAAAAAGCAGCAGAGTTCAACAGTAACTTCAACAGGGAACGCATGGAAGAGAGGAGAGCTTACTTTGACCTCCAGACACATGTAGGTCTATCCTGGGAAAACAGATGATTTACTCACTGAGATTCTACAGGGATTTAGACAAGAGCTTTGTGTATAATTTGCTGTGTTTATGTCATGCATTATGTTCTGTGTGTTTTTTCAGATAATCCAGGTGCCCCAGGGACGGTTCAAAGTGCTGGCTCCAGAGTTGACAAGAACGGGGCCCTACCCTGTGGCTCTCATACCTGGACAGTTCCAAGACTACTACAAAAAGTACATGATACACTTACATAAATGAACTTGTGTTCTCTGGACAGACTCTCAGCCTGTGTTGTGTGTTGCTTTTCTGAATGCATCGTTGTGTTGTGCATGACAGGTACTCTCCCAATGAGCTGCGGTACTTGCCGTTGAACACAGCTCTGTTTGAGCCTCCACTGGATCCAGAGCTCCCTGCACTGGACTCAGAGCCTGACTCGGACGATGCAGAGGATGGCAAGGATGAGAAAAAGAACAAGAACTCATCAGTAAGACATTAGGCTCTAGAGGCTTGGGCCCATGTCAGGACATACTCCCTGCTAGATCAGTGGTACAGATGCTTCGTTTTAGAATTCTGCTATGCAGCGGGGTGATGAAATGCCCCATGTCCCATCTCCCAATAATAAACCCCACTCAAAGCTAAAGTATGGGACTTTTGTCTCCCTCCTCTGGCAGTAAGAGTAAATACACAAACATTTTCACTGTGCTTATTGGCACTAACATGCAACTTGCTGCAGCCTACACTTTAGTAAGGTTGCCTCCCCCTTCAGCTCTGGTGAACCACTCTTTCCTGGAGGACATAAAACACATCACTACCAGAGCTGCATTGCAAGAGAGATTTATCTGGCGGTGATTGGTCTCTTTTGCAAGATCTGGAATCTAACAGACGTTCCTTTATTTGTCAAAGCCACACACAGTAGCTTTATCTTAACTCCGATATCTTATAATGAATACAATGGAACTAAGTCATTGTGCGCCATTATTTCTCCCTCTTCTTCTGTACCTCTACAGGACAGTTCTTCAGGCAACGCGTCAGATGTGGAGAGCCAGGAGGGAGCAGGTGGACATGGTTCCAAATCCAAGGGCAAAGACCGAACATCCACCCCAGGCAAAGACAGCAGCCATCGCCAGTCTGCATCCCACAAAGCCACCCCAGGGTACAAGGTAGAGGACAAAACCACCTGAACTCTTCTCCAACAACAGCAGCAGCACTTTTCTACCCCCTCCTCCTCTTTCTACTACTACCACTCCCTTACTCCATCCATCCCGCCACCCCTCCCTAGCTTTCTTCACTTTGTTCTCCAGCTTCTACAGTTTGTCAGCTTCTCAGCTGGGACGACATTGTCCACAGACACATTTGCTCTGACACGCACAACACACATGCACACAGAGTGGAGGTCCTGTCTTCAATTTTTGTTTTTAATGATTGTCACATGGCTTTTTTCCCCCCTTTGTTCTTCATACCAGACTGTGAGCAATAAGAACATTTTAAAGGAACAGTTCACTTGTTTCTTTTTCACTGCACTTTCACTTTTTTGGGTTTTCAGCGAAGACAAATTTGAACTTTAAAAGTTTTTTCCTTTTTGAATGTCTTCAATATACCTCTCGTCTGTCCTCACTTGTCAAAAAAACCCAGATACTTCCAAGACAAGTAAGTGGATGTTTTGGCTGCTAGTTTTTTCTTTTTCATTTTTGAAAAGAAAACTTTTTTTGTTATACTGATATAGAAGATATAAACCACATATAGTTTGTGGTTGCTTTTAAAGAGTAGTTGATGTTAACACTAGAGAATTTTAACATTTATATCTGAAGTGTATAATGCACTTAACTCCAATGTTTCAGTGTGTATTCATATATAATATTATGCTTTGTTCCTACACCATGTGATGTACTGTTAAAATGTTAGTAGTTATCAGACAGCTGTTTGACATGGGGTTTACCTGTCCCTATGATGTCATCTTGAAGAGATGAGGACTTGTTGACCTTGTTCACACTGTCACTGAGCTGAACTGTTTGCTGTCTGTCTGGGTTTGGAGCCGCATGTCAGCACATCTTAGCTTACCACCCAGTCACAGCACATGTTTAATAGTCATATATGAATAAACATCTTGCATTTCATCTAATTGTTCAAGGGACCATAGATGATAAAACAGTATTACGTTAGCAAACCAATGTGCTCCCTACAGCCCACTAGCTAGCTTTCCAACACCTAAAAATATGCGGGTATATTACCATTAATGAGAGTATGACGGACCTGGATAAGTCCATTGGAGTTCAGCTCAGCTTTGTGGTGTGGGCACGGTCCTTTCAAAGTGTCTGTTTGAAACCGTTACCAGTTTCATTGTGTTTAAGTTTTATATAACTTAACTCTTATTTGACCTTTATTTACCAGATCATTTTGCGGATGCAGATGTGTTTTAGCATACAGGCATGGCATGGCACAATTCATTAGAATTAGTCAATAATATTATACTCCTGTGCTGTACAAAGAACTGAGGGACGTAAGACTAGTTTGATCCATTAAAAACTCTGGTGAATCAATTAAAGGCAAGCGCCTGTGAAGTTGAAATATGCCAGTTCACTTTTCAGTGGTAGAGTTGTTCATCTATTTTTTTCCCCTTTTCTGAAAATCCCAGTAATTAAAAGGTTTCATGATTTTTAAAGACTTTTATGTCTCCATAAAAGATACCACATGTGACAGTAAAATCTAGAGTCAATAATGCAGTTGCTTGCTGATCAACGTTACTTCGCTCTGGTCTGGCTACCCTCTACAGTGTGTGCAGTGGTTAATGATGACCTTGTGACTAGCGGTGTGCTATTTCACAAACTGTTATTGAATAAAAACTAATTATGGACAACAGTGTTGGAATTAGATTGACTAATTGCCTTTATGGGAGTATTTTGTTCACAGGCTGATATGTGTTGAATGCCACATACATGTTAAATCTACAATTTACTATAACAACATCAAATGCAGCAGATTAAATTGACTATGCGCATTTTTGATGTCCTGCTTAGTCTGCTTGAGAATATGCAGTGCTGGTTTGATCTGTCGTCACATTTGAGTGCCATAATCATCATTATGAGTTCAAGGATCATTTTTATTAGTCAATGAACATTCAGTGCAGGCAGGTGGGAATTTGTAAGGCACAGGTTAGCATTACCTTATCACTTGTTTACTTTATAGAAATCTCTTGAGTTCAGAGACATGATCACTGACGTCAATAAAAATGTTTATTACATATGATCCACTGATGCACTGTCTGTGGAATCCACTAGCTGTGGATGAATGTGTGGTCAGTCAGTAGAAAGTCTAGTCTCTGTGTGTCTCTTTGTCTGAGTTTTACATAATGCTTAGAGCTATATGATGCTATACAAAAGCTAAGATTATATAAAGGCAAGCATGCCTAAAAGGGAGCATTTTTATTTTATGTACATGCAGTATTTCCCTTGTCTGAATTTAGCTCTTTAGATTAAAACTCATTTACATTAGTTAGATTCAACTCCATGAATAGTTCATCACATGTTTTGACTTATTAGGCTTAATAATGTGTCGTTTATAGATAGAAAGGCCATATGTATGAATTGTTGACTTTAAGTAAAGCAGAAATGTTAGTGGAGCATATATTTGCATCTGCATAGTTGATGTGTATGAAAATGTTCATAGGGGGCTGCGTACAGCTCCTCCTCTTCTCTTATCTTTCTCTCCTGCTGCTGTTTTCCTATGAGTTTAGTTCTCTACTATGTTTCTATTCTCTGATTTCCCCCATTACCAAACCATGTCCTGTATTGACTCATAGTTTTGTATGTCTGTTTAGTCTAACCTGCTCACTCCCTGTCAGGGGGCATTTTAATGAAGGATGTCACTATTTTGAGGTGTTAGAATTAACTGGACTAAACCAAAATCAAATGCATAGTCCATGTGTAACAAGAAAGCAAGTGATTCTTTTTTTTTAAGACATGTAGATAGTTTGTTTATTGAAGGATACTACTGCTGTAAGATAAAAAAAAATTATACTCTTTAGATTAATGCGCTCACGCAGATTTTGTTTAGTTGTGCATATAAAGGTTTTAGCTAAAACTGGTGAAATCACAGTAAATCTTCCATTTCAATTATGTGCCTTCATATTTTGCATGATTTCCTGTGTGGCATCCTGATTTAAAAGTCCCCAAGTCTCCCTATCTTTCTGCTCTTGTTCTTTCCTCCCTGACACTAGTTAAACTCAGTTATGTTGCATACAGAGCAGTTATTCAGATATCCATATCCATGTCAAATAGCATTGAATATTCTCACGTGGTAAATAATGGGTGGTGTTTTCTCTTTTAAACACAACATTGCAAGATCCTTAAAGTCTATCCACATGCTTCTAAGAGGGTCCGTTAGCCACCACACGTCTCGTATTTTTACCTCACAATATGTTTTTAATCACCTGATGCATATAAGACTGTTGCATCTTATTATGAAAAAGAAGGACCGGTAACCTGGGGTTGCTGTTTGACACAAAGAATGGTTAAACTTAAAAACAAGACCTATGATGGTAACAACCTTTTGAAATGTAATCTATGTTTTGTGCTCCCAGAAGTATAAAAGGCATTCTTTAGTCCAGATAAAGTGCTCTTTTTGTTTTTTTCCCCAGGCATTAAGCATTTGTTAAACTACTATATTGTCCATGACTGCAGGATACCCGTGGTTTTTATAGCATTATTCTGCCCTTGCAGCCTAAGGTCATTCCCAATGCTATATGTGGCATTTGCCAGAAGGGTAAAGAGGCCAACAAGAAGGGCAAACCAGAGGCTCTCATTCACTGCTCCCAATGTGATAACAGCGGTAAGTTCACACTGTTAATTTTAAAGGATGTTCCCTGTTTTAGGGTTTTGTTCTATCATGCACATCAGCATAGTTAAACCAATATTAATCCCTTGTTCATTCATCTGTGTGAAAATTATCCTCCTCAGAATGAAATTGATGTAAACTTGAGAAAAAGTGTTGTCCCTCTGACTACCAGTCATTTAACATCATAACATCACATATGATTGAAATTAAGTAATGAATCATCTTGCACCAGTGAAAGGAAATGTTCAGTTGTCCGGTGTACCCACTTCATGTTATTGTGCATAACCAAGTGTTTATACTGCCTTGTCTAAATGCTGTGTGACAGTCTACATTTGGACAGTAAAGCTTGTGTAGTTTCAAGTAACATTTTTGATGGTCCTAATTCACGTCAGTGGGAATCTCAAACCAATCACCTGTATATTTATGTGTTACACAATAATATATTGAAGCTGATTTATGATAGTATGAGTAGATGTTTTCTTTTTATTGGTATTTGTTAGTAGATAAATGCGCACAACTCACTGAGTTAAAATGGTCCGAAATAACAAGACAGCCATTTCACCGTGTGTGGAAGAGCATGTGTGGCCCAGTTCACATTCTGTCTGTATTTTCGTCTTTTGTGTTTTTGTCTGACTTGTTTCCTTATGTGTGTCTGTGCGCATGCATCATGTACGTGTGCCTGCATGGCTCTGTGTATACATGTCTGCTCCTGTGCATGTGTCTGTGTGTCCATAAACTTTAGGCCACCCATCCTGCTTGGACATGAGCGAGGAGCTGGTGTGTGTGATCCAGACGTACCACTGGCAGTGTATGGAGTGTAAGACCTGCACTGTGTGCCAACAGCCCCACCATGAGGACGAGATGATGTTCTGTGACAAATGTGACAGAGGATACCACACGTTCTGCGTGGGCATGGACATGATACCTACTGGTGAGTGCATGTTGGGCAGACAGGTGCACAGCAACTTACCAGTGACTGGACAACAATAGTTTGATTGATATTAATATGTTATTTTGTACTTATATTAATTACATCCTCTGTCTCTGTCCTCAGGCCTTTGGGTATGTGAGGTCTGTGATAAAGATTTCAACACACCCAAGAAGAAGGGAGGAGCCAAAACACCTAAAAAGTCCAAGTCAGCTAAAAAATGATCAACAGTATCATTAACCACAATAGCTGGGCCAAATTCTACAATGCACAAATGCCATGGGTTCAATCATTTGTGAAAGCTGTATTTTCTTTTGGAATATCAGATCATTGTGATCCTTAAATCACTAAAAGTGCAGCTCTCATACCAAATACCAACAAGCCAAATTTAATATCTAAATCTGTTTTACTTGATTCATTGATTGAAACAACAGTCATTGTTACACAGATACAACACTAGAAAACACTCTTAGGCATTTTATAATCCCAAATCTGTGAAAGCTTTGACGTATGAATCAGAATCAGTCAGACTATATGTGGGTATACCTCAAATGTGCATGCTCAAAGAATCCAGATCAGGCATTAACTTTAGCATACCATCATTGTTCTATAATATTAGAGACTGACTGATTGAACTGCAGACATAATACATAAATGATGTTATCGGCTGTGAATAAAATCCATCCAAATCTACTGCACTAAATCCAGTGATCTGCAAACCACTTACAGTATTTGTGCATTCCTCCTCATTAAACTGAGGAATTTCATAGTCTCTGTCTGTGATTAGCTGTTTGCTGGGGAATTATTTCAATTTCAGATGGTGCTTTTGATCCTGTACTACTGGAACAGTCAATGTTAACAAGAGCTTATTGTCGTAATTCAGTTTCAACACTTTTTATGTTTTTGTGGCTTAAAAACTACAGTTTGTATTTTTAGCTAGCATTTATTTAATGATGCAGGCCAGTAAAGAGGAGTTTTATTTAAACAAAGTCTTAAATAATGGCACAGTGCTAGTGATCCTATGTAATGAAATGTAACAGACGCTGGCCTAATGGCTGGAGCAATTTACAGGTATTTATGTTGCTGAAATGCCGAAACAAAGTGTCTGACTTTACATGTATAGATTTTGTTCTCAGCCCTCCACTGTTGATTGATATACCACTTACTGTAATTTCATTGCAATGAAACATCAGCTTTGATTAATAACTCGTATTTTTGCAGTCAGCTTGAAAAGTTGTTTTTTTATTGATTTTGTTTATTTTGCTTTTTACTTAAGTAAGGAGGTTGTTTAAGGAATTTCTTTTGCTAATGTCATAGTCACTGAATAAGTGTTGTGTTTTTTTTTCAATAAAAGCTACTTTAAAGAGACCTACTGTGTCCCATGTTAAATTGAATTCCAGTTTTGTGTTGAATAGGTAGATGCAAACTATGCACAATGAATATGCATTTTACGCATTTTAAAGTTACTTTTATTTCTATATTTAATTCAGTAGACCAACAGCTTTACTTACACAGCCACCATTGCAACTTGAAACTATTTCACCTATTATCTGAGCCTATGTTATCTGCTGCCAGGTGGTGATTTTAATATAAAGAGTGTTGATGCTCTCTGTTGTACAGATGATTGACTCTATCCTACAAACATTTAATAAAAGGCTGACCAATAGTGGAATGTGAGGGAAAACAACGTGTCTAATTTAAAATCTGGATAAAGTCTGATCCTACTCCTTCCGTCTGATGTCTCCTGCTCTACATCAATCAGCCTGCGGGGGCGCTCTCGTAGAGAGTACAGCTGAGCGTGCGGGTGTAATGATAGTAAAAGAAGAGGCTGCCATATTGCAGTGATACAGCGAGTTTACCGGACTGAATCTTGAACACCGTTGGCTCTCTACAAATTAAAATGCTCTCTGCTCATGCTTTTGGGGACCCTGGGAAAATGAAAGACTATCATTATACTGGTCCGGTTGAACACCGGTTTTCACCATACACTTTCAACGGAGGGTGAGTATGATTTTTCAACTGCCGGCTAGTTAGCCTGATAGCTAACATTTACATCTCCGGTAATGTGCTAACTAACAGTGGACTGTGCTAACCATCTTAGCAAACGATATGCCATCTGAACCTAAACAAAGATGAAATTAATGAAAAGTGAGTTAATTAATGAAAAGTGAGTGAACAGAGCAGAGTTTTTTGTCCACATTTTCACTTTATCTTAGCCTTTATTTAGGCCACACGTTTAAAGGGGAAAGATTAGTGAATAGAACAGTTTCAGTTTCGGATGAGTAGCTTAACTTAGCTTCCGTCATTACAATGACCTGCACAATAATGTTTTCCTGTTTAGTGAGGTGGTTAGTCAGCTAACCTGTGCTGTGTTTCTTTTTCAGTACTGTCCTAGCTGTTGCTGGAGAAGACTTTGCCATCGTAGCCTCAGATACCAGGCTTAGTGAAGGCTACTCCATCCACAGTCGCGACTCACCAAAATGCTACAAGCTGTAAGTGTGCACAGTCACCTCCCTGTGCATATCGGCAGTTTAAAGACACGATGTCAGATGTTTTCGTCTGTAACTACACTCTTTGCCCGCGCTTTCATCAAAACTCGTTATAAGTTGAATTGGTCTCTGTTCTGATGCCTTAAAGATGAGGGCTGTAGTTGTTTCCTGCTTGTTGCCCAGTTAGGAGCTGCAGTGTCACTCTGGAAGCACAACAATCAAAATCACTCATCAATACCATGTACATTTAAGCCAGTTAAACAACAGGCTGCTCTGACTCTAACTCATTTTTGTTCTTCTCCATCCCCTTACAGGACAGACACAACTGTCATTGGCTGCAGTGGTTTCCATGGTGACTGCCTGACTCTGACTAAAATCATTGATGCTAGACTAAAGGTGGGCTGGAGGTTTTTTGCTTTCACTCTCTCTTCAGTCACCTCCTAAAAACAATATAAGTCTGCTGACTCTGCAAACAGTGTTGCCTCTGCTTGCACACCACTCGAGTCTGTAAATTGTTGTGGTATCCAAGACAGACTTAACAGGAGGTTGATCCATTGTATCTTAATGTTTTTAATGCTGACATTTGTATTTTTTCACTCTGAACAGTTCTAAAAAGTATTCTAGGTTTGTCTTTGTGATATGGATATTTGTATTTAAAACAAAAGGACATAAACTTTGTTACCTCTAAGATTTACCTAACTCTGTTCAGCATCCCCATGAGGCCTGTCAAGGCTGTCACAGGTTACTCAGTTGTTACTAACATCTGTTATGTTATTCCTCTCCCTCTCTTAGATGTACAAACACTCGAACAATAAGACAATGACCAGCAAAGCCATTGCAGCCATGTTGTCCACCATCCTGTATGGCAGGAGGTTTTTCCCCTACTATGTCTACAACATCATTGGAGGATTAGATGAAGAGGGTATGTATTTCAGTGCTGCCACTGTTGAGATAAGTACATTTTCTGGGTTAAATGTGTCACTTTTGCATGCATAAGCATGTGTGTAATAAACTAGAAATTGTGTACCAGTGTTCATATTCAGCCTGTAGCTATGTTTATTTGATATAATGACTGCAAGAGGCAGTGAATGTAGCTGCATTTGTGTTTTGATATGGTACTTCAATATGTTTCACAGTAAGTTTGTGTTTTTATCTTTCTTGTGTCTAACCTGGAAATTGTATAATGCTTTGGCTATGTTTCTGTAATAACTTTTGCTTTTATTTGAAATGTTTTTATGTTTATAATGTAGGCAAGGGAGCAGTGTACAGTTTTGACCCAGTGGGCTCCTACCAGAGAGACTCTTACAAGGCTGGAGGATCAGCAAGTGCCATGCTACAGCCGTTACTAGACAACCAGGTAAATAAACTGCATACTAACCTGTTCTGCCCTGATCCAACTATGTTTTGTCAAGGGCTGTGCAGATAAAACAGTGCTCCATCTCAGCTTCTTTATAGTGGACAAGGTATGCTCATGACTGTCGCTCATTTCACAGATTGGTTTCAAGAACATGGAGGGTGTGCAGCATGTCCCTCTGACTCAGGACAAGGCAGTTCAGCTGGTCAAAGATGTCTTCATCTCAGCTGCAGAGAGAGATGTCTACACCGGAGACGCCCTTCGGATCTGCATCATCACTAAGGAGGGCATCAATGAGCAGACCATACCACTGAGGAAGGACTGAGAAAGGAAATGTTCTCTTTTCTCTGTTTTCATCTTCATTCTGTTTTTCCACCTTCACCCTGTGGGTTTGGGCCCTTAAATTAAGTTTCTTAAAACAGGATTGTTGATCCAGAAGTTGCTTTAACTGAGGAGCAGATATTCCTTTTTTTTTATATGCACTCAAAATCTACATCTGTTGGTATCAGTGCATTTCTCTGATTTCCACAGTGAAGTTATATACATTTCTGATATTATTACATCCTTGTTTTTTTGGTCCAGCAACATGACTGTAGAGCAGCACTCCTGTTCTAAGAAGCAAGGGACTCTCTGCACCCACCCTGGCTAAACTCTTCCTCTGTTGTTTCATTATGTTTTGGGGGGATACATACTCTGCTGTTCTTTTTACATTCTTAATAAATGTAAAGAATTGAAATATTTGTTATTCTTGTTTATTTCACAATCTTCACACATGGATGCTCTATCTTACTGCTCACAGTAGTCAGTGGCTAGTTATCCTTAGTGGTATTAGCAAAAGTATATATAATTTTAGATACATTAAATTATTACTGCAGAATATGGTAACCATTATAAGGACTCTATTTTCATTACTCATAGTGTTAATATCAGCGGCCTTAATGAGAAAATAAGCTGCTCTTATAATTTTAAGATTTAATAATTCATCATTAGGTGATTAAAGGTTTTAAAATATGTCTGGCATCACTTTTCTCAGACTAATTCCTGGGAGTTTAGACAACATTTCTATGTAAAAACATAGGTCTACTTTTCATGTGATTTTAACCCATGAGTTTCTGCATTCCTTCATGTTTAGCACAGAGGTTCTTTTATAAATAGTAAGATTTTCAAACTGCAGACATTTGAGCTTGTTATAGCAGGAAAACACACTTTGAACTACCAACATTAATGATGGCTCGCTGGAATAGAACAGAAAAAGTATTTGACAAAGTTGCAGGAAAAATATTTTTATTCTTTGTGAAATTTATTTTGCAGGTAGTCCTCTAAAGTTGCAGTTTGATTAACATCTGACATCCACATATATTGTGTAATTGTCTGTTCATATAGAAAGGTAAACCAAGTTGATAGTTTTCTAAAATGGCATACTATGAGAACTTGCAGTGAATGCAAATGAATTCTGTTAACTCCTTTCTTTCACTGTCATGAAAAAATGGTTCTCCACTATTTCAAGAGTGAAAAAACATAAAGAAACCCAACACTTAGTTACAACATTTTACTTGTTTTTATTAATCCAAGTCAATCAGCAACTGTAACAAGTGTTTAATCAACAAGTGTTTTAATAATCAAAGATTCTCTTACACACAAAGACAATATACAGGTAGCATCCTCAGGCATAGTACTGAAGGTTAGCCTTCTTCTTGGCTTGGACCTCCAGGATTCCCTCCATGTAATCTTCATGGTTCAGCTCTGTGGCCCCACGGCGCAGCGCGATCATACCAGCCTCCACACACACAGCTTTGCACTGGGCTCCATTGAAGTCGTCGGTGCAGCGAGCCAGCTCCTCATAGTTGACGTCAGGACTGACGTTCATCTTGCGGGAATGAATCTGCATGATGCGAGCTCTGGCTTCTTCATTCGGCATGGGAAACTCGATCTTTCTGTCCAGACGGCCTGAGCGGAGCAGCGCAGGATCCAAGATGTCCACTCTGTTAGTGGCAGCAATCACCTAAATCCAAGTGTATGTAGTTAGACTGCATCCATTATAAAGCAATACCACGATGGTGATAGACTGCTGACTATTTGCCATTCCCTTTATCAACACAAACTGAATATTGAGAAAACTGCTACACATACTAAGGTTCTTGCATCTTGACATTTTAATTAATTGTTAGAACTTCAACATTTATGATATTTTTGGACTATTGGGTTCTCTTTTCCATAAATCTGAATGGTTAATGTCTTGTTTCTTTGGTTGTTACCAATGGCGAACAAGCTTTACTGTGTTGTGATGGTGCTGTTTTCTATTTTAGTGGTTTTCTCTGATGTTAGGTTATTTTGTTGGTCTTAATTTACTGCATAATGAATGATGCAGTCAAAAGCACGTTTTTCTTGATTTTTATGCTATTTTTTAAATTAACACTACATACACATACTGAGTCAAATTTCTCCCAAAATAATAATGACAATGAAATATGATCTCTGAAACACTTCCTGCTTGAGTCCAGCGTGATGACACTCAACCAGACTGCATAGTTACTCATATGCTAACATATACAATGTTCAAAAAGCATCTTTACCTTGACCTGCATGTTGGGCTGAAATCCATCCAGCTGGTTAAGCAGCTCCAGCATGGTCCTCTGCACTTCTCGATCTCCTGCCTTCTCACTGTCAAACCTCTTGGTACCAATAGCGTCCAGCTCATCAATGAAGATGATGGATGGGGCTTTCTCTTTGGCCAAAGCAAAGGCATCTCTCACCAGCTTGGCTCCATCTCCGATGAACATCTGCACCAGCTGTGGACCAGCCAGTTTCAGGAAGGTGGCCTTGGTTTGAGCGGCACAGGCCCTGGCCAGGAGGGTCTTTCCAGTGCCAGGTGGTCCGTACATCAGGACCCCTTTGGGTGGCTGGATGCCCAGGTTCTCAAACTTCTCCTTGTGGTTCATGGGCAGGACAATGGCCTCCACCAGCTCCTGGATCTGCTTGTCCAGCCCTCCTATGTCGCTGTACTGCTCCGTGGGGCGCTCATCCACCTCCATGGCCTTGACTCTGGAGTCGTACTCGGTGGGTAAGGTCTCCAGGATCAGGTAGGAGTCTTTGTTAACACCCACCAGGTCTCCGGGCTTCAGCTTCTCGGCGTCCACCAGCCCGATCACGGGCAGGAAGTAGGTCTGTCGGGTTGAGGTCTTAATGACGGCGCACTTTCCTTTCCTCTGAGAGTCCAGATCAACATTAGCCCCGTCCTCCTCCTGGTCGTTGGGGTCCACATCCAGCAGCTCGATGACATTTGACACGAGGTACGGCAGGGTTTTGTTCACCTTTATCTTCTCCGTGTTTTCTTTGATTTTATCCTTCATAGCCTGCAGCTCGTGGGTCACCCTCAGCACCTCGCTCTTCATTATCTTTATCTCGCTGTCGAGGAGACGAGTTCGTTGAACTATCTCCTCTGTGGACATTTTTAACACTTCTTCACCGATTCCATCCTCCACTTC
Organism: Datnioides undecimradiatus; assembly: GCA_008933995.1. Taxonomy (NCBI): domain Eukaryota; kingdom Metazoa; phylum Chordata; class Actinopteri; order Lobotiformes; family Datnioididae; genus Datnioides; species Datnioides undecimradiatus. The sequence continues at coordinate 1,592,085 of WARS01000037.1, forward strand.
GTCCCAAACTGATTTGTCACTCAGCGACGCCATCTTTGCTCTGTCTGTGCTGAACTGTGACACAGCGGAAAATAAAAATTCTACTTCCGGATGTAACGTTAGCAGACGACGCTCGTGAGCGCTTAGCGCCGAAGCACAAGACCGATATGAGACGGACCTGAGGCTGAATTAATGTTGTCTGCGTGTTCGTTTTAACCGCGCGAGTGTGAGTGTAAGTTAGCGGGTAATGTATTGTGATCCGCTTGTCCACCTCAAAGTTACTTGCAACTATTTTAATGCACTAAGCTACTGTTTTGTCCGTGTCTGCAGCGCGTTTGACTTAATGTTACGGTGACATGTTAGCTAGCATAGTTTTGCTAATATTAGCGCTGCGGCTAACTTCATCTAGCATGTGTGTTAGTATGTTTGGTTTTGGAGGCTGCCAGCACATCCAGCTGGGTGACTTCTTAGGTCTAGATACATTTGTCGCACATGTTTCACATGCTGGGCGTTTTATAGAACACACATTGCATTGGGAACAAAATGAATGAACATATAAAAGTAAGATTAATTAACATTAAAGCTAAACGAGCTGGTTAGCAAATGTGTTCGCGCCACTGCTGCAGCTGCAGCAATTTGGCTTCATGACATCTGCAAGTCGCGCTCTCAGCTGTGATGTTGCGGGGTGGTGAACTCTAGAGTGTGAGAAATATGTTTGTCTGAGTAAAACTTGGTTCTTTCCATCTTTTCAGGTGGGCCATAGCAGCCAGAGAGAGGACACAAGAAGAGGATATATCCACTGAGTCCACTCCATTGTGCTACTTGTTTTTTTCTGCTACAGTATAGACCTAAGACGAACAACTTTGAGACACCTGCAGTGTAACGTTATCAAGCCTGTGTTACTTCCTGCTCTTTGGTGGCAGTGAACTAACGTGAGGAGCTAAAAAATGGACCAAAACAACAGTATACCAGCCTTCCAGGGACTGGCCTCCCCTCAGGTAACAGTGGTTCCACTTACAGTTAAGATATTTTAAAATTATTTTCCTTCTCACCAATATGAGCTCCCATCTTACCCAACATTTGTCAGATTTACTATATCAAACACTTATCTCACTGTAGCTGCCCAACATACATACATCTTGCTGCAAGGTAGCAACTCCGTTCTGTTTGTCACAAGTTCCTGTCCTGCAGCTTCAGATTTTAACAGACCTGGTGGCTGTGTTGCTGAGTATTTAGTTAATCTGTGTTCCTGAACCTAAAAACAGGTCAGTAGACCCATAGTTTCCAGATTTGTAATTTATTTATGTAAAGTGGCGAGCTGGAGTGAAAAACTGTGTGAAAGTGGTAATTTCTTGCATTACCACTGTCAGTATCACTTGCTCCTAATGTGGCTTTTCTGCTTTATCCAAACTTATGTTTTTGGGTGATGTGTCCTTGTGCAGGGTGCCATGACCCCAAGCATGCCAATCTTCAGTCCCATGATGCCGTATGGCTCAGGCCTGACACCCCAGCCTGTCCAGAACACCAACAGTTTGTCTATACTGGAGGAACAGCAGAGGCAACAACAACAGCAGCAACAGCAACAACAGGCGCAGCAGGCAAACACAGGTACAACACATGCAACTGTCCTCATCCTCTCCATTCTTTCTCAGCACTATGAGCCGATATCATTGCCTGATCTGCTCTGAATTTTTGTCTTACCCAGTTATTCAGAAAAATTTAATGTAAAAATTATTTCCACATCTGGAAAAAAAAGTGCGCTTTCGTCACTGAAGGAAATTATTTTGTTCTCCAGGCCTCCCCGGAACATCGGGGCAGACCCCTCAGCTTTTCCATTCCCAGGTGGTAGCAGGGTCAACTACCACAGCACTGCCAGGGAATACCCCACTCTACAACACCCCACTGACCCCGATGACCCCTATCACACCGGCCACACCTGCCTCAGAGAGCTCTGGAATAGTCCCACAGCTGCAGTATGTTTCATATCCAATGGAAAACTGGACAAAGTATCAGTTATTGCCACATGTCTCTATCAGTCTTGGAAAGTTTCTTGCTAACAGGGGTGTAAGAAGTTAGTGATACACTTGAGAACTGCATTATGTGTTGCAATGCTGTATTAATTCTCTTCATGATCAATTGTTATATGTATAACATAGGCAAATATTAATATCTTTGCTCAGGTTGCATGAAAAGTAGTGCTGTGATATTACAGGGGCTGATAATATTTTCTATCATATTATTTGAGTCTGGACAGACTTGGATGTTAACTGCTGGTGAAGGCAAACAACTGCAAGGCAGTAATATTAGTTTTATATAATGATAGTTTTCCTAAAGTTACAGCAAGAAAATATATATGACACATATTTACCGATACACAACCCTGTAATACACCCATTTTGTTATTTTACCACCATCATTTATGTTGAAGTTTAAAACTTGCTATTATATAGAAACGCTTGCAAGGACAAAAATTGGACTAATGGTAAATTACATTATTCACAAGTAGAGATAAAATTTCATTGACGAGTATCTTCTATCATCCATGCTTAGACCCTAACTTTATTTGTTTGTTTTTTAGTACCAATATTAAACACACAGCCATTACGTCCACACACTTGATTCTGAGTTGCTGACTCAACCGTTTTCTTTCACGTCTCTAACTTTTTCTCTCTGTGCTTTTCTTATTTCCCTACCACTAGAAACATTGTATCTACTGTAAATCTGGGCTGTAAACTGGACTTGAAGACTATCGCCCTAAGAGCCAGGAATGCAGAGTACAACCCCAAGGTGAGATGGCTACACATTAAAGTGATCACCTGTTTGTTGCACGACAGCACTTTCCAGTTTATGCAGGAGAAGGCACAGATATGTTGGATGTAGGGGTCTTTACTCTGATGAGAGAATAAGGCCCCGTGTTGTACTTGACCACCAATATTGACTGCATTGAAAGACTTAATTAGGGGGTAGACTATCTAAGAAGAGTTTTACAAATAAGCATACCAGTCTATGTTATGACAAGTATCCAAAAAGGGTAATTTAATCAGATGAGAAGTGTGTTTAGTTTGTGGCATTTGTAACATGGAAAATGGTCAAGCCAATATATAAACTGTTTCCCCCTAAGAACCTCTGGTATTAAACAGAGACGATAATAAAATGTCACATTTTAGCCAACACAACTTTAACTTTTTCTCTCAGCTGCCATTGTAAATAGCTGCATTAATCAGAAATACACCAGGTTGAAATAAACTGGACTTGACTCCTAAAGTAACATTGAATGCCTTTGAGGATTCATTGATCTTTGCTCTTGTACAGTCATCAACATTTCTTCTTATATACAAGAAATTGAAAACTGAAGGAACAGAAGCATTTGCAGGGAAGCATTGCTGGCTGAAATAATATTCCCACTCTCTCCATTTCTTGTAGCGTTTTGCTGCAGTCATCATGAGAATACGAGAGCCCAGGACCACTGCTCTCATCTTCAGCTCTGGGAAGATGGTCTGCACTGGTGCCAAGAGGTCAGCATAAAGTGTTATTATACTAATATAGTATTTGAGGACTTTCCACTAGATAAAGTTTGTAGGAAAAAGTTTTTCAGATTAGAACGTCTAGTATGGATGCCAGCCATACCTTGAAAAAATCTCATTTACCTCCTTGTCATGTATCTCATCTCCTCTTCTCAATCCTCTTTTCCTATAATCTGCCTTTCATCAACTCATCTTCTGTATAGTGAGGAGCAGTCGAGGTTAGCTGCCAGAAAATATGCACGTGTGGTGCAGAAGCTTGGTTTTCCTGCCAAGTTCCTGGACTTCAAGATTCAAAATATGGTGGGAAGCTGTGATGTGAAGTTCCCAATTCGGCTGGAGGGATTAGTCCTCACACATCAACAGTTTAGCAGGTATTTTTGTTTGTTTTGTTGTACAGCTAAAATCACTCAGTTCTGCTGTTTTTAGACCATGAATGCTGCATAAAGAGAGTTTCATGCTTGTGGCTTTGAGTTTTACCACAGAACGGGCAGAAAAAAAGTCTCTTTCATAACATTTAGCATGTGGGTTTCAGACTGTGTTCAGGTAGCTGAGGGGAGAAATTGATCATTTTGATGTAAATAAAAACAAAGTGATTTGTCCGTTTCAGCTATGAACCAGAGCTGTTCCCAGGATTGATTTACCGAATGATCAAACCCAGAATCGTCCTCCTCATCTTTGTTTCAGGAAAAGTTGTGCTCACAGGTAAGACCAGCTCTTCACTTCACTCACTACTGTTTCACAACTCTGTAGATAAAGAAGTGATGTTGGTGAGCTCAGTTGTTATTATTGACACACATCTAACCTGGGATTGTTCAGATTCGCCAAAAACAATCTTTTGTCTTGTTACGGACATCTGTAGTCAATGCTGTGTGTTTGTCATTCAGGTGCAAAGGTGAGAGCAGAGATCTATGAAGCATTTGAAAACATCTACCCCATCCTGAAAGGCTTCCGCAAGACGACGTAGAACCTGCATCTTCTTTTTACACCCCAACCTCGTCTCTTTTAACTCTTGAGGGGTTTTTTTTTTTGTTGTTTTTTTTTAATTTTTAAATACGCATGAAGCGTCATCTGTATGTTGACTGCTACAACCGGACTGCTGTAAGGGCTGTCGTTCAGGGATGCTGGTTTGTTTTTTTTGTCTCCAGGGTTTTAAAGAAAACAGGATTTTTAACTTTTTTTGATGCCATGTTCTGATCACAGTTCTTGGTATATTTGATGCACTCTCCTCCACGTATCTGGAACATTGCTCAGTTTTTAGTTATTTCAGTTTTTTCCTGTTGTCCTAATCACATCCCTGATTGTACATATGACTGTAAAGAAATGTAAAAATCATTGTTTAGATGAGAAGCAGTCGACTGGGACTGGTTTGTTTTTTTTTTTATTATTGTTTTACATAGTTTTGTACATTGTATTTTTAATAATTGTCTGCTTGATCCCCAATGTTAATCAAGACAATGCTTAATTTAGTCATCCCCACATTCCTCTTGCCAATATTTTATTTTGAGAGACTGACCAAATCAGTCTGCTTTGTGATTGTTTTATCTTCTCCATTCTGACCAGTTAGACTTTGGTTCTGCTTAGTCATAATTTCATAAATGCTGGAAGTGGATTTTTCCTAAATTTTGCAACTTTTGAAATGAAACATTAAGTGAAATCCAGTCCATTAAGCAGCAATTGAGGTCAGATGTGCTTAAATGTTGAAACATTTGTTTCACTTGGTACACTTTTGGTCCCTGATACATTGGTACTTCAACTTCAACCAAAAATGTGGAGAGAGAACACTGTTGGTCTTAAATGAGACTTGTCTTTTACTCATTTTAGAGTCACACCCTGCATCTTACGTTCACTAGCACTAAAAGAATCACGCGTCCATGTTTATGTATTGTTTTGAAGTTGTTTTTTTTTATCATTTTTTGGCCATTCAAAAACTATATTTAAGAGTTTTCCTCTGAAGTTATTTTTGAGAGTAGACACTCATGATCCTGTCTTGGTTGTCCACACTGTTTGTTCAGCCACACCAAAAACAAGTTTGAATTTGGGGCACTTCTTGGTGTGTGTGTCAGTTTCACCATCCATGTGTCTGTCTGCCTCCTGATGTCAGTTTGGACAGAGATGAGGGATTAATACTGAACTACCTTTAGTATTAATTGATAGTTGTCTCCTGCCACACAGGAGACCAGGAAGCCCTGTCACACCTAAATGCAATGCTTCTGAATTTGTTAATGTGCTGCACTGTGCATTAATAAATGTGTACATACTGACTCTTGTCAAAGCTGCTTCTTTCACATTATAGTACTGCTGCATTTCAAGACAGCATTTTACTGTTTACCGAACTCTAAGTGTGTGTGGAAGCAAAAGTTTGTTAGAAAACTTAGAGGTTTCTGTGTCAAATTATTTATCTACCTCACTGATTCAGTAACTCATCTATATATGTGCTTCATTTGTTTTGTTTTATTATCCAGTGAACAAAACTTGTTTTAGCATCCACGAGTTAGTGTCTCTAAACAATGTTTCGCAACATTAGAACCTGAGAGCTTAAATGGCACACATCTAACCTTTGTGAGGCATATATAATGAATTAAATTCAAACCATTCAGTCAAGATGGATAATCTCAGTCCTTTCAGAAGGACAAAAATAAATGTATAAACATTAGACTGGTATTTAATAACTTATACCCATCGTCTGTCTGCTTGTTATAAATGTAGAAAATACAATGTTCAGACAGCTTTGTTACAAAGTTTATTGTATGATGATAAGACACAAGGTCATATTTTATCTGTTTTGCTGACTATTGGCTCCAAAAGGCCTACTGTATAAGCAGTGTGTAGCACTGATGGTCCATAACCAACTAAACACATCATAAATATAAATAATATCACTGTTACCAACAGAATTTATGAATATAGTAGAAATGGTTTAGAAGTGACAGGAAACCAGAAACACTGGGCTGTATCCAGAATTCCTTTTTGTCTGTCTGAACAGTTCGTGGATTAATTTGCATCATTTAATAAAAGCAAACATTCTGTGTGATGACCTCAGAGGGACCTCAGATCACTATCAATGTGACTACATCCAGTCAAAGTAAAAACCAGTTTGAGCTGAGTCTTCATGTAATTATCAGTGGATAATAAACTGTCCAGTAACACACACACACACACACACACACACACACACACACACACACACACACACACACACACACACACATCATGTAGGTTTCATTTGTGTGTTTTGATCTGAACTGATATCTTGTTTCCAAATAAACTCGGGGCAGTACTGGTCGTCCTGGTTACAGCTGGCAGAGCATGTGTACACAGCCAGTGTACCCCAGTCTATACTGGCTCCTGTTGAGTCCACGCACAGACTGTTTAACAGCTGTGGCATCACCTAGACACCACAAACACAAACATACACACATACAAACAAGTGATTATTAACAAGAGTAATAAACCTTTTCAACAATACTGCATGTTTTATGAAATTGAATCATCACAAAATAAGAGAAGCAGTTTCTTCTCCTTCAGTCTGTACTCTTGAAAGAATAAACTGTGGAAACCTCTGATCATAGTTTATCCTACACCCATGGCTACTGACAGACTGTTACTGCAACAAATGAGGGACATTTATGAATACTTCCACAGTTAAAAACAGGTCCACACAGTCACTCCAAATGATAAAATACATTTATATTCAGCTTATTCCCCATAACTGACTTACATACACAACTTTATATATGTGGTACATTAGCGCATGTTCATTAGCGCATCAACACTGTGGTGAGTGGAAATGATCAGGAAAAAAGGAAACAATAGCAGTGACTTGAAAGTCAGATAACAGGGCATTAAGAAGCAGTGACTACCTGGAACTCAAAAGTCCTCCTGGTGCCACAGGTGCATGGTGGGATGTCCTGATCTGAAGGGATGTGCTGAGAAGAAACCCACAGCGGAGATCCCCCTCGACTGTAACGTACCACCTGAACATAACAAAACTCTGTAAGATGAACGCAGACCTGTCTTGTGCTCATTAAATCTTTTCCATATATTAACTTCTCGTGTTACCTGATGTGGCTCTGGTGCAATCTTCTTTTTAAACCGCTGAAACACTTTGTTGTCTTCAGTCTCATGCATTGCCATCTCCTCCAGGTCCGTCTCTGCCAGCGCTGAAGAGAGAATAGAAATTCAGGACATGTCCATAAATCGGCACAGATTGTAATTTTTCTAATTAACACAGTTATCAGACCTATTTAAAATCTTACTGTCTGCTAAGGTGGGACAATCTACAGCCTCCTCTTTTTCTGTCTCTTTTTTGTCTTCTTCTTCCTCCTTCTCCTCATACTCCTCAGGCTCAGTGACAAGCTCAAACTCAGGAAAAAGGAAGGGACATGATGTGACCACAGACGCTTCTGTGCAAACAGAAGACAATAGACACAGCAGAGACATTAATAAATCGTCCTCATGGCAGGAACTGATGCATATAACATAGGCTAACTAATGCATAACACACACACCTTGGCTGCAACACTCCCTCTTGTGTGAATGTTTCCAGTGGAGGGTCTGGTGATGTTTTCCACAGTAGCTCACACTGTGACAGCGGGAGCAGGCTTTGTTGCCAGGGCAACCACACACCCAACATAGTTTAACTCCAGAGACAGGCAACACACTCTGGTTCGGTTCAGAGTCGCTGGGCGGTTCATCCTCTGAGAAAAACGAAACAAAGAGGAAATTTTAAAATATTAGTCAAAAGTCAAAATAAGGACAAAAGCTACTGTTATACATCATATTGTTAATACATCAATATCTAATACATATATAAACTGCAATTTTTAATAAAAGGTTTCACCATAAGTAAATTCCCCAAACATTGTAATAATGCTTATTGGCTCTGTAAACATGTACACAAATTGATAAATGACACCTCTCAACTCAACTCCGCTTAGCAACACCTGATGATATGAGCTGATGAGGAATTCTATTTAGACTGATGACCTGGGAAAATACACAGACCTGGTGGAGGGTCGTAGGGGTAGAACTCATTCCTTCTCTGAAGCTGACTTCTAAAAACTAAAAAGAAAGGAAGAGAAAACACAATCTGTCAGAGAAGAGAGAGGATGTGTGTAAGGGAGGTGAATAAAAAAAAGAAGAGCAATGGATAAAGATGAAAGATATTAAATGAGCTGTCTTCCTCTAGCAGCACACATGACAAATGAGTAAAACAACAACACTGGTCACCTTTCACGCAGCGGCTGTCATTGCATGCGTAGCACTCATGGGTTTTGCAGCAGAACACGAAGAGCGTTCTGTGGAAACTTTGGTCCTGACTGGAAATTGGTGCGTACACCTGACAAGAGGGTGGAGAATGAAGAGTATTAGGATGGAGAGTTCAGATGATACAGAGCAACAGTTTCATTCGACCTTACCTAGTTTTACGGGATGGGCTGGATTTTGGCAACTTGACTGACTTTAGAGTAGACTTGTCAGTCTGAATTATTATTTTAAGAGGGAATTCTACCCTGACTTTACATATTATACATTTATTTCCCTTAGCCTAAAGGTCCTGAGAAATGTTGACATAAACATAAAATTGAGGCTTGATTTAATCCTGCACTACTTAAATATCCACATATTTATTCAACTAAAGCAGCCTCAGTGTTTCTCTTTTATTATAATTGACTATCTCTCTGCAGTTCATCTTAAAAACAGTTCACAAATCAAATCTAAGCTCCTCCCAAATTATTCTTCGTATAGCAGTTATGGTGCAGGATTCCCTTAGTGGGTCCAGCTGTTTGTCTGCCTTCTCCAGGACACTGACCTGCAGCAGGAAGGCCATAGGCAGGCGGCATATCTCACACTCCAGTCCGGGCAGTGGGGGCAGGCCTCTCTGGCTCAGCCACGCCGGTTTCCCCCCGACTTTACTGGGGAACTGTGGAGACAGAAGCCGCCACGGCTCCGCCTCCTCCAGGAAACCCAGAACCACCTCCGCCGAGGAGGCGTTTGTACCGCTGGACATGTTGAAGCGGAGGCTATTAGTGAATAACGATAGTAACTAAACTTTGCTACAGTCAAGACGAATCGAAGGGTCGGTTCAACTTGTCACAACACATGCAGCGCGAGTGCAGCTCAGAAAAGCGTCCGTGAGGGAACATCAAACAGCTGGTAAAAGGTTCCGTTTTCCCTGAACTCTGACTGTAGAAATTTTAATTTAAACAGTTCATTCTACATTTACATGTTGTGTTTGGAAAAATGATATTTAGTAGCTTACTTGAAACTGTGACACCTACGAAACATATTATATTATAAAAGGAGGCATGATTATTTTTTGATTTTTAAAACTTACATTTTTATTTAAGTTTTTTTGTATCTTTTTCACTCTGTCCGCTAGATGGCGGAATAGTGCTGTACAATTTGGGGGTATTTTTGTATTTTGATTGAATATTTCCTCTTTTATGATACTTTGTTACAGAGTTACCATCAACATCAAGGAGCTGAAATTAGGCTCACATCGACCATCTACAGTATTATCTTACTTATCAGAAATAATATGATATTGTTGTTGCTATTTTCATTTAAGAATATGAAGAATATGAGTACACCATACTGTAATCTAACTGTAAGAAATGTGTTTTTTATCCTACAGATACTACATGATGTGTATCATGATGATAAATCTGTTGCTGGAAAATGTGTGTTATATTATTGTTGTTGTTACTATTGTTATTATTATGATTATGGTGATGATGATTATTATTATTATTATTATTATGTTTGGCTTGACGACTCTCTCTCTCTCTCTCTCTCTCTCTTTCTCTCTCATATACACACACACACGCACACGTCGTGATGTCATCGGTAGGGGAGTTTGGGACGGGTCTGTCTGTCCATTGGACGACTGACCGGACACAGATTGTAACAAACGGGCAGACGTTAATTGAATCCCCGCTCTTTTAATCGGACTTTCATGTTTAACTAAATCATGACTCTTTAATTAGACAGTCTTGAGTTTTGATGTGCGTGTGGATGCGCAGAAGTTCAGTCTTGTTGTTATTTAACCATGGAAACTAAAAGGAGGCAGCGACAGCAGAAAAGTCAGTGGACAAACCGATCTGGAGCCCGGCACTTAACGGAAGAATGGACGATGTGAAAACTGGACCAAACCGGGACTAAGTCTCCATCCCGGGTTTCCCCCGGCCTCATGTCACCCTCCTCACCGTGCCAGATGCCTCAGCGGGGCGATGGAGGCTACAAGCCGGCACCCGTGTCCCCTGCTCCGCCTGTCCCACCTAGGAGGGTCCGTAGCCGAGACAGGGGCTCCGGCAGGACGCGGCGGTCCGGGGCAGGGTCAACAGGAGCCGGGGCGGCAGAGAGGCGGGTGAAGTGTGTGCTGGTGGGAGACGGAGCTGTGGGGAAAACCAGCCTGGTGGTCAGCTACACCACCAACGGGTACCCCACCGAGTATGTCCCAACTGCCTTTGACAACTTCTCAGGTAAATGATAGTCAATATATTATCAGTATTATGTAATTATGAAATGAATCCACCACAGATCAACGTAAACACCACCAAAACGTACAAATTACCATGTGGTACTGAATTGAGATATTTCACGCTGTTAATGTTAATGGCGTGTATTTCAATCGTTTTTGATTAATTGATCCATCTTTCACTCATATGATGTTAATTTACATTTTTGTTCATTTAAGTTTAATAGATTATTTTAAATAACCACTTTGATTGACCTTTATGCGTTTTTCAGTGACTAGAATGTCTCATGGTGTGTGTGTGTGTGTATGTGTGTGTGTGTGTGTAGCGGTGGTATCAGTGGATAGGCAGCCAGTGAAACTGCAGCTCTGTGACACAGCCGGACAGGTCAGTGATCTAAACACGAACACAGTTTTACAGAGACCACTTCACTTCACAGAGAGAGAGCAGGAGCATTTCCTGTTGTTGTTTTTATTTGTGTTTGAAACAATGCCTCAGAACAATCCTCTCTTTTTTCTTTCTTTCATGTCAAAATATGTACTGAAACACAAATGTTTTTGTTTTTTGTGGCATTTTGACTAAATTTGATAATTGACAGTGTCGAACTACACAGGAAACGTGGGGGTAGAAAGAAGAGGTTGGACACAAAACAATGAAATACCCCCCTAACTAACAACTCAGAGATGCTGCTAACAGTGGATTTTGAGTTTTCATATTAAGTCTTGCTGCTCTTGCAGATCTCTTTGGTGTCACCATTCAGACAAAGCACTATCTGGTTTGACCTACATGGTTTGCACTGAGATGTGATCTCCAGGCTCAGGTCTCTTAGATAACTGATGCACACAGAGTCCCAGTCTGAACATGTCTCACAATGGATGCCTCAGTTAAATTTAGTTCTCTGTGCAGGAAACTGTCTGGTAGGTCTTTCCTAGGAACTATTCTCTGGCACACAGGAAGTGATGCACTTTACGTCCTCTGTTTGCTGCAGCAGCAGCTGTTCGTCTGAATTGAATACAGGAAAAATTGAAGAATGAGCTTCAACTGCTTAGACAAGGAGTGAATCATAGAGCCAAGCAATATATTGTCTGTTATAAACCAAATATTATTTAAAAGAATAATTATAACATATTGGAGAAAGCAACAGTTGTCCTGTTAGGATAAACAGTTTTGGCAGGATGTAAAACCTGTTTTCTTTGTCCAAATACTCTACAAATCTTTTCTGTGCTCTTTGGTAAATTACAGCATCTCCTTCACTCTCTTTTCTCTCTCACTCTTGATCCCTACCAATGTCTCCAGGATGAGTTTGACAAGCTGCGGCCTCTGTGTTACACCAGTGCCGATGTGTTCCTGCTGTGCTTCAGCGTCGTCAGTCCTGCTTCTTTCCAGAACGTTCCTGAGAAGTGGGTGCCAGAGATCCGAAGATACGCCCCCTGTGCGCCACTCGTCCTCGTTGGGACGCAATGTGACCTCAGAGAAGATGTCAAGGTGGTGGATCCTCACACATGCACGAATCTCCATGTTTGTAATGTTTACACACCCACATGATTATGTAAACAAATTGATTAAGATACAAAAGAGGAAATACTAGGGACAACGTTTTCGGCAAATTCTTACATTTATAAATTTGTCATTGATGCCAGAAAACAAAGCATGTGTTAACCCTTTTTATAAACCAAACATTCCAGATATTAAAAAGTGTATCAACATACATGTTGTGTTCTACTTTTAGGTTCTCATTGACCTGGCTAAGTACCGGGAGCGACCCGTGGACCCAGCAGATGCCCAGGACTGTGCGATGGAGATTGGAGCCGTGGCCTACATGGAGTGCTCTTCACTGACCCAAAAGAATTTGAAGGAAGTGTTTGACACAGCCATACTGGCCAGCCTGCAGAACTGCAGCTCCCATAAGCACCCGAGAGGGAAACAGAAACGACGGAAAAAGCAAAGGCAGACACCAGACAAGATGAAGAGTCTGTCCAAGTCCTGGTGGAAAAGGTACTGCTGTGTGGCCTAGAGTAGACCTGAGATCTGTTTGGGTCTCAATGTCTCCGATCCTCTCTTGACTTCATCCTGGTCTAGGTTCAGCTGGGTTTAGAAGTCTGATGCTGAGCAGGACCTCGACTGGACTGTGGCTGGGAACCAAAGTATGACTGTCACAGATCTAAACCGTTAAACTTTTTGAGTTGGACAGGAGTTTTATTCTTATCGTGGATGAGATTTACTACTGAGCCCAGCCTGGTTCGAGCAGAACCTGCTCTGAAAATACAGCTGTGACCTTTTTCTAACCTGGTTTAAAACTTAATCTGCTTCCTGTGTGAACCCTCTGCAGGAGTGACCTGCCTCTCCTGCTGTTAAAAGTGGTATGAACCAGAACGTTTGGGGACCAACAAAGACTGTTTATGATGAGACTGAACAAGAATACTTGTCTGTGTTTAACACACACACACACATCGTGTTGTCACTGTAAGTGACTTCAATGAAAACACATCTAAACTTGGTCCTTTTGTCTCTAACATCTCTCTGGTTTCCAACGCTTTAGAAGTCAGTTTAGAAACTAAACTGATGAAATGAAGAAGCTATTATAGATTCTCTGACCCAGACATGATCACCAGACATACGTTTAGTCAGAACTAAATCAAACAAATCCAACCCATGTTTAATTTTAGAGCTTCTTTTTATAACTGGGATCATTGTTGTTCCAATGAAACAGCTTCCTTTATTAAGCAGCTAATAATTTTCTCCTGGTCACATGCACAGTTCACTGTGACGCAACCTATAAATCTAATCTGAAACTTTGATCTTGGTGAACTTGGCTTGTTTTTTTTATTGTGGTTGTCTTCATGTCCTACCACAGTTTGGCCCTGAATGAAGCCAGACAGTGTATAAGTTTGGTGAAGCTCAGTCTTTAGGCTCATATCAGATCATAATTGGAACTAATGCCACCTTCTTTTTTCACTGCGTGGGTAAAATTTTTTTTCCTTAATCAAAATAACTTTTTTTTTTTAAGTTTTGTCACTCCAGAAAGAGCTCTTACAGTAATTGGAAAACGATATCCACCACAGTGGACATATAATATATGTGTCATAAAAACTAAGCTTTGTTCAGTAAAAACAAGTTATATCTCAAAAAGACATAGCACAGTACGTAGGGGTGACATGTCCACTGGTTGCTGCGGTCATTCATCATCAATGTCATCTCTTCCAGACTTTGTACTGCGGTGAAGGACAGTTTGTCATTTTGGTGTTTTCCTCCTTTTCATCATGATCATGTTTCACAAGTCACAACTTTGCTCAGTACACTAGCTCAGTGACCTCTGTGAACATTTATGAAAATAATTCAGTCGAAAGCTGAAAAAACACCAGGATTTGAAATGTTCATCCCGTTCAGTGCAAGGCAGGCAGATACTATATTGGTTTAAGGTATTATGCTTCATATATGTTTGATGTATCTCTCAATGACACTTCAGTGGCCTTAAGTGTGAGCACAGAATTAGATTGACCCAGTGCTCTTTGCACGTGTTTACATCTACAAAATGGACTCCGCTATTTGTTTGTATAGGTTTGCAGCAAAAAAATAACCCAGAACAAACTGAAAAAGTGACATAAATATGAGTTTATCTCTTAGCTTTTCAATGCAAGCGTGTATCTAAGACTGTGAAATTTGTTTTCTGTACATATATTTAGTGAAATCCTTTCATAGTGGTAACAAATTACCATTTGATTTATCAGGGCTGTTGTTCTGCATTTGTTCCCGTTACCCAGAATATGATCTTCTGCTTTATTGCAGTGGTAACCGTGGATCTTTTGGTTGATTCTGCCTCTTGTGCTCGTTCTCCCTCCAGCAGATTAAGTTTTGTATGTTGCAAAGCAGAAATAAAAAGGCCAACTCAAACAGAAACTGTGTGGCCGTCAAACACTCAGCAGCCACACCTTCCTTTGTACATTGTAGTTACCAAAACGAGAACAAAACCCAATAATTTACAACCATTTCTTGACAGTGGCTACATCTGAATGGCTCTTTGTGTCAGAGTCCCTGCAGCAGAGAAGAAAAGGGGTGCAACCAGTGTGCAGTCTGTAATGGATGTCATTACTTAATGCACATGCTACACAATCAGTCATATTGATCAAACATAAACATATTATTGATATTCACTCATTAATGTGTTTCAAAGCCTCAAGAAAAAGTAAAGTAAACTAAAACTACTACGACAGTAACCTGTTGTCTGACCAGTAGCCAAATGTTTTTAATATGTGATTATAATGTTCAGATTCAGGGTTAATGTGTTCACAGTGTAAACTCCTTATCCATCTAAGAGCAGTTAGTTTGGCAAATAATATATTCTGCTACTCTTCTTTTGGGCTCCAGAAGACTTTTAGTCAATTCTGGGTGAGATGCAGGGAGAAAATCCTGTTATTATTGCAAAGTGAAGCTGTTTTTCTGATCTTTTCTTTTTCTTAAGCTCAGATTATCATTACACTTTTTCTGTTGTGTGGTCTAAAGCCAGTTGTCTTCTGGTGTGAAATGGAGTGAGCTGTGGTGTGCCTTAATCATTTCTTTTAAATTTAACTGTACTGTGACAAAAATGTGTAATGAGGTACATTTATTACAACATTTAAGTTCATTTTAGCAAAGTCAAATTAAAGATAAACAAGATGTTCACAGTTTGGCATCCACACAGTGTTTTCTGTCTGCCAGAGCATGTATATTATTGAAGAGGATTTGCACAATCCCAGAGATATTTCCACCTAAGTAGTTAACTCCTCTCTTTTAAATAATTCTATTGTGGACTATACACACAACTACAGTTTGATATTAGCGCCAACATTTGGTTCAGACTGTTCTGCAAAATTGTCCTTGTTTAACCTGAACTGACCTGCATTTTGCTGACTATTCTGATGTCGGGCTACAAGTTGTGTACAAACACATGTGTATACATTGTTGTTTAATAGGAGGAATCTGAGAACCTGTTTGGCCATGTTGTGTTCAGGCCTGAGTGTAAAACTGTGACTCCTGGTTTGAAGACTGTGTCTTACTGAAGCTGCTTTTCTAGCTTTTTGCTGAAGATGTTACAACTGAATGGGTTCACTGTGGCAATGTTTTACTCAGCAAATGCATTGTGTCTTGCCGGGGGAAAAGGCATAATAAGTTGCTTGTCTTGCTGTTTGTGTGCAGTCTTGGCTGATGGTGGATTTAAGTAGGGTAAAGGTCACACAGACCCTTATGATAGCTGGCATTTCCTTTGTCAGGTCACTTACATTTATGGAGTGTAAAGGAGGTTCCCATCACAGTGAGTTTTGTTTGCATGTGCTGTGTGATTCTGGTTTGCGTTGATACTGAAAAAAATTCCCATTAAAAAAACATTTTCCTGTTAAGATACATTAAAACAGCATAAACTGCATCACCTATCAACCTGTTATACAAGGACACAATATATTGCATGTATCTGATAAGGATTTCAACCTACAATAAAGCATTAATTACAATTAATCTTTAAAAAGACATTATGTAACTTTTCCTTAATACAGTCCACTCTGGTAATGAGCAATGCTGTAATATTATGAAATATGATATGAAAAAAACCAGTAATACAAGTAGAGAAGACTCATAAAGTCAGCTGACTCAGTATTAGCAAACATAAAACAACACAAGCTTTGTAAGGACGAAAACATGTGAAAAATTGAAAATAGTTCAATTTTATGCTTTTGAATTCAAATTTTCGTGTGTCAGACTCAGATTGTGTTACAAAGTCTCACTTTAATGCGTTAACTGGAGCCAGAACAGACTGATAGTACGTCCTGTGCAAGAGATGAATGGCTACGTAATGTTGAAGAGATGGGTCTCTGAAAGTGAATTATTGTGCATAAAGACAGTCAGAGAAGCGATAAGATGGTGATTGTCCATTAGGTAGTTACAGATTTGTCCTGCAAAGTGTTTTGTTGAAGGTTGGACAGAAATGTTTGGGACTGGTACAAAGTCTGGATGCAGACTTGGTATTAGAATATATGTAAATTACACACTATGTAAGATTTGAATGATACACAGTGACACAGTCGCTGCGATGGCTGAGCTCAGTGATCGTGATTCATTTGTTGTTGGAATCGTTTTCAAAGACAGTTGTGCTGCTAATTATCTGTGTTGACTCAAATTGACGGGATGTTAAGGAAGCAGCGATGGAAGATAAACAACAGCCATTTAAACCAGTCTGAGTCAGGATACAAAATAAAACACTTCATGCATGTGAAGGGATGTGAATTACAGGAAGCAAATCAGTTTCTGGCGAAGTTGACACAAAATAACCACACATTCCTAATTGTTGATCGCAGAAGAAAATCTCATGAAGTTCATTGAGTTTAAACAAAAGCAGACAGACAAGCCTGGGGAATGGTTCATCCTCGAGATTTAATTGTTTTATTGAGGCTGATACCCCCTGAAGCACACCTGAGCTCACTCACATGGACCATCAGCTGAAAACCAACCTGCTGTGTTTTTACTTTTCCTGCATGAAAAACACTGTAACAGATAGCACGCTGCTGCAGTCTGCTGCACACTTAACTCTTCTCTCAGCTGAGGACGTCACAGAAAGATGTGTTTGTACAGAAGTTTTATACCCTGAGAAATAAAGAATATTTGGTATTATACATGCTGTGTTTTGTTGATCTTAAGCTGTGCTGCTCAGTGGTGAGACTGGGCGTGTGTGTGCGTGTTTAAATATATAACTCCTGGACGTATGTAACCTCTCCCCACCGCCACAATATGAGAAGCTACAGGCTCTTTTTTAGGTGCACGCACGTAGATAGATTATATTTCCATATTTCTGTGTATTCGCCAGCACAATTTCATGAATTCGAGCAAAGGGAGACTTTAAATAACAACTGGTGGCATGACACAGGATAAAACAGGACCCCCAGCACATGGTTTCAGTTGTTTTCCTCCAAAACTGAGCATGTTTTTTCATGTTGCTGTGGCTGAAGTAGTGTTTTGGAGTCGGACAGTGAGCTTTGTGATAACCAAGTGCAACAACTGTGCTCAGCTGATGCACATCAGGAGAGAAGGGATAAGATGTAAGCAATGTTTGAGGGCACGGACACACACACACACACACAGACGCCCACAGAAAGTCATCCAGCTTCAGACTGGATCATTGTAAACAGACTCTCTGCTTCTAGGCCCTCATGGTTATGCAAGAGCTTTATTTTGAAGGCTGTCATGTGACATTTGGTTAGTGGCATGTCTCTGTTCTTGGAGACTGAGTGTGTGCCCCTGACTTAACTCTGTCTGGGAAACAAACTGCTTTGCTTTACCTGACAGCGCAGAGTTTGTAGATTACGAAAAGGCCAACTTTGTTGTGATTCAATCAGCCGCTCCCTGACTTAAGCAGTGCCAGGTCCCACTTACTGATATCAATCAGTTGCTATTCTCTTCTGTGAGTGGGCTGGACTCTGACTGAAACAAATTAGAGGTTATTTACCAAAATATAATAGTCAAGAAGAAGAAATCTGCTGGGAAAATGCAACAGGAAAGACTGTTAGCGTGCAACATTTGTTTCTTTTATTATTTTGTTTTCTAGTCAGCAGATTTTAGGTTTTGATTTGGGATCCAAACCTCACAGGACCTGTAACAAATGATTATGTAAAAACAGGAAATAATTCAATATTTAGTCAAATGTAATAAAACATCAATTTAATAGGCTGTAAATGTAACCAGACCAATTAATGAGCTATTTAATAACAAACATTTTGAAACTGAGCAGATGCTGATATGACAAACTGCCGCACTGCTGAAAACCTTTAACAACTGTAAACACATGTAGCTCTGATATGAAAGTTGAAATATTTGGCTGTCTTAAATTAAACAGTTGTTTAATACAATAATGAGCAAAAACAATGAAATTATATAGAAATGGCATATGTTGCGATTTTATTAAATAGGCTTACTCAGTGTTTTTATGTTGGTATTTACATGTGGAGAAACAACAGACAAGTAACAAACAGTGTATTGTTTCCATCCATGTGCCACTGTATTTCTCCTTATTGTGAAATATTACAGTCACACATGGACACATACACACAAAAGGAAAGCTGCCAGTACCCAAGGCAATGGTCTGAGGCTCAGTTCCAGCCCATTTTATAATTTTATAGCCTCTCTGTGTGTGAGTGTGTGTGTGTCTCAGTGTGTGTGTGTGTGTGTGTGTGTGTGTGTATCTCTTACATAACATAAAGAGGAGCCAGAGTGACATCAGTGCTGACTCTTAACAAGTACAGCTGAAATACAATCTCCAGTTTCCTAACAAGCAACAATCCTAATCAATGTGTGTGTAGACAGCTGCTTTCTCTCTCACACACACACACATTGTGTGTAGAGATAGATGGCAGTTATGAGAAAGTGAAGAAAAAGTTTAGAGCTGGTGACAGATGGGAAGGCGAGAGAGAAGCACTAAACAGATAAATTATCTTATAGAAAGCGACAGAAAGAATCACAACATCTGAAGCTCCTCCTGCTACCTTTATGTCTAATTATTCATTAATCAATTAATTCACAGATACTTTTATGTGCAGTAATTATCCAGGAATTTTAGATGCAGTTTGACCCACTGAGCTTCAACCTTTAACATCAGTAAAGGGAGAAATCCTGCTGTGGTTAAGAATTGTTCTTTACATTGACACTTCTACATTAATATGTCTAAAAACAAAAAAACCCCAAACTTTTGTTGTGTGCGTTGTTTTATTGTTCCCTTATATTTTTTTGTAAATATTGCTAACAATTTTCAAAACTAGAGAAATCTGTAATCTGTAAAGTTTGTTACTGGTTTTCAATAGTGTCATATTGCATTTCATACATTCGTCACTTGTTGCTGTCTGCCAGAGTCATAAATCGACTCTTTATCCACCTTTAAGTCCTGTTTTATGAAACACATTTTAGATCTCTGTTGTTTTTAATTACACATTTTAATTGTAAGAAGGATTTTAGTCATCTGGTCTGTATCATCAGGTCGGTTAAGTCACCAGAGAAACCAAATCAGCAAATTAGCAGCAGCTAACTAGCAGCTCCTACAGGATGTCCAACAGAGTTGGAGAAACACTGATTTGCTATTTGAAATTGCTTTATTCAGTGTTTTCACCTGTTTTAATCTGTCTGTCTCTCTGCAGTTGAGTTGTCTCCCAGTAAAAACCATTGCTGAACAATGATGGGATATTAACTGGGAAAAGCAGACTGCAATTCAATTCAATTCAATTCAATTCAATTTTATTTATATAGCGCCAATTCACAACAAAAAGTCATCTCAGGGCACTTTACAAACAGAGCAGGTCTAGACCACACTCATTACTGTTAGTTACACCCAACAGTTCCACCATGAGCAAGCACTTGGCAACAGTGGCAAGGAAAAACTTCCTTTTAACAGGCAGAAACTTTGGACAGATCCTGGCTCTAGGTGGACGGCCATCTGTCTTGACCGGTTGGGGGGAGAGAGAGAGAGAGAGAGAGAGAGAGAGAGAGAGAGTACAATATAGAATAATGACAGCAAATGACAGCAATAGGCAGCAGAGGACACGGGGCAGGTCGGTGGAGCCACAGGTCAGATGTTCAGCTCTGGAGCCACAGGTATCTGTAGAGAGGTACAGAGAGAGAGAGACCAGAGAGAAACAAGCACAGCACTAGGGGAGAGAGGACACAGAGCTAATGGAGTTTAAGGAGAGAGAGGGAAGAGGAGGAGTGTGGAGACGATCATGGGATGTCCCCCAGCAGCCTCGGCCTATAGCAGCATAACTAGGGGATGGCATGGATGGTGTAGTTCAGATGGTAACTAGAGCTAGCTGTAGGCTTTGTCGAACAAGAAGGTTTTAAGTTTTACTTTAAAAGTAGAGAGGGTGTCTGCCTCTCGGACCCAGACTGGCAGCTGGTTCCACAAGAGAGGAGCCTGATAGCTAAAGGCTCGGCCTCCCATTCTACTTTTGGAGATTCTGGGAACCACAAGCAAACCTGCACTCTGGGAGCGAAGTGATCTGTTGGGTTGATAGGGACTTAGCATCTCATTGAGGTACAATGGAGCTTGGCCATTAAGGGCCTTGTAGGTAAGAAGAAGGACTTTAAAATCTATTCTGGACTTTACAGGGAGCCAATGAAGAGAAGCTAAAACCGGAGAAATATGATCTTTCTTGCTAATTCCCACCAGAAACCTCGCAGCAGCGTTTTGGATGAGCTGGAGGCCTCGCAGTGAGCTAGTCGGACAACCTGACAACAAGGAATTACAATAGTCCAGCCTTGAGGTAACAAATGCGTGGACTAGCTTTTCGGCATCATTTTTGGACAGGATACTCCTAATCTTAGCTATGTTGCGCAAGTGAAAGAAGGCAGTCCTAGTGACCTGCCTAATATGGGGCTGATAGGACATATCCTGGTCAAATATGACTCCCAGGTTCCTCACGGTAGAACTGGAGGCCAGGGTAACACCATCCAAAGCGACTGCGAAGTCAAATAACCTGTCTCAGAGGTGTTTAGGCCCAAACAAAATCACCTCAGTTTTGTCTGTATTTAGAAGCAGAAAATTATAAGTCATCCATGCCTTAATGTCTGTCAGACATGTCTGAAGTCTGACTAATTGATCTGTTTCTTCTGGTTTTATAGATAAATATAGCTGTGTATCGTCCGCGTAGCAGTGGAAATTTATGTTGTGCTTCCTAATAATATTGCCTAGGGGGATAATATTGCCTTCAGACAGCCCTGAAGATGACATCGCCCCCCAGACCATGCAATGGGCGCTGAACTTGACCTGTTCAGAAGGTGGTACTTCCATTCGATTGTCAGTGTAAATGCGGTCGTTTTGGCTGTTGGGAGTTGGAAATAAGTAGAGAGGGCACTCATCAGAGAAAACCCAGTTTTCCCAGTCTCTTGGGGTCATTTTAGCATGCTGCTTCTCCTTTTGCAGTTTGGTAAGGAGAGGAATCCGCTGTCTTCTGTATGCTCTCAGACCCAGTTTCTCAGTCAGAAAACGATGGATGGTACTCTTAGAGACTGCTACCCCAGGATTCTTCAGTCTTCGACTGAGTCTGCAGCAGGATTGGTGTCTCTTTCCCTTGGCCTTGCGGATGAGGTCCTTGGCCCTCGAACTCAGAACTGAGGGGCGACCTGCACGGGGCATGTCTTCAAGGGAGTCACAACTCTGGTATCTCTGCCATGACTTCTTCACCCATCGTATGCTTCTGCCAAGGTCCTGAGCTACCTCCCTGCAAGTTTTCCCTGCCCTGCGCAAGGCAATGACTTGAGCATGGACTTGAGGCTTTGAAAGTGCAGCTTTTCCAGATTTTTGTTTGTGACCGGTTGGGGGAAAGCGAGAGAGACAGGAGAGGAGATGGAGAGAGAGAATACACCATGTCGCAGACAGAGATACAGGAGTACATAACTGACAGAATGGTAGAACAACAGAATCCTAACTATGGCAACTATTTGCAGTACAATATAGAATAATGATAATAAGTGGCAGCAGAGGACAGTGGGCAGGTCAGTGGAGCCACAGATCAGATGTTCAGCTCTGGAGCCACAGGTATCCGTAGAGAGGTACAGAGAGAGAGACCAGAGAGAAACAAGCACAGCACTAGGGGAGAGAGGACACAGAGTTAATGGTTAATCTGTGATGGTTAAAATGAGTTTGAGGAGAGAGAGGGGAGAGGGGAAGTGTGGAGACAATCATGGGATGTCCCCTAGCAGCCGAGGCCTATAGTAGCATAACTAAGGGGTGGCATGAAGGGGTAGTTTTGACTAAGGGTGTAGTTGGCATGGTGACTAGAACTAGCTGTAAGCTTTGTCGAACAAGAAGGTTTTAAGCTTTGCTTTAAAAGTAGAGAGGGTGTCTGCTCCTGAACCCAAACTGGCAGCTGGCTCCACAGGAGAGGAGCCTGAGAGCTAAAGGCTCAGCCTCCCATTCTACTTTTGGAAATTCTGGGAACCACAAGCAAACCTGCACTCTGGGAGCAAAGCGATCTGTTGGGGTAATAGGGACTTAGCATCTCATTGATGTACAATGGAGCTTGGCCATTAAGAGCCTTGTAGGTAAAAAAAAAAAAAAAAGGACTTTAAAATCTATTCTGGACTTTACAGGGAGCCAATGAAGAGAAGCTAAAACTGGAGAAATATGATCTCTCTTGCTAATTCCCATCAGAACCCTTGCTGCAGCATTTTGGATGAGCTGGAGGCTTCGCAGTGAGCTAGTTGGACAACCTGACAACAAGGAATTACAGTAGTCCAGCCTTGAGGTAACAAATGCATGGACTAGCTTTTTGGCATCACCTTGGGACACGATGTTCCTGAAATTAGCTATGTTACACAAGTGAAAGAAGGCAGTCCTAGTGACTGTCACACCGCGGTGAGGTTTGTCTCGTCTTGGTTTTTGTCTTGTCATTTCCTGTTTTATTTTGAAAAGTAACTCTCCTCTCGTTTCAGGTCACTTGCCCTTCCTCATGTGCCACCTGTCTGATTGTCTTCCCTGATTCCCGATTGTGTCCACCTGTACCTCATTACCCTCATGTGTTAAATAGTCTGCGTCTCCCTTTGTCCTGTGCCAGAGTGTTTCGTCTGTCGATCACCCCAGCCCGTTCTCATAGTCAAGTCAAGTCAAGTCATCCTGTGCGAAAATCCACGTTGAGTATCATTGCCTCCTAGTGAGAGATTTTTTGTTTGTAATTTTCATAGTCTGTAGACCTTAGCATGTATTTGTGTTAGCCTAGTTCCATAGTTTTGAGTTAGTTTTTTGACTTCAGCCTAGACAGTTTTTTCCTCCTAGTGAGTGATTTTGATTTCAAGTTTTCATAGTGATAGAGTTGAGCCCCAGTTTTATTAGGGAGCCTTTTCTGTTTGTAGGTTTAGATAAGTGTAGGTTTTTGCCCTCCGAACGGAGTGACTTTTTGTTACTGTTTTGTTTCTTTAATAGAGATAATTTTCATAGCCCGATTATTTTGTGAGCGAGAGTCTGCCTCTGCCAAAATAAAAGCCTGTCTTTGAAACCTCACTCTTCTGCGCCTGAGTCCTGTCCATTGTCTTGGTCTGACAGTGACCTGCCTAATATGGGACTGAAAGGACATGTCCTGGTCAAATACGACTCCCAGGTTCCTCAAGGTAGAACTGGAGGCCAGAGTAACGCCATCCAAAGTGACAGCAAGGTCAGATAACCTGTCTCTGAGGTGTTTAGGACCAAACACAATCACCTCAGCTTTGTCTGTATTTAGAAGTAAAAAGAAAATTATAAGTCATCAGGCCTTAATGTCTGTCAGACATGTCTGAAGTCTAACTAATTGAGCTGTTTCTTCTGGCTTTATAGATAAATATAGCTGTGCATCATCCGCGTAGCAGTGGAAATTTATGTTGTGTTTCCTAATAATGTTGCCTAGGGGAAGCATGTATAGGGAGAACAATGATCCAAGCACAGAACCCTGTGGAACTCCACGATTAACCTTTGTGTGCACGGACGAGTCGTTATTAACATGGACAAACTGGAATCTGTCAGACAAATAAGATTTAAACCAGCTTAGTGCTGTTCCTTTAATCCCAATGACATGTTCCAGTCTCTCTAGTAGGATACTGTGATCAATGGTGTCAAATGCAGCACTGAGGTCTAGCAGGACAAGTAAAGAGATGAGGCCATTGTCAGATGCTAACAGGAGGTTGTTGCTAACCTTAACCAATGATGTTTCTGTGCTGTGGTTTATTCCAAATCCTGACTGAAATGCTTCAACTAAACTGCTCCTCTGCAGGTGATCATATAACTGATCAGCCACTGCCTTTACAAGGATTTTAGAAATAAAGGGGAGGTTGGATATCGGTCTATAGTATGCTAAAACACCAGGGTCAAGAGAAGGCTTTCTTAGTAAAGGGTTGATGACAGCAACCTTAAAAGCCATTGGAACATAACCTGTTAGTAATGACAGATTAATCTGGTGTAATATAAAAGTGCCAATAATGGGCAAAACATCTTTGAGAAGACGAGTTGGGATGGGGTCCAAAGACAAGTTGAGGGTTTGGATCTAATAATTGTTGAGGACAGTTCAGTGAGATCTATAGGGGAGAAGTGGTCTAGAGATAAATCAGGGCCTGCAGACATTTCAGGGACCTGCAAAGTCACAAACTGGAGGATTTGCCAAGATTTTATCGTGGACCTTCTGGAGTGTGAGGCCTGTTCACCAAGAAGAGGCTTGAGAGCTGCAACTCACTGTTCTGGCTCCTGCAGGAGCTGCTGGTCTTCAGAACCTGCTTCACCACCTCACGCTTTTTCTGTTGATGATGTGGTGAAAGTTGAGCAGGTTGTTCAAAGTGTAGTTGTTTAGCGGGACACTTTCACCCCTGTGCTCCTGTTAGTGAACCCCGCAAAAAAGATCATGATTTCAAACGCACCCCTGTTCATTAAGAACGAAGAGTTGGCCAAAGAGCTGTCGCACTACAGACAGCTGGTGCCCTGATTAAGATGGTGCTGCTGGGCTGCAAGTCCCCGAAGCTGAAGCATGTTGTGTATCACAGACGACAGGTTTTCATGATCCCTAAAGACAACACCAAGGACTTGAACCTGACTTTCAGCTTCAGAGTCGACAGCTTCAGTTATCCCATGTTTGCTACTTCAAAGTCGATGAAATGTTTCAGTTGCAGGGCATTCGGACATTTGGTTCAGTCTTGTCCTGAGGACGGGGATGGACCAGATCGTGGTCCATCCTCCCGAATGGGGCGGTGCAGCATGGCAAGTCGGCTGTGCCTTACATATCCGCCAAGGAGGCTACAGCCAGATTGGCCAAGACAACAGAGAGGGCCGGTGTGCACCCTGTTTTCAGGTCAGGCTTGCCTGATGCATCGCAGCTTTTGTATGAGTCAGACTCACTCGGTGTACACAGGGTGAGAGACGTGCGGCAAACTGAGGCAGATGTGCAGGAGCAGAGTGTGAAAAAGGTTCAAGGTAAAAAGAAATAAACTGAATAACAGAAACACACAGAGCGGCGAGAAAACAGAGAAAAAGGAGCAGGAGGAGGAAAAGAAAGGTCCCAGAAAGTGCAGTCAGAGCGCTGACAGTGTGGTCGATGATGTGCTGATGGCTGAAAACGTGTGAAGACATGAGTCTAACTAATAAATCTAGCAAAAGGAAAAATATTGATAAGGAGCAGAGCGCCACCAAGGCAAAGAAGGTGTTAAAGGATCTGTCAGATAATGGAGAGGCGAGTGAGTGGATGCCGTCACAGGAGGATGAGAAGGTTTTCTATCCTCTGGAGAAAAGGAGGTTTCTGCACTGGATTCCTCAGGCGGTGCTGTTTCTTTCAAAGGAGGAAGGAGGACAGGGCCTCATACATCTGGCCAGTAGACGCACTGCCTTCCGCCTTCAGTTTGTCCAGAGACTGCTGTTTGGGCCCAAAGACTTGGTGTGGAGACCACTAGCACAGACAGCCCTGAAACGGTTCAGTGGTCTGGGACTGCATGCTTCACTCTTCCTCATGGATCTAAAGACTCTGAGTTTCCAGATGCTGCCGCCTTTCTACTGGGGGGTTTTCACCGTGTGGAGACTGATGGTGAAGGAGAGGCTGGCCCAGAGCAGCTCCCTGTACTGGCTGCTGCGGGAGCCTGTGGTGCATGGAGGACATCTGGACACCCCCTGCTGGGCAGGGTCGGCCTTACCACAGCGTTTCGGCAGGGCAGGTCTTCTGACCTCGGAGTCTGTACTGAACATTGCTGGACCTGGTTTGGACAACGCAGCTGCTCTGGCAGCAGGACTGGGAGTGAGATCCATGAGGATCATAAGCAAACTGCTTGACCACTGGAAGCATCACTTGACTGGACATGAATGCATCATGTTGACAGAGTACAGCCGTGGTTCGACTGTACCTCAAGCAGATGATGCGTTTGCTTGTTTGGGTGTTCGTCCCAATTTTAAAGACTGTGCAGGTTGTTTTTTAAATGGCACCCGTTCTTATTTTAATATAAGGAAGAGGCCAATGGCATGGTGTTTTATAAAATGATGGTCAAATGTCTAAATTTGCATAATTTGCATGACAGAGTCGACACACCGTGGCAAGGTCACCTACAGGTGAAAAATGATGTTAAACCAGAGTGGAGATGTTTGTACAAGCCTCCCCTGACAAAGAAGGTAGCAGACCTGCAGTGGAGAGTCCTGTAGGGAATCGTAACTTTTAACGCCTTTCTGTCAGTCATTAACGATAACATCAGTGATAAATGTCCGTTCTGTCCTGAAAAGGAAACCGTGTTCCACTGTTGGACTGTAAGCAACTGGCACCACTGTTCCTGCTGGTGGACATATTACTGAGGAAGGTCGGGGAGGCTGTCTCCAAACAGACGTTCATGTTTGGTTTTAAATACAAGAAGTCTGCAGAACAGAAGTGTCAGCTGGTGAATTTTATCTTGGGGCAAGTAAAGATGGCAATTTACGTGAGCAGGAAAAGGAAAGTTGATGACTCAGTCGATATCGATGTCCAGTTACTGCTCTCGAGGATGGTGAAAGCCAGAGCAGCAGCTGATGTAAACTCCTACTGGGAGATGGAGGCTGTGGACCAGTTTAACAGGATATAGGCTGATGGTAGTTTGATATGTGCTGTACAGGATGACAAACTGGTTTACTTTGAAGAGCTGATGTGAATGATTTATTTGTTTGTTTGTTTATTTATTTATTTGTGTGTCCTGAGAATTGTTGTGTTATCGTAAATGTTTTTTAAAAATGGTGGAATAAAGTTTCCATTTAGAATCAAAATCTCTCTCTGTCTCTCTCTCTGCTTGTTTCTCTCTCTCTGTCTGCAGTGCAGCAATGTGTCCAGCAGGGGGAGTTAACTGATCAACTCTGTGGTTTAAATGACTTCTCTCTTTTTCTATTAATTCTATTATAATGGTCGACTGCTTCCTCATTGGACTGATCTCCTCTGCACTCAACATCATGCTCTACCTGTCCACACCTGTGTCCACTCAGACTTGAACATGTCTTAGCACTTTTTTCTACCTCTCTACCTTTTTCTACCTTTCTACCTCTCTTCCTCTAGTGGTCCTCTAGGAGGTTCTAGTGGTCCTTTCAGTGGCTGCAGAAGTTACACTGATCACTGACAAACTTTAGGGGTTCTAGAGGTGACATTGGTTCTTTAGGAAGTTCTGTAACCATAGAGTGTGTTTAATTGGTCCTTTCTTTAGGACACTGGACATTCTTTTTTATTTTACTGAGGAAGTTCTACTGGTTCCTTAGAATCAGAATCAGAATTGTGTTTATTGCCATGTAAGTGAAGAGGTTTCACATTACTAGGAATTTGACTTAGCAGTTTGGTGCATACATCAAACATAAAATAAGTAACATATAATAAGAGGCATGCATGGGGTAAAATAAAATAAAATAAAATTAGATAAATAGGATAAAGTCTAAGTAAGCTAAAATAAAGCAACGTATTAACAAATGAACAGAACAAATGAACAGAACAATATGGAAGAGTTAAGTGTGTCTACAGTAGGTAGACAGTGCAAATAGTCAGCAGGTGGGTCATGACAGGGCATGGTATAGTAGCTATCCTGGAGTAAAGTGACAGTGCAGTATGATTAAATAGAGTTCAACAGTCCAACAGCAGCGGGGAAGAAGCTGTTCTTGTGGCGTGAGGTTCTGGTCCAAATGGACCGTAACCTTCTGCCTGAAGAGAGTGGTTCAAGGAGTCCGTGTCCAGGGTGAGAAGGGTCAGCTGTGATCCGACCTGCACTCCTCAGAGTCCTGGAGATGTACAGGTCTTGGAGAGATGGTAGGCTGCAGCCGATCACCTTCTCAGCAGAGCGCACAACACACTGCAGTCTGTGTTAGGTTCTTGTAGCTATGGATAAGGTTCCTCTTGTCCCTTAGGGTCGCTGTGAGATGCTTAATCATAACTATAGGAAACAGCCATGTAGAAGTATTTATAGAAAAATAAAATAAATACACAATAAGGACACACAATGCTATAAACTCTCACCCAGAGGCATAAAACAAATGTTTGATTAAAACCTGAATATGAAAGTAAACCAACCAAATCCATAAAACTGGAAAACAATGGATGAGAATTTAAAATGCTGAAAATATAAAGACTCATAGTTATAAACAATTAAATATTTCACATTTCAAGTGTGTTAGCACAATAACACTATGACACTTCATCTCTGATTTATTCTCAGAGGAACAAGCTTCCACACATTTCTGAGACTCATCATGCTGCAGCTGAACTCAGGTCAGTGGATTAAACCGCCTTAAATTGGAGCTTCTGTGTCAACCAAAGTTATTTTTGAAGAGATGTTAACCTGACAGAGGACATGTGTCAGGGGACAGTTGTGGCCCCACAAGGTCACTGGGCCCTGCAAATGTTTGAGTATCAGAGAGCTGCAGCACAATGAGCCATCTGTTCATCTACCTGCAGCTGCTGATCATGCACACATGCATACAGTGAACACACTGTCGATATGCATGTGGACATTAGACACGCAACACTGACAACTGCAGTCAGAGACACCAGCAGGCCTTCAGCCTCCATCTGTGTCAGTATCAGTCATGTCAGCATGAAAATCTGCCCCACACTCTGCTTTTATGCAACATTGTACAATTGATTTAATATAAAAACATTAAGATCAAACTGTGACAATCAATAATATTTCAGATTTAGTTTTTTGAAGTCGGAATAGTACTTGAAACTAATGAGGTCTGTCTCTCTTTCACATCACACCCACAGTCGTCACGTCAGGTCGATATGTTCAACGTCTTTATTTACAGACAGGAACAGATATAATGATCAAAGTTCTATATGAATGTATGTAATATTCTATATTCTGTATGTACGTCACTTTGAATTAAAGCGTCTGCTAAGTGACACTGTAGAATTGTAGACAAAGTAATCCAGATGTGCATATTGTGGTGGCGAGAAGAGTGTGTCTTGGCTCTGGGTGTGGGCCTGAGAGGCCTGGAATAGTACAACAACATGTTGGGACAGAAGGTGCTGTGTGTTGTTTGTAATAACATTTGTGTTTATTATGTGTGTAACAGTCTGCAGGAGTATTTCTACTCTGGTTTTAAAACATCTGAATATTTAATCCAGTGCTGCAGTACACAAGGGGTCAGGGACGTAGCTGTTTGTCTTATTTTGTATTTATTTACGTGTGTGTGTGTGTGTGTGTGTGTGTGTGTGTGTGAGCATGTGTAGTAGTAGTAGCATGGCAGTCGTAACAGCAGTGTGGTTAAATGTGGGGAGGGGTGGGGGTTAGTCTCATTGGAGTAGCATGACCGGCTGATGGACGTTAGATGAAAGGAGGAAAAGGGGGACGGGGTGTGCGCTTTCTCATCCAATGAGCCTCGGCCTCCACCCCCCCCAACCCCCCCGCAGGCCTGCAGACATGCAGAGGGTTTACTGTATTACGAGAGATCAGCTGCAGATCATCTACTGAACACTGAGCATGCTGCAGCTGTCAGTGCACACACACGGCAGGAAAACTCCAACAGGACAACACCATCACTGCAGAACAACACCATCAGTTCACTGCAGGATAACACCACTATCACTGCGGGACAACACCAGCATCACTGCAGAACAACACCATCAGTTCACTGCAGGATAACACCACCATCACTGCAGAACAACACCATCATCACTGGAGACAGAGACAGACAGACAGACAGGAGACACAGACAGACAGACAGGAAGCAAATTTTCTGAAGTGAATTTGTGCTGCCCATCTGTCACCATGTGTGTTTAATGTGTGTGTGTTGGTAGTACTCCAGTGTGTGGGCACTCAGGCTGGTCTGCTGTTCTGGTGGCATTTCCACTAAACCAACAGCAGTGTGGGAGGTGGAGAATGGGACACATTGAGTGTCTGACATTCACAGGAAATCACACTCTCACTGGTGATGCTGGTCTTCTGCACCATTAACACTGACATGAACCCCGACACTCAGCTCTGCTGCCTGGATTATGTTTCCTATCAACATCAGAAGGAAACATGATTAATGAATGTATCAGAGAGGTGACAAGCTGATAATTGTGAAGATGCTGGTAATGTGGTGAGAACGCACATCTTTTATTTTCCATCAAAAGCAGCAACTAAGCTGTTTCTGGTCATTTATATCCCCTCACACTGATTTGCAGCAGAGCAGCAACACACCATGAACACCATCTTTCCTGGATCTTTATGAGTTTACCCTGAAAGCTTTCAGTACTGGAACCAAAACAAGTGAGACTCAACACATGAACCTCAACCTCAGATGCCTGTTAACCATGAATCAGCTGACTATGTGTTATGTTAAAATGTCTCTGGTAATGATGGACTAAGTGTTAATAGATGAGTGACAAATGCATATGCTTCCTAACAGTGCAGGTCCTAGGTGGTTGGAGTTGTTCCTAGAATGGTTTAAGTGGTATTTTACAAGTCAAAGTGCTCATCTCGGGAGTTATTTTGCTACTTTAGGATGTAGCAATGCTTTAGGAGTTTGGAGTGACACTTAAGGATATTCTTGTTGTCCATTAGGAGACTGTCAGGATCTTGTAGGAGTCTGTACAGATCCTTTAAGAAGTTCAGAAGATCACTACAGAGGTTTTGGTGCTTTGGAACAATTTCAAAATATCAATTGTTTCAACAATTTAATACAGACATATGATTTGAATTATGATTTGAAATATGATTTGAACTTTGAGAGCAGCAATGACACACCAATGTACTGAACACTTTGTTCAGCTGAGAGAAGACTTCCCACAAACTCTTCTTTACTTTTCAGTGTCCATTCAGCCTCCACTGAGACTGTTGTAGTTTCATGACCAGTGTGGCTGCATGCTGGCGTGTCCTACTGCAGGCTTCTTCTGTAGTGCAAGGAGTTGGATGCTGGTCAAACTCTCATTGTCAGCGACAATGATGTACCAATGATCACAGACAGTTTTTGTGCTACAATCTCAAACTGAGTGTTGAGTGAAATAAAGAGGCTTTTTAATTACTGGAGAGAGGCCATTAGCAGCTCGCCCACTCTCTGCCACATTTGGCAGCTTCTCAGTGGAAAGATGAGCAGCAGGGAGCCCATCAGAAAATTCAATTAACAACCAGCTGAAAGAGACTCAGAGTGACTTGTGAATGGTGCAGACATGAAATCAGAAGATTCCTGTGCTACGCTTCAGTGTTTGTTTAACTTAGCTGCTGTGACATGGTTTTCAGGTTTCAGGTGGATGATGCTGAGGCACTTCACATGACGTGAACATGAATGGACATCTACAGATGATCTGCAAGAAGAGAGAAAACAGTACTAAACTGATCCATTGAGAGTTTGAACATCCAAGAGTCCACTGAGCATGTAGCTGGAGCTGCTAACAGGAGCCAACAGCAGCTACTAACAGGAGAAGCGAGCAGGAGCTGCTAACAGGAGCTAAGAGCAGCTGCTAACAGGAGCAGCTAGCAGGAGCTGCTAACAGCTCATTCAGATCACTGTTCATGGAAACTCTACATGAAACAGTGACATAGGCTAAAACATTCAGGGCTCCATTAAAATACACTTAAATGTGCTTTTGTATGGTGTGTTTAACTAACCAGGCCACCATCACAGTGACCCCTTGGTCCACTCAAAGTCAGGTATTTCAAAGTTAAGATGAGATGAGATGAATCCTGATTAATCCCTGGAGGGGAATTGTTGTCATACCAACAACAATTCAATTCAATTCAATTCAATTTTATTTATATAGCGCCAATTCACAACAAAAGTCATCTCAGGGCACTTTACAAACAGAGTGGGTCTAGACCACACTCATTACTATTAATTACACCCAACAAGCACTTGGCAACAGTGGCAAGGAAAAACTTCCTTTTAACAGGCAGAAACCTTGGGCAGATCCTGGCTCTAGGTGGACGGCCATGTGCCTTGACCGGTTGGGGGGAAAGAGAAACAGAGAGAGAGAGAGAGAGAGAGAGAGAGAAGTATGTGGTAGGGGGGTGTGGTTCAGCATCAGCTGTGGGAGAGGGACGGGGAGTGGCTCACGGATGCGTCTCTGGCCACAGGTGTGAGTAATCTGTCTGAATTGCTTCCTCTGCCTGCAGTAGCGGCTGGGTCGGGGGATTAAAAGACTCGCTCCCGGGAA